>JAJEJO010004219.1:119596-176584 GCA_020662805.1 Glaucomys volans
AGGGTAAGTAAAATGCAGTCCAATCTGAGGAAGAATTTGCAATCTCCCAAGGCATGGAGAAACAAATAAGACCATAGGTGGAGGTGAATTTTGAATGTTAAAGATCTCCACAGTACCTGTGGAGGGATCACATAATAGGCCCACAATAAAATGTTCAATGTATGAAATTTCAAGGATGGAGGCAAAAAACACAAGAGCACATACCTTTAGCTTCCACAGTGCACTGCTATGTGGAAGCTAAAGGTATGATATACCTTTTCCAGTACCTAATTCATTCCAGTCATACCTTGTGTATATCAATATTTTGTGATTACATTAAACATTAACTGATCTATTGATGCTTACTTTAGAAAGACTACATGAATTAAAGATTATTTTAAAATAAAAATAATTTCCCCAGAAATCTTAATTCAGATATTCGTATACTGAGCCTTAGTAAAGTGAAGTCCAGGTATAAAATGTTGAAAAGGTGAAAGAATTTGAAATGAACTCTCCACTATTCTGGTACTGTATCTAATCTGGGCTTGACATCCTTTTTAAGACTTTATTTTCAGAGAAATTTTAGGTTTGTAGAATAATAGCAGAAAAAGTACAGAGAGTTTCCTTATATTCTATTCATTCCTCCCATCCTTCAATCCCCATATTATTATCATCTTGTGTTAGTGTGGCACATTATTAAAATTGATTAAACAAAACAGATATATTACTATAACTAAAGGCCATGGTTTGCATTAGGATTCACTCTACATGGTTCTGAGTTTTAACAAATGCACAACACCATGTATCAACAATTATTGTGTCAAAAAAAACAGGTCCACAGCCCTAAATATGTCACGCACTCCACTTACTCATCCCCCACCCTTTCCCAGAGCCCCTGGAAACCACTAATCTCTTTACTGTCTCTATAGTTTTGTCATTTCCAGAATGTCACATAATTGGAATCATACAGTATATAGCCTTTTAAGACTGGCTTATTTCACTTAGAAATATGTATTTAAAGTGCCTCCATGTGTTTCTGTGATTTGATAGCTCATTTCTTTTTATCACTGAATAATATTCCACTGAGTGGATGTGCCACAGTTTGTTTATGCATTCACCTATTGAAGAACATCTTGGTTGCTTCCAAGTTTGGGCAATTATGAATCAAGCTACAGTAAACACCCATGTGCAGGTTTGTGTGTAGACATAAGTGTTCAACTCATTTGGGTAAATACTAAGGACTGTGATTGTTGGATCATATGTTAAGTCTAGGTTTAGCTTTCAAAGAAACTGCCAAACCATCTTCCAAAATGACTATATCATTTTGCATTTCCTGTAGCAGTAGAGGAGAGTTGTTACTATTGCTCTATATCCTTACAAGCATTTAGTGCTATTAACATTTTGGATTTGAGTCATTCTAATAGTGAGCTTTACAATTTGATAGCTATGTTGTGGACTGGCAAGTGGTCAAGAAGAGCAGAGAATCAGAAATTCTGTTTTTCTATGGGAGCAATGAGGAAATAAGTGGTGGCTACAGTAAACTAGTATGAGAACTATAAAGAATTTTCTAACAGTTGATTTTAAAAAGTTGACATGATGTACACAGGATATGAATCTTCTGCTACCCATTCTTGTATTAGTATCAATGTCTCATTTATAAAGATTTAAGCAATAATAATAACAGTCAGTATCTGTTAATTGTTAGCAATTTCGAGTAACACAATACCTGTTTTGATATGTATGAAAATATACATGAGAATCACATGATACAACATTAAAAATTTTCCTGGAATGGGCAGTACTTTCTATAACTTATTCAGTTAAGCACTGAGCTTAAAGTCAGTGGATTTCAGTTTGATTTTTCTGGATGGATCACAAGTCATGAGATTATGGTTAAACTGACTTCTGCAGGCTTTGAAAATGCATTTATAAAATGAAAATTGCCATACACACACACACACACACACACACACACACACACACATTACCATACTCTAAAGCTTCTACAATAATGTTGAGAACAACAATGATAATAATACACTTAACAACTATGCTGTGTATTTGAAATGATAAAGAATTGGAAAATCATAGAGCATGTAAAGTACCATGTCATGTCACTGCTGGTCTTTACCACAAAGCGTTTACAATTTTTCAGAGAAGCATGAAACTGACCACAGTACAATTCGATTCAATTTGATTAGTGCTGAAGATGAGATGCGACACATTTAATGAAGAGTACTAAAGAAGAAGAGGACAAGACTATAAATATTAAGCTCCTTTGTGCCAAGCTCTGGGACCATATTTATCCTATGTAATCTTCATCATATCTCCAAGACATGAATTTTATTATTGTCATTTCATACAATGTGGTAACTAAACAATGAAGCAATTTGTTCATGGAAACAAAGCTAATGAAGATAGTGTAGTTCCATCCTTCATAGAAAACCAGAGAAGACTATCTTACATGCCCTCAAATGCACAGGCCATTTCTAGAATTCAAATGTTTAGAAATCCAGCCATGCTACATACATTAGCCATAGCTTAGATAGTGCCTAAATGTGGAATCTCTTTGTACAGAGATCCTGCATACAAGATTCCTATTTTCTCAATAATCAGGGTTAGACACAGGTTCTGTGCTCCCTGTCTGTTTTTTTCTTTAGATAAACACACACATATACACATAACAACAACAACCTTATTCCATTTCTGACCTTCAATACCAAGTAAGACTGGATAGAATATCAAGATAAATTGGTGACAGATTTAGTATCCTATCACAGTTGCCCAGAATTTAAGAGACTTGGAATGATTCCAATCTAACAAGGATAAAAAAACATTGAACTGAACATTGAGAGTCTAAAACAGATCTGGGAAAAGTATTCCTTTAGTTTTTCTGAGATTTAATATGGGAATGAGGCATAAAAAAGGAGTCAGAATACCTGTCATGCAGGGATGCCATGTTTTTGTCTGCTAAGATCTAAGATCTTGTCTTATACATTCATATCCCAGGACTTAACACAGTGACTAGCACTCCACCGAAATTCATTAAATATTAGTCAGATATTGCTTGTGGAAGGAATTAATGATGTAAATAGAACCTAGTATGATTCTGTGAACTCACTTGTGTTTTATGTTTGTCCTTACTGTATTTTATAGATAGTTTTGCTGTTAGAATTATTATTGGCTGCTATGTAAGGGATTTCCTTCAACTCTTATTGAAAATACAAAGTTTAAAAAGAATGAAAACTAAAAATGTAAATGCATTTCTAGTTTAGATCACATAAAGGATCTCAAATGTGTAGATAAAAGATGGTAAATTTTAATATCATGCAATAATAGATTCTGAAAACAAGTATTGACTCTATCAGCTTGTGTGAAATGTTCCTGAATGAAACCAAACAATGGCATTCTCAGGAGCAATGCACATGAGAATAGTTAATGTCAGCTTTTTAATATCATTAAAAAGCATCCTAACTCCTCTTCTAGTGAAATGCATAAAAGCAATGCATGAGCTCCAAAAGAAAAAACTGGTAATGCTATTTAAAATATTTTCAGACATTCCCAAGGTAAAAAATTAAATTATTTAAAACCACTACTAAACCTTTTACTAATCCAAAAGGGAATATAGAGAAAATAAATCAATGAAGGCATTTTTCAAATTGAGAAAGAATTTATGAGAACTCCCCTAAAAAGGAGGCTGAAAGTCTATTTGTACAAGAGAACTACAGACATATAATCAAAAGGAACAGAGTAAATGCCTGAGAAACCAGATGAATACAAATTTTCAAAAGTATATTTTACTGAATTTTAAAAATTAACTTTAAATGAGGAATTTACCTTGAGGCAACAAAAGCTATGCCTGTGTGTCTGGGTAGAGAACAAATAAAAATTGAGAGCACAAGTAATTTCATACAAAATAATACGAATAAATCCAGCAAAATTCCCAATATTTTTAATGTGGTGCAAAATATTAATTTTAAGCAAATATCTAAATCTATAAGAAGAGGTGAGGTATGGCTACCTACTACTACCTTCATGAGACAGAGGGGGCTGGGTCATTATGGACTGTTTAGGGCTCTTCCAACTTTATTATCTCAGAAGAGAGTAAGATCTGAAGTGAAAGGACTGTGGCCCTCAACCCATCTCCCTCACATGATTTTCACTGGCATCTAGATCTGATAGACATGTTTTGGATTTAATAGTAAATATATACAAATTTGCATTGGATGTGACGTTAGTGACCCTTATACATAATTCTGCTGTAGGCTATCAATTGATTCTCTCCTGCAAAAGAGGAATTGTTAAATTAAAATGAATTGAACCAGATAAAATATTAGAGTAGGCAGAATTTATCTGTAGTTTTGAATAGATTATTTATTATAATGAAGATCTGTCACAAAATTATCTCCTGAAATTAGGGTTTTCTAGATAAATCAGTACAGCCTATAGATAAAGGAAAGGTACAAACCTTCCTTTGGAACCTTGATCAGTTTCAGAGATGACAACTCCATTTCACAAATGCTAATTTAACATTTTTCTCTGCTGCTAATGAAATCTTTATTGCTTAAGTGTTCTGAAGAAATAAAGAAGCTTGGTGTTTCAACCAGTACATCTCAGAGTTCCACATGGTTGATGAGTCCAGACAGTGACAAATGACACCTATTCTTCAATGTGCCACCTTTCTCGCCCTCTCATCTTCTTGCAACTGAACACTGCTAATCTTCTCTGCACAGGAATTTACATTTCATAACTGTCACACAGGCATGAAAAGCAGAGGGAGGGGGAAGTTCTCTTTCCATCTGCCTCAACATTTCATTTTATTATTTGCATTCCAATTACCATGAGAATGCATTGGGTACATTTGTATATAAGACAAGGAAGTTGTTTGGGAAGGCCGTCCTTTTCAAAGTAAAACACACAATGGAGAGTTAAGATTATAGGTTCCACATTTTCAAGAGCAATCAGACTATCCCTATCTTGATATTCCTAATCTTGTTTCTGGCATCTTATGCTCACCAACTGCCTGATATTGGATGCATGTGGTTCTACCCATCTGTCCAACAGACATTCTAAATAATGTGTTTACAAAGAAAATATTTCATAGGATATGAATAATGTATAGTTATAAGCCGTTTTTAAATCTCCAAAGATTTGGCTCCTCTGCGAAATGACTACTTTGTTTTTAAGAAGAAAATTGACTTCATATATTAATGTACAATAACTAGAGTTGTTATAAAAGTATGGAAAAGCAAGAGCTTTGGGGGTGACTATATATATAACACAGGTACAATTAAGTTCATTAGAGCAGGCTCATATTCCATAATATGCTAAATTACTAATATGCAGTAAAATCTCATGGAAACCTAAAGTCGAGAATATTTTCAATATTCTCGCAGTTTTCCTTTTAAAAATTAAGATCAAAGATTCTGAGAGCTGTGACTGTGGCTCAGTGGTAGAGCGCTTGCCTAGCATGTGTGAGACACCTGGGATCAATCCTCAGCACCACATAAAAATAAACAAAATAAAGGTATTGTGCCATCTGCAACTAAAAAAAATTTTTGAAAAAGAATTCTGGGCCAGGTTTTTTGAAGAAGACTATGTCATTTATCTTTTAGAAAGAAATGGTCCACACTTTATTAGTAACTCATTTTCTATGTATTTAGCAAGTATTGGAAATACAGTTGCCAGGTCTGAGGAACAGTGAAAAGGATGGTGTACCTCAGGGTCAGATCACAGAGAGAAAGGGGTGGAACCTAAGAACTTGATCAGGGCCAGGCAATGCAGGATCTATAAACCAGAGTAAAAATTTGGATTTTATTCTATGTATGATAAGAAGCCATTGGATACTTCAGAGCAAGGAAGCCATCATCTGCTTTACCCTTTTAAAGAATTACTCTGCCTGATCAGGAATAGACTAGCCAGGATGAAGAGTGGAGGCTGGGAGACCAGGAGAAAACTAGGGAAGTAGCACAGGTAAGAAGTGATGAAGGCCTGGCCTGGGTTGGTAGCAGTGGAGAAACAAGATGTGATAGGATTAAAGACACAGTTCTGAAATACATGAAAAGTGTCTAGCTAAAGGATGATGGGTGTGAAAGGAAAAGAATCGAGGACATGTGTAGCATATCTGCAAATGCTATGAGATCAGAGAAAGGTCAAATTACTATGCATTTCAGTAGTCAGCAAAAGCCTTTTGGAATTTTGGATACTTGACCTGGACTTTTCAGTATGAGTAAAATTTGGACAGTAAACAGAAAAGTCTTCTCAGAGGTGAGATAGAGTTAAAAGTTGTCTATTACTTCAGAACATTGGGAGGCATTTGGAAGACACTTGTGTAGCTAGAGTTAAGAGTTCTGGTGAGTAATTGGGAGATGAACAGCTGAAAAGAGAAGCCAAATAAATCAGGGCCTTGAATAAAAGGATTAGGCCTTAGGCCTGGATTCTTCAGGTTGTGGAAAGCTACTGGATAGTTTTCGAAAACTGAACCTGCTAGGAATATCCACATTTCCAGCACACTATATTAAAGAATATACTGCCTGAAGCCATTTCATGTATTCCAAAGATGAGAGTCAATTTAGATAGAGATTATCAGAGTGAACCACACTTTAATCAGAGTTTTAAGCACCTATGAAACTAAAATGACTTTTCTGAATCACCTGAATGAGTGTAAGTGGGATGTAGGGCACTAAGAAGGAAAAATAGCCTCTTAAATAACTAGTTGTGGCTAAAGGAGCAGAACACCTGGTTATATAAATTACAAATAGGGTGGAATAATACAAAGACCACATATTATGCTTTTGTTATGAATCTAACACCTACTTATTAAAGGAAATTGGAGAAAATATAAGAAAGAAAAGGGAGACAATAAAACGCACTGCATGACCCACTGACTTTGAACTGCCAGTTTCCTCAAGGACAACACGGGGGGCGCTCTTTATGGTGGCTGCAAATGCCCAGGGGACACTACTGACACTTAATGAAATAAGGCACCAAGCTCCTAAACATCTTACAGTGAATGAGACAGTTCCCCACAGCAAAGAACTTTCCAGCCTGAAATGCACAGTATGTTTCATTGAGAAAAATTGAGTTCAAGTCTTTTTACATATACACGAAATACCACATATGGATATTTTTAAGAATAAAAATGTTACACTACACAAACTGTTCATATTGTTTTATAATCTATTGTTTTTGCTTAATGCTGCAAGAGAAACCTACCATGCCATTTATTCTTCTTGTACACCAACATTTTAATTGTTCAGCATACCTTATATGGATAAACCATAATGCATTTAATGAAGCCCTTACAGTCAAATTTCTAGCATTGTTCATGGTTTTCAACTCTCCATTATAATCAGAACTATGGTATACATCCCTTTATTTAAGGTTATGATCATTAAAATTCTTACACATGACATTGTTGAATCAGAGTATGTATAAGTTCACACTTTTTAAATATAGATTTCCAACATGTCTTCAAGAATGATTTGTGCCAACTTATTCTCAAACAATATTGTTGATGACTGATGAACACCTCTAACATAAAGTTGCAGAAAATATGATACACCAACTGAGGGCACTATGTATCTGGGAGCAGGACAGTCCCTTTCCCATCTCACATCTAAGTGGAAGGTACAAGGATTGTAGAATAAACCTGCATTTGAAAAACCATGTAACTCATTCTAAAATGCAAGTGCCAGACCCTTTCATTATTTTTCCAGCAGTAAAGTATAAAGAAAGAAATAAAAAGAGGTTTTCAGGAAAAGATATTTAAAGGAAAGTAGTAGTGAAGTTTTGGAGCTTGTCTTTTGCTCTAATCCCTCCTCTGTGGAGACAAATAGTGATTAATGAAGTTTCATGATGTCTTCAAGCAGGGAAGCTTTGCACCTCCTTTCCTGGTGGGATGCACCTTAGGAGCAAGGCCTATGGATCCTTGCCATCACCAATATAGTGTGAGCCAGCAACAATACAGACAGGGAGTGCTGACATATCAAGTTGTAGAACGTAAGCTTCTCAATCGTTCTCACACACACCTCATTTCCTAAGAGTTGCAGTTGATATGATAGGAATTCCTAGGTTTCCCATGACCTCAGATCAGGTCTTGGAAAGAAGTGTAGGCAGGGGATGAAAATCAGACCCCATCAAGAACAAGGATATTACTGTTCCTCTCCTTCCTCCCTTCACCCTTTGCCGATATATCATCCCACATTCAAGTGAACTTGGGAAGAGTGAACTATGAAATCTGGCTTGAATTATTCCTCCTCTAGAACTGCTCCCATTTAGAAATTTGTGCCACGGGAAATTAGTGTATAGAGAAACTCTATGGTACCCTTCCCTTTAATGACTTTTCTGCCTTGGGTGTGAGGAAAAGGAGCCAAGAAGATACGCCAGTCATTTTCACAGCCATCATCTACTGGGATCTTCCCTAGTTTAGGTCTTCAGAGATCTTTGTCTGGTCATTTATTTATAGTTGACTCAAGGAATTTTACAGAAATGGCTACCAAAGAGTGAATTCTGTTATGGACTGCTGAGTTCTTATGAGAAAAGAACTATCTTTAATCTGGGATCTAAAACCAGTCACTATTAAGGAAAAAGGGTAGATAGGAAGAAAAGTTTCAGTTACCCTTGAGTGTCTCAAACCTATGTTCTACTGAACATTAGGAACTATTCTCCATGATTGGCATTAGGGAAATATTAGGAAAGATAACTGTACCTCTAAAAATGTAATAATAAGACTCTTGAAATTTTCCTCACTTTAAAAGAGAAATATTTTAACTTTGTTTATTCCATTGTTTCCCAAATTATTTGAACCAAGAGCCTTTTCTAATTATACTATGTGCACAAAATTCAATGGAACTGCATGATTTTATAATCAAACTATAAATAAATTTAGACAAAATCTATGATCATGTATCTACAGTACCTCTTAGAGTCTGAAATTCAAGCCCTTCTTAGCAAAATGTTATAACTACACATTTATCATTTATGTTTTGTTTGCATCTTCTCCTTCCATTCACACTCTAACCCCTGTGCTGGCCAATTATAGACAAGCAGCTTTGGTTTAGCAAAGTTAAATGAGCTGCCAAGGGGTCTGGCAATGCATAATTGAATAAATGGGCCTAAAATTCAAGCCACTAAACGGATTCAAAACATTCTGAACTCATTTAATTCAACATTTTTATTTTATAAATGAGAAAACCCATGCTCAGAGTAGT
The DNA here is from genome assembly GCA_020662805.1 of Glaucomys volans. Lineage (NCBI taxonomy): Eukaryota > Metazoa > Chordata > Mammalia > Rodentia > Sciuridae > Glaucomys > Glaucomys volans. The sequence goes on from JAJEJO010004219.1 coordinate 128,788, forward strand.
ACTATGACTTCACCCAGCATAAGGAAGGATATGAGACCAACTCTGTTCCAAGTCTCACAGATCATGTTGTTCACACCAGCCACACTTTTCTGTGTGACCAAATCAAATGGTGTGGGTAGACCAGGCTCCCCATAAAAAGAGCAAGGCAATCTGGCCCTAACAATAAGTTAAACAATACACCTAGAACAGTTTTAGTCAGAATACTTGTGAACTGCCTTTTTGCAAACTCATATTAGTTCCTTTTTTCAGAAAGAAAATCATGGGAGGATTGCTACTGTAGGCACTTATTAGAATTTGGTGGCGACTGCTTTTCTCAAGGTGGCTATTTTATATATGTTATAATATTAGAGATTAAAGGTGAACTGTTCTTAATACCATTTTATGCATTGCATGACAACTATAGTAATCCCAAACTCAGTGACCTAAGTAGAAAGCATATGCTTTCTCCCATAGAGATAGCAAATAATACACAATCCACTGAGCAAATTGGGACCATTAGGCTAAGCTGTATTACTTCCCAGATATATGAAATAAAATTATATAGTTACAGTTTAGATATGAGGTGTCACCCAAAAGCTCACATGTGAGACAAGGTAAAAAAATTTTGAGGTGAAATAACTGGGTTGTGAGAGAGCCTTAATCTAATCAGTACATTCATCCACTGAGAGGACTAACGGTGGAAACTGAAGGTGGGTAGGGTGTGGCTGGAAAAGTCAATAGGGGTGTGCCTTTGGGGTTTATACTTTGTCCCTGGTGAGCAGAGATCTCTCTGCTTCCATGTTATCATGTCCTGAGCTGCCTTCCTCCACCATACCCTCCCATTATGATGTTCTGCCTCAACTTGGGCTCAGAGCATGGAGATAACCATCTATGGACTGAGACCTGAACCCAAAACCAAATAAACTTTTCTTTCTCTAATTATTCTTGTCAGATCTTTTGGTCACAGCAGTAAAAATGCTGAATAAAATGGATAATGTATAGTAAAAGGGAAATTTTCTATCCTTGCATGGATCCCAAATAATTTAAGAGAAAAAAATTATGTATACATATGAATTGGCTATTACGCAATGTCAAAACTTTACCATTCCCTTTTAAGAACAGATAGTTAAAATCTATTGATTTTTAAGGTGAAGGTTCACATTATAACTCACAATTTACAAAGCTGCAACTAAATTAATTCATATAAATTGAGTTCCAAATAGATTTATCATACTGTGTTAATGTTAAGAATACAAATGTTAAGACAGAGCACATCTCTAAGCAGAAAGGTATAATGTATATACCCTCTTTTCATTTTCTCACTTTTCATTTATTTACTCAATACCTTATGGCCTTTTGTATTAATAAACACTATAGTCTTAATAAGAATTAAATGCAATTTCTGGTATTTTCACAAATACCTGTTTAGTCATTCTAGAATCACTTGGGAAAGGAGGACATATATACTGAAATTTAAAAATTCAAATGCTGGTAAAAGTTTTATTAACATTGCTTATAAAAGAATTATCTCACAGTTGAGTTGATAAACTATTCATTTTCTCTTTGTAGAAGAATAATTAGTTTGATGAATCATTTCTAACATCCAATTCTAAGACCCATTACTGTATATTTACATGTAAAATAAAACTGATATGACATTTACTCCTGTGACTATCAAGTGATTGTACTATGTCCTAGATTTTTGTGTGTTTTGAATATTTAGAGAAGCATTGGACCATTTTTGCAAATTCCACCATTAATGCTTCTCTCAGGTTAGAAACTGGAAGCTTATGATTGAAAGAGCAAAAATTAAATTATTTCTCACTTTTTAGAGACAAAGCTGATTACCATTGAAGTGTGAGATAAGACTTTTTAATATCATAATATGCTAACACATCTTATTTCCTTTTTGCCTCATACCTAAACCTATAAATGCTCTCTAGTTTACCATTTTATTACAAAAAGGAAATGTGGCTTAGATGGGAACAGAGGCAATAAAACCTCAAACAACTTATGTTACATAGCATGAACAAGACTATAGATCTAATGTACAACATGAGGATTTTAGTTAATAACATTGTATTGTATATTGGTAAATTGCCAAGAAGAATAAATTTTAGGTACTTGTTTGTTTGTTTTTGCCTTTGTTTTTGTTGTTATTATTTTTGGTACCAGGGACTTGACCACTGAGCCACATCTCTAGCCCTATTTTGTATTTTATTTAGAGACAGGGTCTCACTGAGTTGCTCAGTGCCTTGCTCAGTTGCTGAGTCTGGCTTTGAACTCGCAATCCTCCTGCTTCAGCCTCCTAAATTGCTGGAATTATGGGTGCGTACCACAGCACCTGGCCAACTTCAGGTACTCTTATCACACACACACACTCAAAATGGTAACTATGTGAGATGATGGGTATGTTAATTTCTTGACTACAGGAATCACATATATGTGTATACATGTATGTATACATGTATATATGTGTATACACATATATATATACACACACATAAATGAAGAGGTATATCAAAACATTATAAACCTTAAATATATACAATAAAATAAAATTTTAAAAATCACCTAAGTTTGAAACCATCATACATTTAACCTGATTAATGAGACACTATCGAAAATAGCATGCCATATTTGCATGTGAAGGGACCATAACAATAGGTATTAGCACATTCACAATAAAATGGGCTCATGAAAGTATAGCATTGCTCTCATGTTGCATTCAGCAGAATTTTAATCTATGTTAAGCATTTGTGAAGAAATAAGTCAACTGCACAAATACAACTTCCACCTGTTCACTGGTGTGCCTCAAAGCAATTCTATCACCTTATACATTTCTCTAACAAAAAGACTATCATCACAATCAGTTCCTTGAAGTCTGAAATTGTGCCCATATTCATGCATATGTTTCAGGGCCGTCATGCTTACAGATTACTAAGGACCAATCCTAGGACTCAGGGGGTATTTTTATGTCTATGTGTAAACAGCTAAAGTTATATGTGTGAGGTAACGTCACAGTCTACTGACAAAGAATAATATTTATTTAACACAACTTAAAGTGTAATGTTACTTAATATATTTATTGAGTATGTATAATATTTATGAGAGGCTAGGTATGTCTCATCTCTAACAATACTCTTTGACTTTCCTGGAATAGAGGCTTAGTAACAAGCACATGTTGTTCTCAGTGAACAGAGAGGCCCCTTTTTTTCAGGGGTAACTACATTGGCCTCCCTGTCTCCACATTTCCTGAAGGCAGGAGCCCTCCAGCGTGATTCCCTTTGCAATTCTGATAGTGCCACCAGAATGTCCAGCTTATATGGTCAGTAAATGACTGAATTCTATTGAATTTTAATCAAAACATAAAAAATAAGCCTATTTTTCTTATCGCTTCATTGATATAGTATTTTTCCCATTTAAACCTTACTGGGTTTAATTAAAATTCATGATTCATCCATATTGAACCCAGTGAAATATTGTCAGATAAAAAGAAAGATTATAATAGATGTGTTTCTAAGTAGGGATGATTTATATACCATTAGTAGACTTTTGTATGAGTATAATATAGATGTTTATTTACCACATTGCAAAATATTACTGATTATGTATCCTTTGACATAAACCAGTTAGGTCACTGTACCCTTTAAGACCACAATGCTGTTAGTACACAGTTTTCCCATAACAAATATAAATCAGGCAACTCACTGTATCACAAAGCTAATTTTAGTTGAGGTTTAAAAATACCTAATAGTCATGTTGTTTATTTTCTGAGGTCAAGCACATAGACAAGGATCAAACTTCTATTTATTTGAGACAATGTATTGCATCAATCATTATTGAATACTTAAGAAGAAAGCTTACTATAAACTAAAATATTTCACAAATCCTCATATCTCTTAGAGCTACCTTCATATTAATGATATTAACATTTGATCTGGGCCTGGGGATATAGCTCAGTTGGTAGAGGGCTTGCCTTGCAGCACAAGGCCCCGGGTTCAAGCACCACAAAAAAGAAAAAAAATTTGACCTGTGTGCTAATGATCTGTGTGCTTTTTCAAAGAAATCGCAAATGTTTCCTGTGACCTGTGGCTTCCTTGTGAAATAGTATTAAATGATTCAGCTCAGGACAGCATACATCATCTGATTAATTATATAATCAGAAGGTCTGTAACACTCCAAGTGTTTAAAATTAATTTGCATGACAATCCTGATAAGTCAAAGGGAATAAGTAGAAGGATGTTATAAATGCTATAAATCATAATGTCAATTCTGACATTTTCATTCTGCTTTCATTTTCTTCACTTAGCATACATTTGGTTAGTGATCCTCTTATGAATTGCTTGGATTACACAGTAGACATGTTTTTATCTATTGAAATCAAGAGCTTTAAAAAGTGTTTATTATATACAGATTTAATTTTTGAAAACTAGCATTTAATTTTTGAAAACTTGCTTAAGAACTTCATTCTGGTTTGAAAAAAAAGAAATAAGTAACACCACTGAATCTGGAAATTTTAAGTATCTAGGCCTATAAGATTATTTCCTGCAGAAAATGATTAATCACCAAGTAGATAGGTCAAAGCCTATGTGGGGGAAGAAAATGAAGCTGAATGGTATATTATTTGTCACACAGTGGTTTCACAGATTACTCAAGACTTTCACACTCTAAAAATTCAGAAAATTGCAAACATTTAAAAATCTCACAGTTCAATTCTCCTGGAGCATTCCTGATAGCATTAAAGAGATGATCATTTGTTTAGCAATCATTTAGCAGCGATACCATGCAAAATACTGCTGAGGGGTTGGGATAGATCACATGTTCCACTGATTAGCTCTACATCATATAGCGTGATGTAACAAGACAACTCTGATGTCAGCACCCTTTTTGTACAAGCAAAAGCAAATCTTTCTACAAGTAAATCTATCTTTCTCAATCGAAGTGGAAAAGGGAAATTTTATCCATATAACATCCCTGTTGGTTTGGACTTGAAATTTCTGCAAATATACTTTTAGCCTGTTTCAAGTTGTGGGAAATTTATTATATGATTGATAACATATTATGTGCACCAGTAAAAATATAGATTGAAATTAAATATTAAATAGAGAAGCTAATAGTGTTTGATAAAACAAAATCTTAAAGACAAGTCTATTATTTTATCTGGTATTTTATGATCAGAAATTATTACTAAGGGGGATTTCATTTTTATTTTTAAATCTACAGTCATTCATTTGATTTCCTCTTGATTGATTAGTTGTTCAGGAGTGTGTTTTTATTTATGACATATTTGTGAATTTTCCTATTCCTTCTTGTTATTGATTTCTGTTTTCACACTATTTTGATTAGAAAAAAATGCTTACTATGATTTTGATCTTCTTAAATTTGTTGATTTGTTTTGTGGCTTAGCATGGTCTATCCTGAAGACTATTCCATGTCCACTTGAAAAGAAGGTGTACTCAATCCTGAAACATTCTGTGCATGTTTATTAGATCCATTTGGCCTATAATGATGTTCCAGTCTACTGTCTCTGTATTAACTTTTTTCTAGATGGTCTTCCATTGTCAAAGATGGGTTACTGAACTTGTTTAACGCTGTTTATTGCTATTTCTCCCTTCAATTTGTTAACATGTGCTTTATATGTTTAGGGGTTCCAATAACATATATTCACAATTTTTATATCCTCTTGATAAATTGACCACTTCATATAATAGATAGATTACATACAGATTAAGTATCCCTCATCTGAAATACTTGGTACAAGAAATAATTTAGACTGAGTATTTTCAGATTTTGGAATAATACTATATGTATTCTTCAAAGCTAAAGTGAATTTCTTAAATGAAGTATTTAGTTGGGCCTTGTTTTTTTATTCATTTGGCCATATTGCACCTTTTGATGGAAGAAATTTAATACATTTACAGTTATTAATAGGTAAGGACTTCTTACTATCATCATATGGACATTTCAAAAGATGCAGAAAAAGTATGTGACAAAAACCAACATTCTTTCATTATTAAAAACTCAAAAATTAAGTTGGAAAGACTGTACTTCAACATAGTACAGTCCATACATGACAAGCCTACAGTAAGTATCTTAGTGCTGAAAACCTGGGAGCTTTTCCTTGAAGATAAGGAAAGAGGGAAGAATGCCCACTCTTGCCACTTCTATTCAATATAATATTGGAACTGTTAGCAAGAGCATTTTGATAAGGAATAAAAGGGATCCAAATTGGAAATGAAGAAGTGAAATTATCTATGTCTACAGATGACATGATCTTATATATAGAGAGAGAAAACCCTAAAGTGCCCTCTTTAAAAAAAAAAACTGTAGAAATAATAAACAAACTCAGTAAACTTGGAGGATATAAAATCAACATTGTAAAATTGGTAACATCTTTTATATACTAACAACCAATTATCTGAACAAGAAATTAATAATACCTTTCACAGTGACATACATTAAAATAAAATACTTATGGATAAATTCCAGTACTCTGAAAACTATAAAAGATGGATGAAAGAAATTGAAGAAAATATAAATAATTAGATTACCTGTATTCATTAATCAGAACAATCAATATTGTTAAAATGTCCATACTACCCAAAACAATCTAAAGATTCAATATGCCCCATATCAACATCCCAACAGCATTTTTCAAGTAGAAAGGAAATCTTAAAATTCATATGGAACCCAAAAGAGCCAGGCACAGTGGTTCCCACCTGTAATCCCAGTGGCTCAGGAGGCTGAGGCAGGAGGATAGTGAGTTCAAAGCCAGCCTCAGCAAAAGTGAGGTGGTAAGCACTTCAATGAGACCCTGTCTGTAAATAAAATACAAAATAGGTTTGGGGATATGGCTCAGTGGTTGATTGTTCCTGAGTTCAAACCCCAGTACCAAAAAAAAAAAAAAAAAAAAAAAAAAATTCATATAGAACCTAAAAGAGCCAAAGCAAAATATTTCAAATAGCCAAGCCAATCTTGAGCCACAGTAATAGCAAAGCCATATGATAGCTTTGTAGCTGATTTTTAAAAATACTATAAAACTATAGTAATAAAAATGGTAGTACACTTTCACAAAAAGAGCATATATAGCAAAGGAAATGAAAAGAGAACCCAGAAATAAATCCACACATTTGCAATCTATTGATCTTCAACAAAGATGCCAAGAACATACAATGGGAACATAATACCCCAAATTATAAAACTACTAGAAGAAAATAAAGCATAATTTTCCAAGATTGGTTTGGGCAATAAGTTGGGGAAGTATGACCCCAAAAACGTAGATAACAAAGCAAAAATTAAAAAATAGAATAGTATCAAACATAAAAGTTTCTACACAGCAAAAATGATCAACAGAGTGAAGATACAACCCATGATAAAGGAGAAAATGGCTATAAGCCATATATCTGATAGCAAGTAATATAGAAGGAACTCAAAATATAGAAGAACTCAAGCAACTCAACAGCAACAAAATAAGTAACCTGATTTTAAAATGGACAAAGAACCTGAATAGACATTTCTCAAAAGAAGACATACAAATGGCCAGTAGGCATATGAAAATATGATAAACATCACTAATCATCAGAGAAATGCAACTCAAAATCACAATGAGATATTACTTCATACCTGTTAGAATGTCCTTTATCAAAAAGACAAAAGATAACAGTGTCAGCAAGAATGTGGAGAAAAGGAAACTCTTTTACACTGTTGTTGAAAATGTAAAAGGTATAGCCATTATGGAAAACAACATGGAAAATCCTAAGAAAATTTAAAACAGACTACCATATCATGCAGCAATCACACTTCTAGGTATATATACTACGGACATAGAATCACTATCTTGAAAAGATATCTGCACTCCCACATTAACTATGGCGTTATTTTTTATAGTCAAGATATGCAACAAACCTAAGTGTCAATCTACAGATGAATAGATGAAGAAAATGTGGTGTGTACGCACACACAATATAATATGATTCAGTCTTTAAAAAGAATGAATCCTTTCATTTGTCACGACATGGATAAACCTTGAGGATTTTATGCAAAGTAAAATAAGCCAGGCACAGAATGACCAACACTGCATGATCTCTCTTCTATGTAAAAATTTTTAAAAAGTCAAACCCAAAGAAACAGTAGAACAGTGGTTTCCAGGGACTGGTGGATGGAAGGAAATGGGGTCAAAGGTATAAAGTTTCTGTTAGGTAGAATAAATAAATTCTGAAGATCTAATGTACAGCAGGAGGTGCTGCAGTTAATACAGCAGCTAAGGGAAATGTGCTAAGGGAGTAGCTTTTAAATGTCACCACAAAATGAAATTGATAATTATGTGAGATAACGTATATGTTAATAACCTTGACTATGGTAATCATTCAGGATGTACACACACATCAAACGCAGAGGTTGGAGTATAGTTCATGGAAGAGCCCTGGATTCAATCCCCAAGTCCACAAATAAAAACAGAAAAAAATCTTCAAAAAAAATTACCATATCATACTCCAAAATATATGTATATATAATATATATATGTGTATATAATTTTTATTTATCAAGCATACCGCGATAAAGCTAGGAAGAAATCACTTTAGGTAGCTGTGGTTACATCTTTCTGTTAGCATCAAAAGTAGGTAGAATACACCAAAGCAAGCCTTTCCCAAAGAAATAAATGTAGCAAATAAAAAAAGGTAAATAAAAATGAGCTACTAAAGTTCTTAGGTTCAAATAAAACAGAAAAACAAAACAAAACAAAACAAAAAAACAAAAGAGAAGGAGGGAGAGAGACACAGCTTGCTACCAACCAGGAAGTTCTGAGCCAGATACCCTCCAGGGGAATAAAGGGGGAAATCAATGCCATCACTGATTTTACAGCTCTCTGGACCTTAAAGAGAAACACCAACCACCACAAGAATGGCACACCCATTCATCTCGTTCTACAAGGCAGATATCTAATATCTAATTGTCACATCCTTCTTCCAAATTTCTAGCATATTACAAACAATCATTATTTCTTGAATAACAAGCATTTACATAAGAAAAATGAATGAAAGAAAAGAAGAAAGGAAGGGAGGGGGTGTGGAAGAGTAGTTGTTAGTTTTTCAATTACTGTGACCAAAATACCAGACCAGGACAACCTAGAGAGGAAAAAAGTTTATTTTAAGCTCACACCTTCAGAGGTTCAGTTTACGAATGGCCAACTCCATCACTCTGGGCCCAAGGTGAGGCAGAAGGGCATGGCAGAGGAGAGTTGTTTAGCTCATGGTAGCCAGGAAGCAAGGGGAGAGATATCAAGGTGTCAGAACAAACATAAACCCCAAAGACACTCCCCCAGTGATCTGCTTCCTGCAATCACATCCTGCCTACCTATAGTCACCACCCGGTTGGTCCATTCAACTCAGGATGGACTGATAAAGTTATAGGACTCATAATCTGATAATTTCACCTGTAAAAATCACTGAATTAAACCAGGAACCTTTGGGGAACACCTCATACTGAAACCACAACAGAAAGATAGAGAATAAGCAAAGGGGTGGGGAAGGGAGGGGAAAAGAGAGGAGAGGATGAGAAAAGAAAAGAAAAGAAAAGAAAAGAAAAGAAAAGAAAAGAAAAGGGAGATATTTCTATTCAGCAGGATCATTCTAATTAGAGTCTGAAAATTAAAATTATTTCAAATTTCATATTGAGGGGCTGGTTTACAGCTCAGTAGTAGAGCACTTGCCTAGCATGTATAAGGCACTGAGTTTGAGTCTCAGCACCACATATAAATAAATAAATAATAAAATAAAGGTCTCATAAACAACAAAAAAAATTTTTTTTAAATTTCATATTGAACAATTCAATAATTTCATTTATACTCTTCAGAATTTTTGGCACTCCATAGATGTAGCCACAATTATGGGTGTTTTTTAGGATATTCCTTGAATTAATAAAGAAACTCAGAATATTATCGCTAAATTTGGCTTTAACAATTTTCTAGTAGAGCTCCCTAGTATATGAGAAAGGGTCTTAAGAGATCTGCAAAAGGTCATCCAGTCAATTAGTGACCAAGCAGAATATGAAGATCAGCCATGTTAGCTCCCAGTACAATGTATTTTTTCCATAGTCATGCTATAATTTCTAGGTTTTATGACTTCATTTCCATATTAGAAACTTGTTAGAATCTGTAGTACCCATAAGAGAAATATCTCAAATGGTTTTTTCACATCATTTAGATTTCTGCTTTAAACTACTAAAATAAGTAGCAGTGTTTTTAAAAGGTGAAAAAAAAAAGCAATTTTGAATATGACGAAGCACTTTCACACCCCATTTGCAATTTGCATTATATATGGAGGCAAAAAAAGAGATGGTACATGCTTGCCTGATTTCTAAAGCAATGAAATTCTCCAGTTAAATCTGGTTTGTCCACATTTCAATTTATAAAGACCCAGAGGAGGTTCACTGTTAAGGGATTTGTTGAGGGAGTGATATAGTAGATGGATACATACTGTGGATGCCCAGTCCACACCACCTGGTTTTGCAACCTTAGATATTTACTCCTCCTCTATGAAGTTCAGTTTTCTCATCTGTACAATCAGGAGACTGTGCTAAATCATGGTGTCTGTCAATGGATGTCCCCTTAGGCCCTTTGGCATATATATATATGTGAACATGTATTTTTCTGAGAAGATGTTCTTTAACTTTTATTAGATTGTCAAATAAACAAGGACACAAAGCAAATTAATTGCCTCTGTATCAGTATCTGAAGTCCCTCCTAACTTCTAAAATGTAATAAAGCTATGAATATAATTTCAAATGGGAAATAGGAATCCGTATAACTATTAGCACAAATAAGATTATCTGAAAAACATTCTGTACAAAGGTGTGGCTAGGGTGATCCATACATTTAAACGTTAGCTGAAGGAATTCTCTAGAAGTCCAGATTTTGTGATTACAAGCAATTGCCCAGACAATAGAAATACATGTGGAAAATCTAAACATATCACAGATTTCTAGTCCTGCCTCTTTATTATCAATATTTTAATGGGCCATCAACGTAGTCTTGCTACTTAGGATTATATAAGGATCAGTTATACACACACACACACTCACACACACACACACATACAGTCTATCCATAGTTGTCAGAACATCCTTTCTCATAGTTGTCAGAACATCCATCCCCAAACCACTTTAATTATAACCTTTGAATGGATGGCTGAATAACTGATGTTCTTATAGAATGCATATTTTAAAAGATTCAGAAAGCCACTCTGTTTTTTCATATATTTTCTTCCTTTCATCCTTCCTTAATTTAATAAAATTCATTAATTATCTCACATGAGCTGGAAATTCTCCTGGACCCTTGTCAAATATCAGTGAACGAAATAAATATATTACACTCTCCTAAACTTTAAGGGAATAAATGAAATAAATAACATACATAAAAATAAGTAAGTTGTTATTTTTAAAGACAGTAGACACTGGGCAAAAAAGGGGAAAAAAGAGAGTAGGAAGATTGACAATACCACAGGAGAAGTTTCCAATTTTAAATAGGTCAAGGCAGGCTTCACCAAGAAGGTGTCATATAAAAAAGACCTGAGGAAATGAGGGAGTGAGCCAAGTATGTAATTTTGGGGGAGAGCTTTCTAGGCAGAGGAGGAAACAGAGCCAAGGTATGCTTGATGTACTCAAGGAATAGCAAGGAAGACACTATGCCCGGGGAAAAGCAAAAGTCATCCTGATATTGTGATCATGAAATTTGTAAAATTTCATCTTTGCTTCACACTTCATATTCTATTATTTCTTTATTTAAGATGAAAATCATAAGACCTATTTTATAACCTTACTAGAGTCCCAGATTTATCAAGATATGCAAAGTTAAAATTCTTGTGAAAATTTACCAATCACTCCAGAATCATAATCTAATTGGTATGCATTAAAGTTTCTCTGTTCCCACCAACATATATTTCTAATACGCTGTTATTTGACATGCAAATATGCCATTTAATAGGAGATGATGTCATTGTATAGTAATCAACTAAAAGATCTTCATTTTAGAAACTGAGAGCTCAGGCACAAAGAGATTTGTTATTCCAACAAAGAGAAATTTCAAGATTCATAGTTAACATGAAAGCACACATTCTTTATGAAATGTCACTGGTCCTTTCAGCATTTCCTTCATTGTTCGTTTCATTAACTTTCTTCCAGAAATTGAAACAATCATGATTACTGTACAATGTACATGGTATTTCTCTGGGTTATTACTGCAAAAAACAAGATCCATATATAGTAATGTTTTTATGAAGGGAAGGTCACGCAACAAATCCTCCCAGCAAGCATCTTATTCCTGCCTCTTCCCTCAAGTGAAAATGAACCATGACCTCACAATCTTATAAATATAGCATAAATGTGGGCAAACATACCTTGCCCATCTGGTCCTTTTTGACAAAGCCAGTGGCAGCTGCAATGTTCCCTGCTCCCTCCACCGTCTTCTGGGCCACTGCTGTCACACCAGTCACCACTGCCCCTCCAACATTTGTCACTTGCTCTTTGGTCTTCTCAGCCACTGGAACAAATCAAAAGCAACAGCAGATTAAGGCATGGTAGAATAACAGTGATGTTACTTTCTGCTGTCAACCTCTACACAGCTGTATTTACATAAGCCATAGATGATGAAGGAGTCAGAAGAATCAAAATCTACCAAGATTTCAATCTTTGAATCTTTGCTGAAACTTTTTTTTTGGAATTTTGCATGATACTGAAAGGTGCTTCAAATTTAATTATCATGAACATACATTTATTAGCAATTTGGGTTTGGTTTATATTGAGGAAAGTGTTCCGAAAGCAATACTCTAGGGTTAGTTACAGTTCAGTCTCAGCATGAAATTTATTTCTTTATTTCATTTTCAGTGCCAATTCTTTGATCTCATTCAGCAAGTTTATTTTCACCACACCTCCTAAGTAATATAACATATACTACTTACAGGTGAAGCATTACTAATCCAATGATCCAAAATTGGAAATGCTCTAAAATTCAAAAATTTTGGGCACCAACATGAAACCACTAGTGGAGAATTCCATACAATGAAACTTTGTTTTGTTGTATAAAAGTACTTACATGTTTCGTATGTGAGGTATATGAAACAAAGGAATTCTGTGTTTATGCTTGGGTCCCATCAGTCCCTTTCTCAAGATATCTCATTATTTATAGGCAAATATTCCAAAACCAAAAAAGGAAAAATTGAAATTTGAAACATTACTGGTTCTAAGACGTACACATATTACTTATACTTGTTAGAAATAAACAATAACAGATGGCGACTTCTATTCTTTTAGAAAAGAGAAAGGTTCTTAATAATGAAATTGATTTTCCTTAAGTTTAATGGGAATTTAGGAGCTAGACTTTGAGTATGATAACAGTTTTTATTTATCACACAGTTCTCTTAGTAAAATAAAATACAATATGATGATTTGATACATTTTTAACATGTTAAAAACTTAAGACTATTAATAGTATAGATTGAATTTGTAAGTACACATTTTAACTTCATATCAAAAATTCTTCCACATATTCAAAAACTACACTGAATTACTGAACAATATTTCTATATTACTTCCATACGGTTGCATAAAGAAAGCTCCAATTAAAAAGAAAGTTTGTTACAATTAACTGAATAATTCTATGAAAAAAAAAACAAAAGAAAGAGATTCTGTTCTTTTAGTATTTCTGAAGTCAGCAGAGAAATGAAACAGCTCCTCTTCATCTTAACCTCAGTAACAACTGTGCCCACAAAGCCTTAGATCTTACATCTCATCTATGTAATGTTTGTCATGTTTGCTTTTTCATTTTGTCTCACAAACTTGTCCTTTGTTTTTTTCTCCAAACTCAAGGAATTCTTGCTTTGGAGGGATACTTTTCCTCAGGCACTCTCCTAAACAAATGAAGATACATATTCTCATCATGCTTTATACTCTCCAGATAAACCTCAGTATGATGAACCCGAAGAGTTACACTATATCAGCTCTTAAATGTTATTGACATGATTATTGTACCATTCAGAACTGACAGCATTAGTTGGAGAAGCCAATAGTTAAACACTGTGGACAATTCAATTTGTTTTGAAATGGACTACTGAGGTCATGGAAGCCAAAGTGGTATGTAAGGACTCTTCAGTCCAAGCAGTGTGGGGAAGCCTGATGTGGTTACAAAGCTTAAAGCCAGGGGGAGTCCACAGCCAATGTTGCTCTGTGTCTGCCTTTTAGGCTGGAACTTTGTAGGTTACCTTCCAGGGACATGGCTGATACCTCCTGAAGAGTAACGGCTAACCACAATTCAAGTTCTATTCAAATGCCAGTAAGAAGCTGTCCCAGCAATTTTATGTTCTTTAATATTCCTGGAATGTCGATCCTTTAAAAATAGTGAATTATATGTTTTAAATTGTCATTTCTTATCTTTTCCAAGAACATGAATAGAAAGTTTTGCTCAAGAAGAACATTTTCTTGTCATAAAATCTCAAAGCAAGACAAAAATAGGCTTTGATTTTTTTACAGACTCATAGTTTTTCTGCCAGCCATGAATTTTACAGTACCTAGATAATCCTTTATGTATGTATAAACTTTAATGTATTGTTTTAACACATATAAACTTCACAGTAAAATGAACCTTGTATGTTATTATAATTTTACTAGGCTTTATTATTGGACCAGTAAATAAATTAATTGACAGAATGTTCAGATAGCAGTAAGAGACACATCTGAAGAGATTTTTGTAGGACTGATTTCTCCAGTAGGTTCTCCCCTGACCTTGACCTTATCATTTCCCCATTAAGGTCTTTTAGACTGTTCTCCACTCACTGAGATTCCAAAACAAAAGGAAGGGAGAGAAAAGCAAATTGGTAGATTTGGATTTAATAAATGATATTTAATTTTAAGGGAAAAGAACTTATAACCAGGACCAGGAAGGATTATTTTCTTCCCAACCAATAGATACTATAATATTTTAAATTTACTTATGTTCTTCCCAATGTGCCAGTCTTTCCCATTTTTGTACATATAGCTCCATCTGGCCTGAAGCCTTTATCCCACTCCTGTTCACACAGCAAACTCAATTGCTTTTGCTGAAACTCAGCTCAAATGTCATATTCCATTAAAAAAAAATCCTCTTTTCCAAAAAGTGCCTTTTTTCCTTGCCATATGACCTCATAAGGTTTTAGGTATCCTCAGCTACTGAACTTCTGTCTTGCACCATAATTATTCATTAGCTACTAAGTCTGCTCCTCTTCACCCACCCTATTGGGAGTATTGGGAGATCTTTAAAATCTGGGCTACTGTTTCATTTTTTCCTATATTATCCCATGGTAGACAGTCAATAAATAATTTGAAATGCACTAAAAGGAATCCTGTGTCTATCTTAAATGTTTACATTAATTTCGATTATTTGATTTACATTTTATTTAGCTAAGTTAAAAGTAAAATTCTAAAATGGAAATGTGGAACCAAGTTCTAAAATAAAGTATATCTAATCTTTTTTTTTCTTTTTCTTTTTTCTTTTTTTTTTTTTGTTCCTGGGGATTGAACCCAGGGGCACTCCACCACTGAGCCACATTCCCAGCCCTATTTTGTATTTTACTTAAGAGCCAGGGTTTCACTGAGTTGCTTAGGGCCTCACTAAATTACTGAGGCTGGCTTTGAACTTGCAATCCTCCTGCCTCAGCCTCCCAAGCCATTGGGATTACAGGAGTGTGCCAGTGTGCCCTGCAAATCTAACCATTGACAATAAACAAAACTATAAAGTAAGAAGTTCTTGTTTGAATTGGTATACAAATTCTAGATTGGAGAAGAATAAAGTTAAAACAATTTACCGAGGAATACTGAGGAATATAAGACTAATAACAATAATGAACAACATTTATTTAACAGTTATGATGTACCTATATAAACATTTTAGACCAAATATAATAAGCAATCAGTTCTCTCTCCTTATGCATTGAGGTAATTATCATAAACTTACGTATCCTCATAATTGGAATTTGGGTTTTATAGTAAATACAACAAATTAATTAATGCGTTTATCTCATGTGGAAGAGGAATGGCACTTGTTGCAGCTGGTTACTTGAAATGCCTTCTGAGAGCCAGATTAATTATGACATCATTTTTTATATTCTGCTACGTCCAGGGTCATTAACTGGTACAGTGACTATACTAATGCTCAAGTCCAAACCACCATATCCTTGCTGCCCAACAGCCTTTTCCATAGTTTTTTTGTGAAACATTAGTTTCTTTTGACCGTATAATTATTGAAAGAAAATTTCAAGAATCAAATGAGGTTGAAAAACCCTAGGTTAAACTATGTTATGAAAATTCTTTTACCAAAGAACATTTCAGATTCTTCAATATGCTAATGGAAGGATTACATTATACAAGTTTCCAATATTACAAACCAGAGAAACATGTTTGTGGGCTATTGTACTTCAGAGACTGTTTTGTAAAATGTTGAGCCTCTCTCTCATACACACACACATACCCAAACACACTCATAACTATATTCTGGAAAAGACTAAAAATTTCCAAACTTGTCAAGAGTTATCCTTGCAGCTCATCTTCATAGTTTCATTTAAAAATCAGTGAGTATTAGTAAGCTTCTGTGATTTTCTCCAGACTGAAATCTTGGCACATGCTATCTTCTTTCTAAACCACATGATTTACCCTCCACTGTCATCATGGAACACGATTAATCTAGGTCGGCTCTCTTCAGGTAGTATAGCCTCCTCCTGTACGCTACCCAGTTGTTATAAAATCATGGTTAATGATATTTATAGAAGGTCTGTGCAAGGCAATCAATTCAGTGCCTCTACTTGCCTAGTTCTCTGCACCGTATATTGGATCGCAACAGAGTAAATGAAAGCTGCATAAATAGCTTTTAATAGAACCAGTTGTCAAAGAATTCTGTTTTATAACAGTTTTATAACTGTTATAGTCTCAGTTTTATAAAAAATATAAATAAAAAAAATATGAGCCAGGTGTGGTGGCCCACACCTGTAAACCCAGTGGCTAGGGAGGCTGAAGCAGGAGGATCCCACTTTAGAGGCCAACCTTAGCAACTTAGCAAAGCCCTAAGAAACCTACTGATGGACTAGGGTTGTGGCTCAGTGGTAGAGCACTCACCTAGCATGCATGAGACCCTGGGTTCAATCCTCAGCACCAAACAAATTAAAAAAAGAAAAGAAAAAGATATTGTATCCACCTACAATTAAAATAAAATATAAAAAAAGAAAAGAAACTTACTGAGAACCTGTTTCAAAATTAAAGAATAAAAAGGGCTGGGGATATAGTTCAGTGATAAATTTCCTCTGGGTTCCAACCCCAGCTGCCCCTCACCAAAAAAAAAAAAAAAAAAGAAAAGAAAAAAAAGAAAAAGAAAAACAAAACAAAACAAAAAAACAAGAAATGCTTTTCTTCACATGTTATAAAGTTGTTCAAGAAAGGTCCACTAGAAAGAAACGATACCTGTATAGTTACTATTTGCTTTCAGTTTTCAAGATGCTTTGTGTATATCAATTCACTTAATTCTTTTATAGATGAGGAAATTAAATCACACAGAGATTAAGAATCATGCAGAACATCACACAGCTGGTGAGGTATAAACAGAAATTTGAACCAATGAGGGCTGACTCCAGTGTTTACAGTCTTAAGCACAAACTGGGCTAAGATTCCTGTTTCATTTTCCTCATTTCCATTTTATAATTTAGTGATACAAAACATGTTATTTTGTGAAGCACTATTATACTTAATGCTTTCTGATGATATGAATTATGTTTCTGATTATATTGCATTTCACCACACCTATCAGGAAAGAAAGCCCTCACAACATGGAATAATGAGAGTGAAACTATGGGTAATTTGTTAAATTTTTATCCTCTTTCGATTTTTCTATTTCTATCATTATTATCCTCATTTTCCTCATCCTCATCATGACCATGGTTTTCATTTATTTTTTTCTATTTTTTAATTGTAAATCTTATAGATCTATTCAAATAATTGACAAAATTAAGCCAAGTAGAGATAAATAGAATAAACCATTTATAATCACCTCAAGGGAATTTTCTACAAAGTACTCTGAATCATAAAAGAAATACTATGATCAGCATAATTTATGGTCAGAATATTTTATTGAACTTTTAAAATTTTATGCTAATGTTTTGATAAATAATAACCTTCCCATTTATTAATGCTAGCAGTTTGCTGATTTTTGGTTGTAATGCCCAATGACTATAAATTAAATGTAGCAGGTCAATTCAAGTCTTACCAATTGTTGGCAATTAAATATATGTCTTACTTGTTTTTCATAAATACAGATAATTAAAATACTTCATAAATAAGTAAGTTTAAATTAGGTTGATGCTCCCTTAGAATGCTCCTCTCCAGGCACAATAGTTGTTTACAATTACATTCTGAATGATTAATGCTTATGCCCTACTGGTTACCCTATATTTTGAATGTCATCCCTGGATATAAGCCTCTGAGAGCTTACCTGTTGTCACACCATGAACAACTCCCTCCTTGGTTTTGGAGCCTGTAAAACAAATAAATTCGGAAGATAAGTCTCAAACCATCCTTACATTACTAGTTTGCCAGTTTTAAATATAATCAGTTTGAAAACCTCAGTCTTCAGATGCCTATGTGTAAAGATATCCCTGGGGATACCAAAAATAAAAACTAAACTAAACTGAAGGAAATTGATAATTACTACAACATATAGAAGAAAACAAGGCTAACAGGAGGGCGTTTCCAATTAAGATTTCAATTGGAAAATTAAAGGTGGCTTAGGGATAGATTAATCATTGGGCATTAAGTTGCAGTTAGACAGCAGTAAGAAGTTCTAGCGTGGTCCTGTATGTGGGGTGATTATACATAACAATTGTGCACTATATATCTCAAAAAGCTATATAGTGCAAGAACACTAATAACCCAATCAATAAATGGGCAAAGGAAATGAAGAGACACTTTACAGAGGAAGATCTACAAGCAATCAACAGATTTACGAAAAAATGTTCAACATCACTCGTTATAAGAGAAATGCAAATCAAAACCACCTTAAGATTTCATCTTACCCCAATTAGAATGTCTTTTATTAAGAATACAGGCAACAAAGGTGTTGGCGAGGATGTGGGGAAAAGGGTACACTCATACATTGCTGGTGGGAGTGCAAGTTGGTGCAGCCACTCTGGAAAGCAGTGTGGAGATTCCTTAGAAAACTTGGAATGGATCCACCATTTGACCCAGCTATCCCACTCCTTGGCCTATACCCAAAGGACTTAAAATCAGATTACTACAGTGAGGCAGCCACATCAATGTTCATAGCTGCTCAATTCACAATAGCTAGATTGTGGAACCAACCTAGATGCCCTTCAATAGATGAATGGATAAAGAAATTGTGGTATATATACACAATGGAATATTCCTCAGCCATAAAGAAGAATAAAATTATGGCATTTGTAGGTAAATGGATGATGTTGGAGACTGTTATGCTAAGTGAGATTAGCCAATCCCAAAAATCCAAAGACTGAATGGTCTCTCTGATAAGTGAACGATGATGCATAATGCGGGGGGGACGGGTGGCAAGGATGGAGGAAGGATAGATAGCATAGAGGGAAGGGTGGAGTGGGGTCGGGGTAGGGGTTAAGAATATCAGAATGTGTGACAGACATCATTGCCCTGTGTACATGTATGAATGCACAGATGGTGTGACTCTACTTTGTGTACAACCAGAGAAACAATAGCTGTACTCCATTTGTGTTCAATGAATCAAAATTAAATAAATTAAAAATATATATATTAAAAAAAAGCTAGAGGAAGGGATTTTTGAAAGTTTTCACCATAAAGAAACAATAAATATTTGAGATAGTTATGGTTAAGCTGATTACACAATGTATATCAAAACATCATATGGTACCCTATTAATATACACAATTTTTGTGTTTTTACATATCAGTTAATAAAATACACATAAAAGAAGAAAGAAAAGACTTGGGCATGAAATGACTTTTTATTCCCTTGCTTCCCACTTCACAAGTCCACATACTGAAAAAGACAAAAAGTGAGATAACACTGGGGTGAGTGAGAAAAATATTTTAGATTCAGAACTGTTGAAGCAACAGAAGTACAACATGAGAGATTAGATATCCCAGGAAACCCAGATGGAAGGTGAAAGAAGGCAGTAACACTTATCGAGCAGCTATTATGTAAGAGGCTTATTAGATCTCATTTAATCTTTATGATATTCATGTAATAGAAGTCCATTTTGCCCATTTCATATATGAGGAAATCAAAACCCACAGTGCTTTGCCCAGTGTTATAGTAACAGGCTATAAGCACATTCAAACTTGGTCCCTATGTAAGATAAGAATTTCCTCCAAACCTTGACCATTACTGAATTTACAAAGTTATTACATACATTATTCAAACTGTTTCTTAATAGTTTTATTCATAATCTCTCTGATGTTGCATTTTTTCAGTATAGTTCACACCAGTTTTTTTAACTAAAAGGTTTCTGAAGAAAATAGCTATGATATATTTGAGATTCATTTAAAAGCTATTCTAAACCTCAAATAATGTCACTCTATTAAGACCTAGAATATAAAGAAATGAGAACATCAAAGCTGACAAAGATTAAACCTTATATGTGAATATTAAAGTGATTACTAATTTTCAATTTAAAAATGCACTAAATTTTGTAATATCCTTACTGAGAATACAAAAAATAACTAGCAATACTTTTGAAAACAAATGGGAAAAAAATGTAAGGAAGACTTAGTTTCTTTTTCAGCAAAATTAATAGATAAAATTAATCAACTACTCTCAAAATAAAAAGGTTCTTAGAATCATAGAGGGCAGAAATGATTACTTAATGGGAGTGCTGGTTTTAAAATGCTGACCATCAAATCAGAGAAAATATAAAGTACAGATATTTAAATTTTTAATAATCCTCATGATCTCATGCAAGTAATTCATGAATCAAATTTTGAAAAATGTTTATCTGAGGCTATTTTTAGCTCCAAATTTATGTAATATTTAGAAGAAGATGACTTTTATGATCTAAATAACATGATCAATAAGATAATCTTAATACACAAGATCATATGAAAATACTTACTGAATATGTTTGAAATATATAAATATGACAGTAAGTGAACTTTGCATGTTTCATCTTTGCACCTATTTTTATAAAACAACAAGTGAACTTTCTACATTTAATAAAACAAATATACTTAAGAATTTCTAAGTTTGATATAAAAACACCCCAACACAAATGACACATAAAGATTTGCAGTTAAGCCTGTGGGCTCTGGATTCAGAATGTTTGAGTTTGAATCTTCATTTCTCCACAAAATACGCAAATATACATCATGGGTCTACATGATGAAAAAAAGAGACAATTCATATGAAGTTCTTAAAGCATGTTTAATACATAGCAAATACTTAGTAAGTGATAACTATTATTCTTCATATATAATGTTTGCAAAGGGATTTGCAGTTTGAGGCAAAGAACAAAGAACCAAATAGTAAGTGTCATAAAAATGAAAATGCATGATTGCTAAATATGTCAAAGTACATGTTATAGCACCATATATAATATTCCAAGCAAGGTTCATGTTGAATGGTACTGTGACATTGTGAGATGCACAAGTTGAACCAAAGCTGTGTAAGTTCTTTTAATAATTAATGAGGGGAAAATTACAAGTAGTCAGTGGAAAAATATGATTGTTTTATGACTTTTATGGTTGAAATATTTAAAATTCTCTCATTTATAAATACATAGAGAAATGAAAAAATGTTAAAATTTATTTAATTTACTCAAAATGTTATTTAGTATACTGTAATTTAAAATATTGATAATGAAATGTTTTATTTCTTCATAAAAAATTTATCAAAAGTAGTTGGGCACTTTGGCACAATCTATAGTTCCAGCAACTGGGGAGACTGAGGCAGGAGGATCACAAGTCTGAGGCCAGCCTCAGCAATTTAGCAAGGCCCTAAGTAACTTAGCAAGGCCCAGACTCATAAATAAAAAATAACAAGGGCCAGAGATGTAATTCTGTGATAAAACACCCCTGGGTTCAATCCCCAGTTTTTAAAAAAAGGAGTTTAAAACAGTGCTTGCCGTCTCATTGTATAACTTCCTTTTTGGGAATCTTTTCATATCTTACAGAAGACTCATCATAGTTCTTCTAAGTTTAGATCAGTTTCCATAATGTTATCCTTTGCACTTTTGATATCATAATACATCCCTGATAGTTTCTTTAATATTAGGTGTTTTTGTGGCATCACCTTCTCTGATAAGACCACAACCCATCTATTCCCTCCCCACTTATTTTATATGCTTCACTTTCACAGAGTGTTAGACAGCATATCCAGAGGCTCCTGAACTACACTAGTGACCACATTCCTGTGGTCAGCTGTTTCTTCTATAATTCAATGTGTATTTGATTCAAATTTTACTTCCAGCATTTCCACTTCATTTATTTGCTGTACTTCCATCTTTGTTGGTCTGTTTGCTGTGTCTTTTATGCATTTCTATGAAATATCACATGAATAGATCACTAGGAGACAAGGAGGCTACACAACTACAAGTGTTGCTTCTGCATGAACAGAATGACAAATACAGTGACAAATCACTGACAAACTTTAAAAGTGATGTAATCTAGTCATTGATTATAACGCATTTTTGTTATTTACGTAATGATACGGGAGCTGAAGAGCTAGCAGTAAAGTTTATGCCTTATGCAATTACTCTCAATTTATGTACTGAGGTAAAAGAAATTTAAATTGTGCTATCAGGGGACAGGTGGGACTTTGTCTTAACCGGAATCCGTGTTTACTGAAACGATGCACAGTGAGAATTGCTTGTATTTAAGAGAATATTTCTCATGTCTATCCCTCATCCTTACTCTCTGCACTACACTTTTTAAAAAGTATATTTACTTTTTAAATAAATATTTGTGGAAAAGTTTAATAACTGGTCTGGTTTTCCCTTTCTGCCTCCACAGTACCTGAGAATTTGACCTTTGGTTTAAAGTATATATATATATATCAAGCCAATGACCTGTTTTTGCTATTATAATTGTTCATTAATAATCCATAATTGGTTATTAACCTTTAACTCATAATCAATCTCTAATTGATAAAACATACTACAAAATCAGTACCAAGGAGCCACATGACAGCAAGATTCCAAAGGTGAAGGGCCACCAGAGTTGATGGCCTCTCTGAGCTAAGGCAGCCCACCCCTCCCCTATCTTGCCTCTTACCACCTCACAGAAGGGTGCAGAGTGGATGAGGTCACAAATAACACCTGGGATTTGCAAGAGCTCAGCTGTACAATTTTTGCACATGTTGTGCTGACTTTCTCAACCTGCGAGGTGAAAGCGTATTGTGACTTGAGCATTTGAAATCAGTCACACTGGTGACCACATTACTGACTGAGCAGAACAACACTAGCAGAGTTGTGAAGATCATTATTTTCTTGCATTTATTTTTATAATACTTTACATTACATAAAGATAATTAAAGTTTTCTGCTTTTGAATTTGAATCCCAATTTATAATTTGTGAGTCATATGATTGAGATTTGTGTCTATTAAACTGAAGTAGGTTGATTGAAAGTTTCTGTACACAGATTTCAACAAGGGAGGAAAAAAAGCATAAAAATAACACTGCTATGGTGTTATATATAAAAGGTAGAATTTTATAATTATATAAAAGATAGAATTTTACAAAGAAAGTAGTTTTTATGCAAAAGTGTATTTTACAAGGAATGATATTACTCTTCTTATGGGGATTCCACCAAACTTCTTCAGCTGAAAGTGAAATCATACATTTTTCTTTGATCACTTCTACTCTTTCAAACTTGACATTAATAATGGTTTTTGTAACGAAAGATGAAAGGATAAGAATAAATCATGTTGGCAAAGTAACTGCTCTCTTGGAGAATTAATCCGATTGTAATAACCATGGTTCCTGTCACTGAGAATGTGCTCAATTACTCACATGTCCTGTTTTATTATGCCATTCTCACAAAGACTCTGCAAGGTAGTTGTATTTTTCTAGATCATACTTTTACAAATGAGGGAAGTGATACTCAGAAAAATTAAGTAACTTCACCAAGACACTGAAGGTAAGAAGAGATATATTTAGACTAAAACTTAGATCTGTATGACATCAAGTCCATGTTCTTTCCACTTTATGAGTAGTTCAATGACAGCCTCTGGGTCAATTCCAGTCCACTATCCATTTAGATAAAGATTTTTGAAACACAGACACACTAATTAGCATCCATGATAGCCTTCACTTCAACAGCACAGTTGAGTAGTTGAGACCAGGATCTTAGGGCCAAAGTAATTACAATATGATCTTTTACCAAAAATGTTCACCAACCCCTGGACTGTGTTTTTATGTCTTTACTTGGTCACTTTTCATCCTAAGTCCTATGTACATGTTCAACTTTCAATTGGAATTCAGAACATAACCAACAAATAATTTACAAGATATACTATGTGTTGAACATCACAATAGATATTAAACATTATTAAAATATTTGACACATACACATATTACAATATTATATAATCACCCAATAGCAAATAACAAAATTAATCTTCGAAAAATAAAAACATTCCATTTGCCCAAATGGTTAACAATGAAAACAAATTAGTGTTCTAAATGAAAAGATCTATTCATTACCTGGAAAACAGCAATACATTACATCAATAGTCAATAGTTTTGTGTTTGTTACAAACTAATGGAGTAAATATTAGCATCCTAAAAAAGTAACTTTAAAGAACAAAGTCACTAAGTAATTGATATCTAAGAACAGTTACAAGCCTGCAATTGCAGAACATCAAAAACTGAGGGTATATAGAAAGACAGCAATTACCTGTATGTCACTGATTCTGTATTTCAAATTTCATTTAAAATGCATAATTCACACTTCACAAAAATACCTTGAAATTAACTCATCAGTCTATTCCCTCTTGTTCATACTCATTTCAAAGATTTTTCTGAAAACATCTTTGTAAGAAAGAAATTTAAGATAAGATTTGTGGGAAGATTCAGTCAATATAAAAAAAAAGTCTATGAAGAATAAGTAAAAGTGATCTTCTAAAAACTTTGATGAGAAGCATTCATAAAATGGTGTCAGGTTATAAAGGTTTCCTCTGCTCATCTATGTTGGCTTGACACCATAGCTTTCTTTAACTCCATAAATCTGGAAGTAGCATCCATACCTCCTATGCCACCCCAGAGGGTCATCCTCCACCTTAATTGCTCATCTTGTGACTCCTGCCACAATAGTTGCATTAGAGAACACAGAGGAGCTTAGAAGACCAGTCTAGAAAAAGGAGAGGAAGAATATGTGTATGTGTGTGTGTGTTTGTGTGTGTGTATGTATATACACATGTGTATACAAGCATGTCTATTCTTTCTTTCAAAGAACTTAAAGTATTTTGTAAAATAACATCAACTAAACAGTTTCAGATAGAGGAAAGAGTCAGAGTCTTGGTGTGCACTCTAAAGGTGCTGGATATTAACCTCCTTATTTGTTATGTGTGTCATTTGATAAATGAACTATGCCAATATTTTGAAGATAATAATAGCAGCCTCAAGCATTTTCTTGAGCAGTTAGATTAGACACTGGTGTTCACAGTGACCAATGATCACTAGGAATAAATAGGAAGACTTAACTGTCTTTTCCTTTTTAGTGCCATGGAAGGTCCTTTTTCATACATCACAGGACCATATCAACCAAGTCTTATTATAAAAATCAGAATATATTAATATTAGCCAATATCATTTGTGATAAAAGAAATAAAAGCCCCATAAATAATTCTTATTCCTAAGAATAACATTGATTTTTTTAAAATCTTTTGAGTTTTAAAAACTACTCCCTGAAAAAGTCACTTATGCACAGAAACATTCATTGAGGAAGAAATGAAAATCCTAATATTTATAGATAAATGGTTCTAAGAAAACAAAAATTAGTCTTATTTTTTACTATTTGCTAAAATACACACATTCACATTCACCTACCTATGTACAGTTATGATTCATACTATCCTCTTGAGAAGTGATCACGAGAAAATGAATCAAGCAAGAAATACCAGCATTTAGAATATCAATCATCCTGAGCCTTCAGTCATGAATAAATATGAAATAACATTTGGGGTTTACATACCTACGTAAAGAACACCCTCTTTTGTCTTTCCTGCTGCTTCTGCCACACCCTGTTTGGTTTTTTCAGCTGCAGCCACAACTCCCTCCTTGGCCTTTGAAAGTCCTTTCATGAATACATCCATGGCTAATGATCTCCTTCACACCACACTGGAGAACACAAAATACACTTTCAATGAGAATATTTGGGCAAAATTAATCAAGACTAAAACACCCAAGGTTAAAAAAAAAAACCCTAAAAAAAAAGAGTAGAAACCCCCAAGAGTGTGTGACTTCTAAGTGTACCCTCATTTCAGCCATGGGGCAGAGCAATCTTTTCAGATTTTGTATGAAACATTTAACATCTCCCATCCATGTTGACTAGTAAAAGTCTAGTCACCTGAACATAGATTAGGATGAATCACCTGAGTTGTTCTGACCGCATTTCAGAAGTGGAGTTGCTTGAAAACATGGACCCTCTCCTTCAACTTCCCAGGGTCCAAAAGGTAAAAGTAAAGTTAGAATCATGCTTAGAAGAAAGAAGACAGGAAAAGAAAGGGAGCTGGAGGCTTAGGGTCAGGGGCATTCTCAAAATGAATCCAAGCAGAGGGCTCATACGTTGATCCAGGAGAGGGGAGGGAAGAGAACTACCCACTCCGGATGTGGCTGAACTTCAAGGTATCAGCTAACCAAAACGCGCTGGTAGTTTTAATCCTGCAGACCATCCGCCTCCGCCCGGGGCTGCCTACTCAGAGCAGGTCCTCCCCATCCCAAGGCCAAGGCCAGCCAACCAAGGGAGCGGAGTGTCGTCCTCAGCTAGAACGCAGCAACTGACCTTGAGCCCCGCACTTGTTAACCCCTCACCACTTGTTGACTTGCCCTCTCTGCACTTGCATTTAATTATTTGCCAAACGCAGTTTCCTCACTATCCGGAGAAAACTGAGAAAGCGGGCAGCGGGCGGGGGAGCGGGATGTGCTAAGAGAAATAAAGTTGCGTGTTCACGCATCCATCATTCTAGCGTTTCCGCCTGCAAAAGTGTATTCCCGAGGAGCAGCCTGATCTCCCAACCTTTGGGAAGGAGAAGCGGAGAGAACAAGAAGCTGGAGGAAACCCGGATCAATTTACTTTCCTCAGGCTCGTCAACCGTCAAGTAGTACCAAAAGACCCGACGCAGCGGGTCCCCAACACTGCACGAAACCACTTCCCAGGAGTCCACGGTGACTCTCCTCCCACCAGGTTGCCCCCGCCAACACACACAACACCAGGGTTTCCAAAGCTGGATGGGTAGATCTACAGGTACTTACCTGTGTCTCCAGAACTCCAATTCCTCCTCCTCCTCCTCTGTTTTTCTTTTTAAATCTAAACAATTTCCAAATATTATTTAAATACTTAGAGGGAGGAAAAGGAGCACGTAGGAAGGGCGGAGGCGGCACCAAGAGAGGGATGGTCCTCAGAGGAGGCTGCTGTCAGCACAACACAGGGACCGGAGACTGGGGGCGTGGGAGACAAACCGCGAACCTGTAGTCTAATTGCCACTCCCCGTCCCCCACACAGAAGGATCCGAGAAAAAGATACAGAGGGTCGGAAGGAAAGGCGGCGGAGAGCGCAAAGGATGTAAAGGCGGGGCTGGGTCCCCGAGTGCTCTCTAAAGCCAGCACGCACCTCACTCCACGTCGCCGCGCTGGGTCACTAGCCCCCTAGCTCCAGCCCCCTTCTCGTGGTCTCGGTCTTCCACCCCCGTCCTCTTCCTCCTCCTTCCCCGAGGCTCACCGCCTCCACAGCTGATTTGTCAGCGCCTCTCTCCGCCCCTCTCCCCGCGCTCGCTGCTTTCGCTGCCGCGTGCGCTTCGCTCCTTTTCTTGGATGGAGATGGGGATGGGGGTGGGGGAGCAGGTTGTACCTCAACTGCGGCCCCGCTTAAGGTCCCCGGCGGCCGGCAGGTGGGCTGTCCGGGGCTTCACCTCCAGTTCAGGGTCATGGGGATGTGGGGGGCTATCGGGTAGCTTAGGCTTGGGCTCCAGTCTCCCCCGCGTCCCCACCCCCACCTTCCCTGTCTTCGCCTTTCCTCTTGTTCCTTTTGGGAACCGCTGGTCAGAGTCACCACTAAAGGCAATGCCTAGCTCTTGGGAAGCTGCTGAAGGAGACAGGCAGCTTCAGCAAGGGGGCTCCCAACCGCACCGTCAGGAGCACGTTTCCTCACATCATTGAAATTTGATAAACGGTCGTAAGACACAACATTAAGGGTAGCTTTTGTTCAAATATCCTTAAGATTTTCATTTGCTCTTAATCTTGCATGAGCCCGAAAGGGTCCCGCGGGTGGAGAGAAGACGACTAGGGAAGAGTTACAGGTCCAGGAGGCAGGAGGAGGCTGGGTAAATCCTCTACCCACCCCACTATCACCATTTTCTTTTCCACCAATCAGCGGATGCCAGACGCTGATTTTTTTTTTTTTCTTTTCCCATCTGTGGAGCAAGAAATAAATATTCCCCAGCCGTCGAAAACAAGCGATCATAAGACATTTCCTACTGGAAAAGGGACCTTCTTTCTCACCCAAGTACATGGTCTAGGAGATAAATCCGGTGTGGCTTTACCCTTCTGGAGCATCCTCTCCAATTTCTGAAAGGCAGATTCTGTCCACCACTCACCTTTCTGACTTCTGGTTCTGGTTGCTCTCGGAGCTGACAGCCCCCGCTCCAGTCCCCAGCGCGCGCGCGCGCGCGCGCACACACACACACACACACACACACACTCACACACAAAGACGTACAAGCGCGAGCTTCAAGACAATCTTTGCATCGGTTAACACATTTTCACCTCTTTCAGAGCTCAGTGGAGAACAGCTGTTCTCGGATCCCACCGGAATGGAGAATCAAGCTCCTCCCTCCAGCAGAAAGCTTTTGCTTCCTTTGCCTGGATTCTGAACATGTGTTGAGTACTGGAAGGAAAAACAAGTTTTCGCAGTATTCTAAATTTTTTGTTTCGTCTTTATTTTTGTAGAAAAAAGGTTTTCTCTAACTCTCATGCTCATTTAGTCTCCAAATTTTGTGTGAAATGTTTAAATTTTATTTAAAATTTAAGTCAAATGAAGATATTTTAGATCTCAATAGACCAAAATATAACCTTTTGAAACCACGAGGGAATAGAAGTAAATGATCATGTATTAAACATATAGAAAATATATACACACACACATATGTTTGTAAGAGAAAGAGATTTGTTGCTTAAACTCCTTCACTCTTAGCATGCCTTTAAAAAAAAAAGTAGCCTTTGTAATGCAGTGGTTCATATTTCGCTTCCTGGGGATCAGAGAAAGGATGGACTTGGGATCTGGTTGACTGCCCAGCTTTGAGGACTTCAATTATGTTCTCCTTTCTCCACTTTTCCCTTTTGTAAATGAAGACATGAACTCAGATAATTTCTTTTTCCAACTTTTTATTATGGAAAATGTTCAAACACCTACCAAAGTAGAGAGAATAAAGGACTCTCATATGAATATCACCCAACTTCCACAATTTCTCAATACATGGTCAAACTTGCCCCATCTATATGCCTATCCACTATATCACTACCAACCCCTCCCTTTTTTCACAGTCTAAACTTTACATATATCTTTTCAACTGTGAACATTTCAGCGTACGTTCATGAAATATAACTATTTTAAATAACTATAGCATTAGATGATATTTTAAATTAAAGTACAATGTATTTAGTGAAATGCTCATTTTTAAGTGCCTTTAAATCAGTTTTGAAAAACCTACACATTAGTGTAATATATCACTTTAGAGACAGAACATTTTCATCAGCCCAGAAAATCCCTTTGTACTCTTCCAAGTTGTGCATCTTCTAGTTGTGCATATTCCATAAAAACAAAATCTCATACTGTGACCTTAGTTTTGTATCTCTCTGGCGTTTTTTCACTCCACATATTCATGAGGTTCATTTATGATGTTGCATGGATCAGTAGTTTGTTCTTTTTTTGTTTTACATATATATGTATATATATATTGCATATGTACATACATATATGACAGTAGAGTGTATTTTGACTTGCTATATATACGTGGAATATAACTTCTTCTAATCAGGATTCCATTCTTGTGGTTGTACATGTTGTGGAGTTTCACTGGTCGTGTATTCATTTATGAACATGAGAAAGTTATGTCTGATTCATTCTCCTGTCTTTTTTGTTGCTTTTTATTGTTTCATTTTATCATTGACAATAACACATGCTCTCCACTATGACACATCACATCCAGGTACCTTGATAAATTATAGTGTCAATTATTTAATATATTAATTCATATGATACATTTATCCTTGAACAGGAACATCCTCAAGACCTGGTGCATTAAGTTAAAGAGGTGCATTAAGTTAAATAAAAGTATAATATTTTAACTCTCATTAGCAGACCACAGAACAAATTATTTTAGGACATTCGTACTTCTTATAACACAGCAAAATTCCACACCTTTATATGGTATTTTATGTTTGGTAAAGAGCTAACATACTGTAACGACAAATTGGTAAGTTAGATTTTATGTAACTTTTGTATATAGGTGATCTGAAACTCTGAGTTCACTCTTAAGAAGGTGAGCTGAGGCAGAATACAGTGGCACACCCTAAAATCCCAGCAGGAAGCTGAGACAGGAAGATCACATGTTTGAGGCCACATTGGATAACTTAATGAGACTCAGTCTCAAAATAAAAAATAGCTGGACTCAGTGGTGCACACCTGTAATCCTATGCAGCTCAGGAGGCTGAGGTACAAGGATCCCATCCACAACTTAGGGAGGCACTGAGCAACTTAGCAGATCTTATCCCAAAATATAAAATAAAAAGAGTTGGGGCTGCTGCTCAGTGGTTAAGTGCCCCTGGGTTCAATCCCTGGTACCAAAAAAAAAAAAAAAAAAAAAAAAAAAAATTAAAAGGTCTGTGTATATAACTTAGTTGTAGAGCCATCCTGGGTTTAACCATCAATACTGAAAGGGAAAAAAATGAGACAGAGTTGAGATAATATAGGAACCCTTCCAGAGGTATGATCTTCTCTTGAATTGGCAGTCATTCTCTGAAGTCCACAGACCGGGTGTAGCATAGGGTGGGTGGGAACAAGGGGAGATCCAACTGTGTTATAAAGAGCCTTTAAACTTGATTGGGATAATGGAAATCAAGAATTTATGTTCTTACAACAATACATTCATATTTGAAAATTTGCCTTGTCTCTATTAATACTCCTCGGTGGGAAGAAATGATTTCTCACTACCTACTCAAAAGAAGAAAGATTTTAAATAAATTTTGTTATTTTGAATTAATTATAGTTCTTTTCAAAGCACCTTGAACATAGTAAGTGTTTAAGAAACTTTAAATTATAGATAATATTAATGGAGATGTTATTTAAGTCTAAACTAAGAATACAGAGAGAAGAAGCAGAGCTGCTCAAGGACAAAGAAGGCAACTGGAAGTTAGTAAAGTTTTTATCTTTCTCTTTTCATCATGTGTAAATTGTGAGCCTCTCCGATTATAACTTTAAAACAAAGCAATTAAAGCACCTGTACCTTAGAAGGAACATGGAAGAATAACCTAGTGGGAGCATTAACCACCACATACATAGTGGTTTTCCTCTTTTGTGAATGAAATCTAAATACTTCACCTTTCATTTATAGGATTGTTTTATCTGGGCTTAATCCAGTAATTTAGCTATGGATTAACTGTGTTACTCTGCTTTCCATCTCCGTGACCAAAATACATGACAAGAAAAACTTCAAAGAAGAAAAACTTATTTAGGTTCATGGTTTCAGAGGTCTCAGTCAGTGGTGGACCAATACCCTTGCTCTGGGCCTCAACTGAAGCAGAACATCAGGGCAGAAGCGCATGGTGGAGGAAAGTTCAGATCTTGGCAGCAGAGAAGCCAAGAGAGAGCAGGGCCAGGAACAAGATGTAGGCCCCAAGGCCATGTCCCAGTGACCTACTTCCTCTAGCCACATTCCTCCTACATGCAGTTACCACCTTGTAGTCCATTCAAATTATTAATCTATCAAATAGATTAATCCACCAGTAAGGTTAGAACTAAAACCTAAAACCCCACCTCTGAACTGCTTTGCTGCATTGTAGATTGTGCTTTCAAAATACGAGATTTCCAAGGGACATTTTTAGATCTAAACCAAAACATTAACATTCTATGAAATACATCCTTAACTTAGACTTCCTTTATTGTCCCCATAAAACAAATGAATTTTAGGCTGACAACATGATTAAAAAGAGGAAGAAATTGATTTAGTGGTTTAAATGAGGAAAATACAATCTTTATCTTTGAATAATATTCCATATTTGTTGTGAATACAGAACCCATGTAGTGTTGAACCTTGGATTATCTGCTTCTTAGTTTTTATTTGCACCTTCCCTCATCTTCTGAAATTACAGGAGAGACATGAGCTAGTGATATCCAACAGACTTCTCTTATTATCTCCTGTTTTGGATGATCCAGGAGAGAAAAGCTATTGGAGAATTTTGGGATGGTATTGTGTGTGATTTTTGGGAAAGGGATGTGCTTAAAACAGAAAATAAGGTTATTCCAAATAAGAGTAAAGAGTGATGAATGGGGAGTATGTGTCTAAAGTTTATCTTATCTGCCTCCAGGGACTGCTTCATACTGTTTCTATGATACCAGAGGCAGCAAAAATAATGAACAATGATGCAGAGTGACAATAAATTGTGACTATAGGAAAACACAATGTGAACTATGTGATATTCAATTGGAATCATTTTAGATATTCCTATATTTCTTGTGGTCCTTAAAACATAAAAACATGCAAGATTAAGACTTTAAAAGACAGAAAAGATATTTAATTATTTTAGAATCTGAACTTTCAAATGACTTTAAAATTACAAGGAAAAAGCATCGATAAGCTCAACAAATGCACTTAGCTCTGGTGAGCATGGCAGTCTTCTGCTTAGTGGAAGTACAGGTACAACTCAAATGACCCTCAGAGTTCTGCTACTCATTAAGATGACTGAGAGCAAGTATCCCACTCCTCTAATCTCTAGTTTTTCTTCCATATAATGGTAATATCTTAGTTGTGTAATTTTTGTGAGGAATTAACGATATGATTTTTAGCAGGGAGCCGACTCAGTATGAGTAGATGTTTTGTTACCTCCCCCCCCCCCCCCCCGTGTTTTGCGGTTCCAGAAGGAGCACTTTTTCTCGGTGGAGTCATTTTCAACCTTTTACCCTCCCCTGCACAATCTCTCTGTCCATCAGGAACACACCTGAGATATCTGGTACTACCATCCATAACTTTGTTTGACTGTGGTGAGTAAAATATTTACAATCAGGGATGGAATTTGTAGAAAGATGGAATAAGAGAAGTTAAGGAACAATGTTAGGAATCATTAATTAAAAATCTGCCAAACTTGGTTTTTTGTTTCCCTCATGTGTGGGATACAACAGCATCATTTGTCACAGTTTGCATTAGTAGTCTCAAGAACTATAGTAACAGTGATAGAATTAATATTCCTTATCTTTACTGACATTTTACATCCTTAAATTTGACTTCTTAAAGGAGTAGTAGCAAAATTCTATATAATGTTGATTTACTAAGGGAGAAAAATAAAATGAGGCAGCAAATTCTATTCCAAGTTTCCCAGACTCTTCATGCCAGGGACTCTCAAAGATTTCAGAAAATAATAAAACACTCAACCTCTAGCATCCAGGTGAATGAAAAATGGGCAGATTGATAAGACACAGCTACTTTTCAATAGTATTTGTGTTCTAAAAGGCAGAAAGCAATTGATGAAGAAATGTTCAGAAGAATTTACAATGTTTTGTGTATGTTTTTTGTCTGAGATTGTTTTTTTTTTTTTTTTTTTTGGTACTGAACATTGAACCCAGGGGTGCTTACGCACTGAGCCACATCACCAGCCCATTTTAATATTTTATTTAGAGACAAGATCAGTGTCTTGCTAAGTTGCTGAGGCTGGCTTTGAACTCACAATCCTCCTGCCACAGCTTCCCCAGCAGCTGGGATTACAGGCATGTGCCACTATGCCTGGCAATGTTTTGTGTATTGTTTTGAATTGAAGTCATAATGCCACTGTAAAAAGAGACATCATAGGAAATTAATAAAATGAACATGTTTCTTATAATAGCAAATACATCTATACATTTAATATTTTGTTCTATATATATTACTTGAGAGTACAAAATGACATTTAAGAAATTTTCCTCAACACTATGGAAAAATACTTCATCAATGTTTTGAAGTCTTATTATTCCACATAAAACTTGAAATTTATGTTACTAAGACATTTAAGAAAGAAAATTAACAAAAATTATTTTTAGTGACTATATATAAATACTTTAGTTTCAAAACATGTCAACAAATGCAGATTTTTACATTGCTTTCATTATAAAATATATTATCGTATTATTATATAATGTATTTAATCAATCATTCATTTTGTCTTTCACATTCCATATACATCCAATTTAATTGGTTTTCACAGGAGTAGCAAAACATTTAATCAGTCTAATGATTCTTTATGTATTGATAATTTTCTCTTAAATCAACTCTCTGATCCTTCTCTAAGTCTTTTTTCTTTTGAGTCCATTTCTACACAAATTCTTTTTAACTTTCCTCATGAAAATGCTAGTTGTTGGTGGTGTGTGTGCATTTAGATAAGAATATAAAGAAACTCCAAGTAATCAGATTAATAACCACCAGGAGACTTTTCTCATTGTGGTAGGTATTAATCACCTAAGAAAAGTTGAAAAAAATAAAGTTATGAATTTTTATTTTACTTATTAAAATTTAGACTAAATAAATCGATGTGCTTACATACAGCTAGATGTTTCATAAGTATATTTTAAATGCATGTATAACAAAAAATTATATGTAAAAATCTTCACATTTTTTATGAAGCAATTCTTTAATTGAAAGTAAAATCATTGATTCATAAAAAAAATCAAAGATTTTACTCAAATGTAGGTAGCTCATTTTCAGTTAATGAACTTGTTTCAGTTTGGATCTGGAATGTCTCCCAAAGTCTCCTGTGCTTGGACATGGGACTTTGGGGAAGCAATTAGATCATAAAGGTTCTGACCTCTTCACTGGATTAATCCATTGATAGCTGAATGAATTACTTAAAGGTAGTAATTAATTGGAGGAAGTAGATCATTGGGCATGTGTTCTGTAAGAGTATCTTCTCTTGGGCCCTTTCCTCTCTCTGTCTCTCTATCTCCTGTTGTTAGCTGAGTAGATTTCCTCCACCACAAACTTCTGTCATGGTGTTCTGCCTCATCTCATACCCAAAGCAATAGAATCACCTCACTCTGAACTGAATTGTATGAGTGCAAGAGCCAAACTAAATTGTTCCTCCTCTAACTTGTTCTCCTCAGAATTTTTGCACAACAGGAAAAGCTGACTAACACACAAATTGGTATCAAGATTCAGGCATACTGCTATAATTGTACCTGACCATGTGGTTCAGAGACTTTGGAACTGGTTTGCAGAGGAATTTGGAAAGGTTTGGACAGGCATGCTAGATAAGCCTTAGAATGTTGTAAGCAGAGCTTAATGAATGATTGTGATGTGATCTTAGGGGACCAGAATGTGGATAGGGACACAGAAGTAAAGATGATTTCACAAGGTTTCAAATGGGAATGAAACTCTATTGGGGGATCAGACTAGAATCCACATGTGTTACATTCTGGCAAAGAACTTATCTACATTTTTGTCCATGTCCTGAGACTGTCTGAGGCTGATACTAATGATGACAGACTAATTAATCTGTTGGAGGGAATTCTAAGGCAGAACAGCACTCAGGTAGCAACATGGGTATTGTTGATGGCTTTTAGCCAAGTTTACTATGACAATGGGGTGAAGAAAACAGGAGAGAGATTTTTAAAACTTGCAGTTTGACCAGAAAAATGCATGTAAAATTAAGGTCAAGAAAGATACAGTTATCGAAGAGTTTAGGAGACACTAAAGAGATTGTAGGACAGTAAGAACTTTTCAGAGACAGTAAGAAAGATGCCTTGAGGGTATCTCAGGAATCAACAACACCCCTTCCATTGCAGACTCAAGGGTATAAAATTGAAAATTTTGAAAGGAAACCAGGGCACCCAGCTTCTGTAGGGCCTCCTAGAAAACTGCTCCCCTGTGTTCCTTTCACCATGCTCAGCTTCAAAGTCACTCAGAGGCCATTATAGCCATGGTCCAAGTGGACCTGGTTACTGGTCCTGCTGGTAGCAGACCTTGGCATCATTTATGTGGTGCTGATTCTGCAGGAATTTAAAAAATGGGAGTTATAGGGTCATGAAGTCAAAGGATGGCCTGTGAGATCAGGTATTGTGTAGCAGGGTCTGAATCCTGTAGGCAGCCCCTGAGAGAGTGACTGTGAAGTTGTGAGAGTTGAAGCCAAAGCTTCAGTGGAGATCCCAAGAATTAGAAGATGCTAAGAATAAGGAACATCTGCTGAGTAAAGCTATAGGCATAGAGCAGAAGATAGCCTAAGAGAGAGAGGCCATGTGGGCTGTAATGAGCAAGATCATAGGGACAGGGTTGCCCCAGACCTTTGGGCTCCATAACTCGCCACCATGTGCCATGGATGCTGGACATGAAGCTGCAAAATCTGTTTATCTGACTGGATTTCTGTCTTTCTTTGGTCCCATCCTTCTTTCTGAGTCCCCATTCCTGTCATTTAAAATGGAAATGCTTTTTTCTATTCCATTGTAAATTGAATCTATGTAACTTGCTTTTGATCTTCACAGGGTTCAGAGCCAAGAGTTTACCTTGAGTTCAGATGAGACTTTGAACTTGGACTTTTGAGCAGTGCTGGAACTATTAAGACTATGAAGACTCTTGGAGATGGACTGAATACGTTTTGCATTATGAGGTGGGTATGAACCTTTGGGGGCCCAGGGAGAATGTCATGGTTTGGATATGGACTGTCCCTCAAGGTCTCACATGCTCAGAGGTGGGGCTTTGCAGAAGTAATTAGATCATGAGAGTTCTAACTTCTTCAGTGAATAAAGGCATTAATGACTGAAAAGGCTACTGAGAGGTAGGACATAGTTGGGGGGAATAGGTCACTGGGGGCATGGCCTTGGGAAGGTTTATCTTCTCTCTGGCCCCTTTCTCTATCTATCTCTATTATCTCTCTATATATATCTCTCTTTGTTCCCCAGCTGCAATGAGCTGAGAAATTTTCTTCCGCCATGGCATGATGGTCTGCTTCATCTCAGGCTCAGAGCAATGGAGCTAACTGACCATGGACTAAATCCTCTGAAATGGAGAATCAAAATAAATCTTTCCTCCTCTAAGTTGTTCTTGTGAGCTATTTTGGTCACAGCAATAAAAAGTTAACACAGAAGTAGTTACCTCCCAGACATAGACAGAAAAATAGAATATACACACGTGCACACACATATCTATAATGCCGATATGATGTACACTAAAAGAAAGAGTAGTAGTGATATAATTTGGCATGTCTTTTAAAATGTAAAAGAGATTGCATTTAATTGATTTGTTTATCTCTGTGTGATTGTAATAATGATCAATTAAATGAGCATTCCATCTCCTTAATCATCTCAGATTGTGGTCTTACCTCTAGGAAGCAATTAAATAGTTGAAATAACACTTTTAGCATAGTTTAAAAGTCAAAGTGAATTTCTATGGCAGGACAAACTGACATGACACTCTATTAATATAATGCTCCTTTATTTTTTGTTGTTAAACAGATTGTACATGCTAATTAAAGAAAAGTAAGTAAATGTAGAGAAGAAAAAGCAAAGCAAAATATGGTATCAATATGCCCAGTTTAGTTATTATGAATTGAGCTGATTTAAGCTTTTATGTGGCTATGTCACTGTAGTATGTTGATTTGAAGCCCTTTGGGTATAAACCAAGGAGTGGGATAACTGGGTCAAATGCTGGTTCCACTCCAAGTGTTCTTAGGAATCTCCATACTGCTTTCCATAATGTTTGTACCAATTTGCATTCCCACCAGAAATGCAGCTCTTTCCTTAGCTGAGACAAATGCTAAAATAATGCTTGTATAATTTAATGATAGACTTAATTTTGAACACAGAAGAACTACCAATTAAATGAGAATAAAGTGGGATTATAAAACTTTAAAAAAACCAAAACAAAGATGAGCATTCGAAAGATTCTACATAAAGGAAAATGAGAATTGGCCCATGTCGGTCTAATACTTATTATAATTATTCAAAAAATTGTTTAAAATAATTCAATTTTATTGTCCATGAAATTATAATTCCTTAAGAAGTAATTAGCATCAAAATGTAAAGTGGAATGAGATCTAGTTCAACCATTTTAATATGTAGTTTGTACCATTGTCTTTTAAATTAGAAATCTAATGTTAAATATTGAAACAAACTAGAAGAGTAAGATTTAAGACAGAGATGAAAATATTTGAAAACATTAAAAGTTTTTCTGTTTAAAACAATTCTCTTTGGAGGAATAAGAGACCCAGAATAGCTAAAGCAATCCTTAGCAAGAAGAAGGAAGCAGGGGGTATCACAATACCAGATCTTCAACTATACTACAGAGCAATAGTAACGAAAACAGCTTGGTATTGGCACCAAAATAGACAGGTAGATCAATGGTACAGAATAGAGGACACAGAGACAAACCCACATAAATACAGGTATCTCATATTTGACAATGGAGCCAAAAACATACAGTGGAGAAAAGACAGCCTCTTCAACAAATGGTGCTGGGAAAACTGGAAATCCATATACAACAAAATGAAACTAAACCCATATCTCTCACCCTGTACAAAACTCAACTCAAAGTGGATCAAGGACCTAGAAATTAGACCAGAGACTCTGCACCTAATAGAAGAAAAAATAGGTCCAAATCTTCATCACATTGGCCTAGGACCAGATTTCCTTAACATGATTCCCAAAGCGCAAGAAATAAAAGCACGAATCAATGATTGGGATAGAGTCAAACTATAAAGCTTTTTCTCAGCAAAGGAAACAATCATCAATGTGAAGAGAACGCCTTCAGAGTGGGAGAAAATCTTTGCTACACACACTTCAGATAGAGCACTAATCTCCAGAATCTACAAAGTACTCAAAAATCTTTACACCAAGAACACTAATAACCCAATCAATAAATGGGCCAAGGAAATGAACAGACACTTTACAGAGGAAGATCTACAAGCAATCAACAGATTTATGAAAAAATGTTCAATATCCGTTGTTATAAGAGAAATGCAAATCAAAACCACCTTAAGATTTCATCTCACCCCAATTAGAATGTCTTTTATTAAGAATACATGCAACAACAGGTGTTGGTGAGGATGTGGGGAAAAGGGTACACTCATACATTGCTGGTGGGAGTGCAAGTTGGTGCAGCCACTCTGGAGAGCAGTGTGGAGATTCCTTAGAAAACTTGGAATGGATCCATTTGACCCAGCTATCCCACTCCTGGGCCTATAACCAAAGGACTTAAAATCAGATTACTACAGTGATGCAGCCACATCAATGTTCATAGCTGCTCAATTCACAATAGCTAGATTGTGGAACCAACCTAGATGCCCTTCAATAGATGAATGGCTAAAGAAACTGTGGTATATATACACAATGGAATATTCCTCAGCCATAAAGAAGAATAAAATTATGGCATTTGTAGGTAAATGGATGATGTTGGAGACTGTTATGCTAAGTGAGATCAGCCAATCCCAAAAATCCAAAGGCCGAATGGTCTCTCTGATAAACGAATGATGAGGCATAATGCGAGGAAAGGGTGACAAGAATGGAGGAAGGATAGATAGCATAGAGGGAAGGGAGGGGTGGGGTCAGGGGTGGGGGGGTAAGAATATTAACAGAATGTGTGACAGACATCATTGCCCTGTGTACATGATGTACATCATTGCCCTGTGCACAGATGGTGTGATTCTACTTTGTGAACAACCAGAGAAACAATAGCTGTACTCCATTTGTGCTCAATGAATCAATAAGCAAATAAAAAAAATAAAAATAAAAACAATGATTTTACAACAACAACAACAACAAGAAAAACAAACAAAAAAACAATTCTCTTCCAATTTCTATCATTAACAAAGTAGAGCTATTAAAAAAGCACTGGGTATTATCAATTGCGATAATTACCGGGAATTTTGAACTCAGGAGCCCTAGACCACTGAGCCACATCCCCACCCCTATTTTTGTATTTTTATTTAGAGACAGAGTCTCACTGAATTGCTTAGCACCTACCTTTTGCTGAGGCTGGCTTTGACCTCACAATCTTCCTGCCTTGGTATCTGGAGCCACTGGTATTAGAGGCATGCGCCACCATGCCTGGCTATGTGATATATTTTTACATGTTTTTTCTAATAAGAGGGGGTTATTTGACATTATTGATTCACAGTCTCACGATCACAATATTCCTATTACTCAAGATTTCTTCACATCTTTCTTTTCCCAAAGGAAAAAAAAAACTAGCTTAACATCTTTTAGAATATAGCTTAATTGCATAGAAAGAATGCTACATTTTTTAGAGTGCTAATTAGAGCCAGTAATAATATGACAAAATACTTATCTAAAATACTTTCAATTTATTCTATCAGTGTTGGAATTGTGTTGAGCTTTTGAGCACTTGAAAAAAATTCAAATTTATTTTTTCTATGGATTTAGAGAAGGTATTATGAGGAAATTACCAACATGTGAATTGCATATTCTGGTTGACATTATATCAAGACCTTTAATGAAAATAAAAAGTAATTCAGAAATCCCTCTGAATATATAGGGGATGGAATTTAGAATCTTCACATAATTACCTGGTTGTGTTAGTTAGTTTCCATCTCTGACCAAAATACCCAAGAACAACTTCACAGAAAAATATTTTATTTTGGCTCACAGTATCAAAAATTCAGTCCATGGTGGGCTGACTCATTTGCTTTGAGTTCAAGGTGAGACAGAATATTGTGGCAGAAGGGCATGGTAGAAGACTGCTGTTCCATTATGGCAACCAAAAATCAGAGGGGCAGGGTATAAGGTAACATGGGGAAGAACAACACCCCTATCACTCACCTCCTCCAGTCAGACCCCACCTGCCCAGTTACCACCCCCAGTCCATTTAAACCAGCATGGACTGATTAGTTTACAGCTCTCACAATCTAATCACTTTATCTCTGAACATTTCTGCATTAACACAAGAGCTCTCACTTAGCCAGAATAAAATAGAAATAACATGTCTCACTTTTATTTTCTTCTTCCATCTTTTCACCTTACCCTTTGTCTCTTTTTATCTTTTCATGTCACATGTTGAATTTTCTTATATCTCAGGGGAAAAAAACAATAAAATATTCTCTCCTAAAATGGTCGTCTTGACATTCATTCACTGAGGCACTCCTAGCTGATACTGCTAGCATGCCAAATGTTATGGGATAATTGCATCCCTCCAAATTATACCTTGAAATCATAGCACTCAGTATCTCAGGCTATGACTGTATTTAGATCTGGGGATCTTCAAAGAGTAAATTATGCTTAAATGATGACATTAGAGTAGATCCTAATTCAACACGACTGATATGTTCATAAGAAGAGTAGATTAGAGCACATTAGACACATATAGAGAGAATGCAACATAAGGACACTGGAAGAAACCAGACATCTACAAACCAAGGAAACAGGCCTAAGACTGAATCAACCGTGGTAACACATATCTATATAAAGGTAAAATGCCTCTAGAATTGTGAAAAAATTAAATTTCTCTTGCTTAAGGCACACAATCTGTGTTCTTGTGTTAGGACAGTCCTAGCAAACAAATACATCAGGGTAGAATATATATTTACGAAATAAAACTGTTTTGCTATCTGATAATAATTACCTATTGCTTTGTCCAGGGAACCTATACCTTTTGGCTACAGCTACATGCCTGGCCCAACAGATGTCAAATCAGTAGATGATGCAGAGGCCACATTTTTTAAAATCATATCTGTTAATACCTTTGTCCACTCTCTCATATTCTGATATGCCAGGGAACAGAATATATAGAATTAGCACCACCCCATCATTCCCTTTAAAAATGCTTGTTTTGTACTCTGTAGGCTTCAGAAGGTAGAGAACAAAATCTGGGGGTAGAGTACATAAGCTGGCACTATGAATGCTTTAAAATAAATATGCACAACTAAAAATAATGTTCTGAAGCTTGAATTGGAGACTCTAAAACCATCAGTATCTTATGACTGATATTATTTCAGCTGTCTCTTGTTAAATAAGGTTGTTAATCTCAAAAATCGTCCATCTAGCAGGCAAAGTTTAAGCCTGAGAAAGCAAGGAACTAAATTATAATTAGATTATTTAGAATGTATTGTCCGATTTTACCTGTTTTAGAACCAACTGGAGAAACAAAAACATCCTTTAATTCTTTGTTACAATTTGGATCTGGAACATTCCCCCAAATCTCTTGTGTTGAAGGGTTGGCCCTCAATGCAGACTATTCAGAGGTGGGGACTTCAGGAAGGTGATTGTATCATGAAGGCTCTG
Source organism: Glaucomys volans (assembly GCA_020662805.1). Lineage (NCBI taxonomy): Eukaryota > Metazoa > Chordata > Mammalia > Rodentia > Sciuridae > Glaucomys > Glaucomys volans. The sequence goes on from JAJEJO010004219.1 coordinate 171,454, forward strand.
ACCTCATCAGTAGTTTAATCCATTGACAAATTTGTATTTAATGGCATTATTGAGTGATGGTAGAAATTATAGGAAGTGGGGCCTAGTCACAGGAGGTGGGTAACTGGAGGCATTCCCTGGAAGGATATATGTTGTCTCCAACCCCTTCCTCCCTCTTTTTGTCTGCTTCCTGAACTCCACAAAGTAAGCAGCTTTGCTCTGCCACACCCTCTCTGCCATAATGTCCTGCTTCACATCAGGCCCCAAATCAAAGAAGCTAAGCAACCATGAACTGACACTTCTGAAACCATAAGCCAAAATAAATCTTTCCTCCTCTAAATCAGTTTTTTCAGGTATTTTGTCACAGCTATGTAGAGTTGACTAACATATTTGAGCTTCCTACCCAGCAAGAGTTCCCATTCTAAACAACCTAGATAATTCGGCATAAAACATGCATGTTGACTCCTAAAAGGGACACAGCCAGGTAGAGAATTTTCCTATATTCTAAGAGATTGATGTTTTAAATATATTTTTCTGGGCTTTGAAATTTTGATTATGAATGTTACTAAATTATCAATTCAGATCTGTGTTATTTATTGAACAATTGAGCAATGCTTGCACATTTTTTACACCTCCAGTGCTTGACATTTGGCTAGAGCAAGCAATCAGGAGGTTCCCAAATGATTCTTCACCCACTATCTTGAATTTACAGTACTTGTCCTCTCCTGTTTTCATTGCTCCTTATCATAGGAAACTACCTACCTACCCAAGGGGCCCCTGTGAGGACTAGTGACATCTTTTGCCCTGAGAACCACTTTTTTTTTTCAGAATGTGGTAATTTGCTCCAAAGTCTTCCTAAATGCAGACTTCATATAAATAAAAATTCTACTGTTAAATATGAAATTACATCATTCTAGCTATTTGATATTTTCATAAGAATGAGGTCAATTCAGGCAATTTTATTCTTTCCCTTTTCTTACCCACAGAGTCCTTTAATATTGTTAGTCCTATTTTTCCATTAATGATTGAAATTTATCCAGAGAACAGAATAATATATCAGAATAAGAAAGAGCTACTTTGAGCCCCTCACTCTTCTTTACACATTCTTTTTACCTGGATGTTCAATTGTTTATTTCTTAGATTCAATTCTGAAACCATTGAACCTGGTAGAAACACATTTCCATGACAGAACCATTGGAAACTCTGCAAAGAAAATGAAAACTAGAGAGCAGCAACTCAATTGGTTGTACATTCATGGACCCTTGGGAACAACTGGTCAACCTGCCTATCACATTAGTTTTATAATACATTCTTCAAATTTTCTATCCCTCCAATAATGGTAGAGTATGCTCTGTGACCAGCTGTGTTTGCTCACTGACAAAACGTGATGCAATTGGAACTTTAAAATAAATGCAGCTCTATGGATGCTGAAAGAAACATCAAAAATAAAGATGACTACATGAATCGGGAAGGTATAGGGCAACATGAAGAGTTATTCTCCTTTAAATACTAAACAAATATTTATGAGCCTAATCAAATCCCTATCATACCTTTCACCACTGGACACAAAAATCGAGGAGATTGACTTTAACAATGGACTGATTCTGTGTAAAAGATACTGTTATTTGAATAAATAATAGCAGGACATTTGTGCAGTAGATGTTAAAAATAATAAATCTCTTATTATTCATTTTCATAGAGTTCAAAAACAGAAGACATATCTTATTAATACCTATAGTCTTGACAAAACGTAATAATTTATCAAAATTAATGACAGTTTTACAACTAGATCATCATAGCTGGGTAATCAATTGAGAAGAGTATGATATTTCAACAGTTCTCTGATTGTGCTCAAGCAAGAATATTTAACATTGAATTAAAAATTATACTAACGCCAGGTTAGAGGTGGCAAGCACCTGTAATCCCAGAGACTTGGGAGACTGAAGCAGGAGGATGAGTTCAAAGCCAGCCTCAGCAAAAGTGAGGTGCTAAACAACTTAGTGAGACCCTGTCTTTAAATAAAATATGAAATAGGGCTGGGGATGTGGCTCAGTGGTCGAGTGCACCTGAGTTCAATCCCTGGAACCAAAAAAAAAAAAAAAATCATACTCAGATATTAATTAGCTATCCATAAACACAGGGCAAGCTATTTTTTCTTGGTGGATTATCACAAAACGAACACATATGAATGTCTGAATAAGTTAATTTGTAGAACAGACCTGCTGATGAGAAAGATTTTTGTAAACCTATGACATATCATGGTGCCAGTTACAATGCTACTGTCTAAGGCTATTTTTCCTTTCCTTTTTTCCTAGTACTAAGGTGAGGATCTACAAAATATGTTCCTTCCCCAGCCAAACATCTGTTAAGAGTCTGCCGATAAAGGACCTTACTGAGATGAGCAGTGCACGGCATGGGAAAAAGTATTAGACTCTTCTTGTTTGATGGCTGCTACTGTCTCTGTCTCCCACTCAAGCCATCTTCCTCCATTCCTATAGCAGCAATTGGTTTCAGTCTCTAATTTCTTTGTGTATTCCCAGAAACAGTGATAGTTCTTTTCTCAGGGATTCCAGGACCCAGAATCAGCACCCTTTCCTCTAATGTCTAAGGCCCAAGAATGCGGGACTCTTTCCTTAGGCTTCTGAGTTTTCAGTCACACAGGCACCAGCTGTCCAGGCAGTGCCCTTTCTTCTGGAGTCTGGCTGCCCCTCTTCCAGGCCTCTCCATGAGACTTGAGATGGTAGTGCAGGCTTGATGGTAACCTGTCCTCAGAAATAAAAGTGCCACCTTCATGGAATTCTTGCTTTAAGATTTTTGGTTCTTATCCCCAAACTTTGACCTTTGTGGCCCCAGTCTTAGAGGAGAGTCCTGCTTCCTACACTCACTAAAATTTCTGTTGCCCCATTGTGTTCATTTGCAGTATTTTAAGACAACTGAACCAATACTCATATTCCTACTATGGCTCATGTTTTCTTAAGACTTCACTGATATCCTTAGTGATTTGGATAAAATATGGACAAAACTATTCTGAATTAGTGAAAGCAAAATTATCGACTAGTTCATAGAAAGTTTATCTAGGAAAATAAAAAATAGATGAAATAAAGAAAACTTTTAGATTATTAGCTTATTTTATGCTTAAAATAATATATAAGTAACATATCAACTAATCAAATGTGCAATAACCTTTTAGTATGTGCTTTCAATGTTATTTTTGTAGTTCTTGAAAATATAGTCCAGAAATAGTAAACTTTAATCTCTACCTCAATAATTGTTTTAAAATTTGTACTAGGAGACTCTGAACAATAACTACAAATGTTTTGCAATTCTGCTGGGATAATTCTGCTTAAATTGTAGATACATAGAACTTTATTTTATTATTGCTGCACCTAAATCTGCAAACACATACATTATCAAGCATAGAAAATTCAATGGACAAGGATAATTTAATTAAAACATCTTTTCTCCAAATCACAAATTAAGATAACTCAAAATAGTGTTTTGCCTTTTCTCTAAAACAATAAAATGTACTAAGCTTAATAAATCACAATTGCTTATGAAAAAGGAAAAGGGATATATTTTTTGATCACTAACTTGAAACACTCTATAGGGTCCTTCCTTCAGATAGCAACTCCCTATTCACATTTGAGGTAAGAATAATGAATTGCTTTGTCCATTTTACTTGAAACATAAGGAAACCAAGCAGTCAGAGAGCTTCAAGTGTAAGTTCAAGATCTGAACCCAGTTCTCCAGCTTCCAATGCCTGTGGTTTTTTCTTCATTATTGCATTCTTAGTCTAGTTAGTGCTCAATATGGGCATTACATGAAAGAACAAGTCAACTTTCTCTTTGGAAATATGAGCCAGTTCTCCATTACTTTCTATTTTGCACTCAGAATGCACCAATTTATAACACTTTATTTATCTCAGATGTATTTTTCATCTCCTTCCTGTACTTTCTCCCCTTTTCTCCAGCTCTTTCTCCACCCTCAGCCTTCTCTTCTTCATTCATTTCCAAAATATTTGCATTGGAAAGCTATGGAAGAATTAATACATAGTTAATTTTTAAATTCATATAAAATATACATTTATTATATATATGTTCATGTACATATATGTATGCCTGTATATTTGTGGCCAAATCACCCAGCAGAAATTCATAACAACAGTTATAATTTTCATCATTTATATTAATTTCTAAATGGCAAATATCACAGCACCCCCATTTTTTTAATTGACATATAATGTGAGTTATGGTTTTAATTAAAAATACCAATTAAATTCTCATTTGTGTTTGAAAACACATTTTGCATCCTATCAATTTGTTGAGAAAAGTTTAATTCATATCCTTCTCAGACACAGTCATGCATATCAATATGCAATATATTTCTTTAAACTCATTTTAGAAATTTAATAGAACCATTGTTTAAATGCTTCATTTATTTCACCCATTTGTTACTGTTTTTCTTTTTTTTGAAAAACATAATCTTTATTATTTATTAAAAATGTACTTGAATTTTAAAATCTTGAGGTATGTCATAAAGTTTGTGATTTAAATTTTTAAAATATTGCAGTGTTTTTCACTTAATTTAATTTTCAAATGTAGTAAGGTATCAAAAAATCTCAAAATGGCAAGAGCAGTGTTAATATGCATCAACATAGTGTTTACTTGAAATATAAGGAATCCTCACAGGACAAAGTGCCAGAATGTTTCTATCCAGGGAATATGCTGAATTCAGAGGAACTAGCAGTAAGAGCATCACATTTAAAATGCTAGTTTTGAAGCTAGATTTTAGGTAATAAACTGACAAACCATCATGTCCAGCAGCTTTCTCAGTAAGTACAGAATGTTCATAAGAAAGAAGAAGAGGATCCAAGATGCCGGGCTAGAAGAAGGCTGCATTCCTACTTGCTCCGTGGGTTCCTACTTGCTCGGGATTCAAACAGCAGGAATATGGCTCTCAACGAGATTTTATATTCAAAGCACATATAAAGGGTCCCCAGGTGCCGCTCCAGAACCAACTCAGCTGGGCTGGGCTCGGCCCTGCCATGGGCAGCTACCATCTGGGAGCGCCGGACCCTGCAGCTGCTTCGGAGCCACCGGCCTGGGTCTGCGCCAGCCAACAAGTGAGTGCGGGTCCCCAGCAGCGGCTTTGG
>JAJEJO010004220.1:7762-156511 GCA_020662805.1 Glaucomys volans
GAATTGTTTCTTTTGTTTCAATTTCATTGATTTCAGCTCTGATTCTTTGAGAATTCTTTAAGCTTTTGTTTATCATGGAAGGATTTTATTTCATCATCAAATCTGAAGGTAAGTTTTGCTGGGTATAAGATTCTTGGTTGGCATCCATTTTCTTTCAGAGCTTGAAATATGTTGTTCTAGGCTCTTCTTGCTTTTAGGGTCTGGGCTGAGAAATCTGCTGATATCCATATTGGTTTCCCCCTGTAGGTAATCTGATGCTTTTCTCTTGCAGCCTTTAAAATTCTGTCTTTGTTTTATATGTTAGGTATTTTCATTATAATGTGCCTTGGTGTCATCTGTTGTAATTCTGTGCTTTTGGTGTCCTATAAGCCTCTTGTAATTGATTTTCCATCTCATTTATCATATTTGGGAAATTTTCTGATATTATTTCATTGAACAGATTATTCATACCCTTGGTCTGTGTCTCTGTGCCTTCCTCAATCCCAATACCTCTTAAATTTGGTCTTTTCATGATGTCCCATGTTTCTTGCAGGTTTCGTTCATGATTTCTAACCATATTCTCTGTTTGTTCGACTTTGTTTTCAAGATTAAATATTTTGTCTTCATTGTCTGATGTTCTGTCTTCCAAGTGATCTATTCTGTTAATTGTGCTTTCTATTGAGTTTTTCACTTGGTTTATTTTTTCCTTCGTTTCCTTGTTTCCTTCAAGGATTTCTGTTTGTTTTTTTTCTCAGAACTTCTATCTCTTTATTGAAATAATTTTTTGCTTCCTGCAATTGCTCTTTTAGCTGATTATTCATCGCGTGAATCTGCTCTCTTGTCACATCATTCTCTTCTCGGATCATTTTAATTGTGAACATTCTGAACTCCCTTTCTGTCATTCCTTCTACCATGCTATCTTTGGGTTCTCTTGATGTATCATCTAGGTTTGTTTGGGACACTTTCTTCCCCTGTTTTCTCATTTTGCTCATGTATCTTCCCCTCTACTAGTTCGAATCAGAGGGATTGCAATTTCCCTGTAAAGACTTAATGTGTCCCTGCAGATTTCCAGTAACTCACCCGATGTTTGAGAGGTGAGTGATCAAGCAGTGACGCAAGATAGCTGCTGTCCCACTACCTCCAGGTTGGGAATGATCAATGCTTCTGTGCAGATGCAACCAGGAGTCGTAGTGCCGTGGCCCTGCCGGAAGACCTGAGCTCAGCTCTGAGGACTCAGGCAGCCGATGATGGTCTCTCTCTGCCAGCGAAGCTGCAGAATGGCACCAAAGGGCCCAAACTCCCCCCTGGAGCTGGCAACCGGCTCTGCTCCTGGCCAGATCTCACCAGGAGTCACAGCACCGTGGCCCCGCCACCATTTTGTCTTTTGATTGATGAGTTTAGGTCATCAACATTCCGGCTTATTAATAAAGTGTGATTTCTGTTCCTTGTCATTGTGGGTTATTTTTTATTTTTAACTTGACTTAGTTTCTTCTTTGATTGATCTTTCCCTTAGTGTAGTTCCTCCCTTTGCTGATTTTCATTGTTATTTTTTTTATTTCCTCCTCATAGAACAGTTTGCTGAGAATGTTCTGTAGTTCAGGCTTTCTATTTTTGAATTCTTTTAACTTTTGTTTATCATTGAAGTTTGTTTTTCAATCTTCAAATCAGAAGTTTAGTTTTGCTTCATATAAAATTCTTGTTTGTCATCCATTTTCTTTCAGAGCTTGATATATGTTGTTCCAGGACTCCTGGCATTGAGGGTCTGGGTTGAAAATCAGCTGAGATCTGAATTGGTTTCACCCTATAAGTAATTTGATATTTTTCTCTTGCTATCTTTAAAATTCTATCCTTATGCTCTATGTTAGTCATTCTTATTATAATGTATGTTGGTTTGGGTCTGCAGTAATTTTGTATGTTTGTAATCCTCTGTAATTGATTTTCCATTTTACTCTTTAGATTTGTGAAATTTTCTGATATTATGTCATGGAAAAGCGTGTGCATTCCTTTGGTTTGTATCTCCACACCTTCATCTATCCAAATAAATCTTAAATTTGGTCTTTTCATGTTATCCCGTAATTCTTGGAAGTTCTCTTCATGATTTCTTACCATCTTCTATGTACAGTTGACTTTATTTTCAAGAGTATATATTTTGTCTTCATTGCTTGAGATTCTGTTTTCCAAGTAGTCCTAGTCTGTTGGTGATACTTTCTATTGAATTTTTAATTTGGTTTATTGTTTCCTTAATTTGAAGGATTTGTTTGATTCCTTTTTATAATCTCTGACTCTTTATTGATGTGATCTTTCACTTTCTGTATTTTCTCTTTGATCCCATTCTTTATTTCAAAGATCAATTTAAGTATGTACCTTCTAAACTCCTTCTCTGATATTTTCTTCTACTGTGTTGTCTATGGATTCTATTGTTGGAACGTTTTGGTTTGTTTGAGGCACTTTGTTCCCTTGTTTCTTCATATTGTTTGTATGTCTTCCATTCTAGCAGTAAGGATCTGAGGCAGTACAGTTTCTACATTGTAGTCTTATAGTTTCCCTGAAGGCTTCCAGTACCTTACTGTGCTGGACAGAGCCTGGTTCTCTCTGGTTTCTCCAACCTGTGCTCCCCCACTGAGAAAATGCCCCCAGTCTCTGGCTTTCTGCAGGCTTTACAGACCCAGCCACAGTCTGATGGATCTGGGTTTCATTCAGATTCTCTAGGCTCTGCCTTCCTGCAGTTCCAAGATCTTAATGCTGTTCCAAGTACAGAGAAATCACCAGGGATGCCCTCACAAAAAGGAGTGACCTTGCAGAGGCAGCAAGATGGTGGCCACTAGCACACCCAGCAGGAAGACCTCAGGTGCAACCAGACCTGCATGTACCCTGAAAATATATCTCCAGGCCCAGCTAATGTCCAGACTGAGGTGGCCATACCTTGAGATGGCATTGGTGGTGATGGAAAACTTGCAAGTCCCTTGGTTCTGGACTCCCAGGCCCTGGCTTGTGTCCCAAGATGGTGGCAGCTGCATATAACCAAAGTTGCATGTACTCTGACAATGGACTTCAAGTGGGCAGTGGGTCACCCATGGGCAAATGACAGGTAGTCTGTGGGCAAACAGTGGGTGAAAGCAGGCAATAGGTGATGGGCAGACAAAGGCAGCCAAATGGGCAAATGGTAGGCAATCAGTGGTGATCAGTGAGCCATCTTAATTCATTTTTCTAATCTCTGCCTTAAATTGGAATATTTAATCCATTGATATTTAATATCCATTGATATCAATCCATTGATATTTAATATAATTAGTGATAAGCTGGAACTTATTTCTATCATTCTCCAACATTTTTATATATGTCTTGTTTTATTTTTCTCTAGTACTGCCCTTTTTGTTGAATAAATGTTTTTCTAGCACATCAATGAAATTCCCATTTCATTTATCTTATTGTTTTTAAAAGTCATTTTCTTAGTAGTTGCTCTGGGTATTACAACTAATACAGTAACTTAAAAAATTTGGCTCACATTGGTGCCAACTAAATTTCACCTATATATAAAAACTTCACTATTCTATAGTTCTTTTACCCCTCTTTTTTGCTACTATTGTCATGCCAATTTCATCAGTCTGTTGCCATCAATATGTCATCAAATCTCATCATTTCCATCAATATAAATTAATGTTTATTACTTCTTTGAGTACTTTTAAAATCAAATAGAATTAAAAAGATTTGTGAACAAGAAATACATTTAAACTTTCTTTTATATTTCCCTTTGTGGTTGCCTTTAGCAGTACACTTTCTTCACGTAAATTTGTGTCACTTCTGTCTGGTGTGTATTCATTTTTGTCTGAAGGAATTCCTTTATTATTTTTTGTGGGTAGTTTGCTATGGGAAAATTCTCTTTGCTTTCCTTTATTTATTCTTAGTATATGAAGGCCAGTTTCTTTTTCTAGATATAGAATTATTGATAGTTTTGTTTCAGCGCTTTTAATATATCATGGCACTGCATTCCAATTATTTTGTTTTCTTTCAAAGGATTTAACTAAAGACTTATTTCATTTATTTTTTGCCATATTTCACCACATAATCATTACAGATTCTATGCCAATTTTGTGGAGATTTTTTGCAAAAATGTGGGGTATTACCATTATGTGGATTTTTTAAAAATTGTGCTAGTGTTATTTAAAAATCATTAATTACTTAACTGTCTTCAGTGCAAGATTAAGATAAACAGAATTCTGGTGAATATATGTGAATGCTGTAGTAAGGTAACAATTATGCAATTAAATATAGTATTCTTATTTCTACATTTATATATAGATGTCTTTTCCAAATGGTGTGCTAAATTCATTTGTTTCTCTCTGCTTTTATATCATTTAGGCTCATAATTAGCTAGAATTAATTTAAAGCCTGCAATTAATTTCCTTTCTTGGGGTTATTATTTACATGATATTTCCGGAAACTGCTTAATTGGGACTTTGTTATAAACCTCTGCTCTTATTTAATGGATGTGGCATACTCTTCTACTTTTCTGTTCTTTTAGTTATACTCTCTCTCTGTTAAGTTTTGTTTTGAGGAATTGTTCTTCGCCTCAAATACTTAATAATTCTTGTTTTCTTGCTTGCCTTTGAATTCAAAAGTTTTTACCCTAACTATGATGTTGGGTCTGTTTTGTACATATTGCTTCTCATTGTTTCAGGGATAGGAATGGGAAATATTCCTAGATAGCATGCACCAAGCGCTGGACTTCTTATTTAATTATTAACTTATGTTTTAAACACTTTTATCAGTTTTCACTAGAATTCTGGGTCACAGCCCCAGTTTTCTACCCTGAATTCTCATGGTGATTGTTTCTATTGCTTGACAGTATTTGGTGGAGAGGAAATAGAAGAGAGTTAGGATGTAGACCAGGGGTCACCCAGATGACTGCTTCAAAGCCTATTCTTTTCATATGTTCTATCTGTCTTCTGAGAAAGTATACTCCTACAATTTGGGACTGTGGTTTTTTCAGTTTTATTCTGCCAACATCTTCGTGTGGTTCAGGGAGTGGTCAAAATACTGTACGTGATGAATATTTAATGATACCCTTTCTTGTTTTCCAGCTCTGATATTGCATAATTGTTTTTTATAGGGGGATTTTGTATATTTTCAGAAATTGTACTAAAAAGGAGGAAGAGGGAGAACATTCTATCTATAGCCATAATCAAGTGGCCAGTCTTCAATTTAAATATGATATTTATAGCTCAAAGACAAGCTTCTGTTTAAATATATTCAATTCCTTATCAATAGGTTTGAGAATGGGTGTTTGACTTCCTGACTTCTATTTCTCTTTCCTATATCATATTTTCCTTTTTAATAAAATAATAATTTGAAAAGTCATTTTATCATCCACCCATATAGCGGTGTAATTTAGCACTGAAAATCTTACATTATCAGTAAAATTAGAAAATCCCAGTGAATTAATAGTAACAGATAATAGCATTATACTTAAAGCAATACTTTAAATAGCATAAAGGAAGATTAGCTAATTGTGCATAGGAATATAATATCTAAGGATGACTACTAATAACTTCAGTTGATTATCATGTGCTAAATTTTAAAAAATGTTTTTATCAAATAATTATCAATCATTTATGAATAATAAAATTATTTTATTAGCAAATAGCAAGTGCATATTAGCTAGGTACATAGGACAAAATTATGTTCATTAATCTTCTAAGTTAAAGTGTAAAACAAGTTTCAATCAAGAAAGCAGTTACTCAGAGTCAAAATAAAGTTCTTCATTCACCTGACAATACTGATCAGTATTCCTGGAGAAAATCACATCTTGGTGCACCTACCCTTGTGAAAAAGGTTGACATTTATCTTTGTAATTACACAAAACAAAGTAAAATTGAATATTTATTTTGATGTGCACTTTTTTGGATGATGGAAAGAATTAGTTGTCATTTTGTTTGTTTTATTCTCCATGTCTCATTCTTATGATATAGAAGTTTCTCTGAAATGTTTCTGTCATGTTTTCATGTTGTACCCTACTCCAAAAGAATCATTTCAAGCACAGCCTCCATCAGTATCAAAGTAAATGGGTGAGCAAAGTTCTTATTGTAAGAAAGGTAAGATGGGCCCTAGGCAAATATAAAACTCTGGAAGAAACTTTTCTCATGCCTTCTCTTAAATAGCCAAATCAAGAACTTTCAAATTTTCTACCTAGGTATGGTCAATAGCTTAATTCAATAGCTGTCCATGATTTTCATTCTTTCAATGTTTTCTTGGAGAAAAACCTCTGAATTCTTCACCCTGATATGGTGAGTTGCTTAAAAGGCTGGTCTTTGGATATAACAAAAGGAAAAACAGAAGTATACTGTCAGACTATTCCAGTAAGAGCTGAGTATAAAAACTGAAATAGTAGTTCTTTTCTTGATCTCTGGATTAAGAACATAGATGTATTTCTTTTATTCTACTGATATTTATTTAAAGTACACAGAAGTGGACTACTCTTACCTAACATTAATTTCCAATTTTTATTTCTATAGAAAGTAAAATAAGCTTTAAATGTTATTGAGAACTGAAGGAAAATATACAGAAATAATAAAGATCTATTTCAAGAAAATATACATGAAAAGAAACTAGTATCAATATTGTTAATTGAATATTTTTAGGTTTATATATTTTTTCTCTCAGCAGAATAAAGTGATACACTAAAAATTATTTTATTTTGAAAACTATATAATATATGCCTAATATATGTGGGTATGAATTTAAGTGACTCTTATGTAGAAAAGAACTACCAGATTTACTAGTTTTGGAGACATTGCATTTTTTATAGGCTTAACATAATTTGTCTTCAATAATGCTTTAGCAGACACTGGCACCATTATATTCTGTAAGTGATACATTTAGGGAACAACCACAACAAAACAGAGACTAGTAAGAAAAAACAAGTTTATTAAATGGACAATGATAAGAATACAAAATGTCCATTGACAATAGAAAAAATGAGTTGTGTTAAGGTCATTAAATATTACAGAATGAGAATGAACAGGCTATAATTACATGAAAAATATAGTAGAGCCAAGAACCAAAAGACAAAATATTGTGTACTTTATAATGCAACTTATGTAAAATCTAAACATTTTAAAATTTAAAAATTTACTTTTGTAAAATTTTAAAACATCTAATGTATGGTGTTATGAGGAAAGGTAGAGGTTATATTTAAGGAAGGTTTAATGACTGGAATTGGGTCACAGAGGGCTTTGTGTTATTTTGGTAATGGTTTTGTATTTCTTCACTAGAGTGTTGAGTACAGGGCATTCACTTTGCAATAATTCAAGTTGTACATTATTTGCTAAAACTTATATACTCATGTTATAATCAATTATGTCTACATGGAAAAATACCTATGGTAAATGACTGAAGTAAAATAGTTTTCTACCTCGGTACAGGTTATATCTAAATATTTTGACAGAAGCTGATAGAAATAATGACCCCAAAATACCTCAGGCCATAAAAGTATTACTCATGAGTTCTACCTGGATATTTTAAAAGAAAATTATACTCACAAAACTATATGGACTGACTGTAGTATATTGGAACCAGTCAACTTTTTCAGGAATTTCTAGTTCTACCATGGTCATACAGACCTAAGAAGAGACTCATTGGCAGTTTAATTAAGTTCTAACCAAGGATACCAATCCATGGCATTTTATTACTTTATTGTTAACCCAAGAAGAAAGAGCAAATATGAAAGAAAATCAATGTCTCCATCTGCTCTTAATCAAAACACTTCTCCTTTGCCTATAACAATGCATAGACGAAACACTGCTTAGCATTTCATTAGCTAGCTGAAATGTAATTACAACAGTGGTCTAACACAAACAAGGCAACTTTGGCACCTTTAAAACTCTGTAAACTCAAAACATTGCCTTGCAATATTAACATCTTGAAAATTGTGTTAATTCCCTGTGCTGCACAGACTTTCAATATCTATGCCCACAAATGAATTTTCATAGTTTCTTATTCTATCTTCCACTTCAAATTTAACACTTGGAATCTTATTTTGTATAATTTATCCTGTGTCAGTTTCTATATATACACATGCAAAACGTAGTGGAGAATTGAAGTTATTTTCTGGATAATCCCAGCCAAGAAATGACCTTAGTTGCCTAGATATGAAGTTGTGTTGCTTTTAGTTTGAGTTATAAAGACAATTATTGCACATCTCTATTTTACATGCATCGGCAGATCTTTAGTATTCAGAGTGTGGAAAAGTGCTAAGAAGAGTGATTTCAAAATGAAAGGAAGAAATTTATTTTAAAGGGAAGTAAACATTTAAATTTATGGTTATTATTTTGGCTTAAAGTTAGAAAACTTTTTCTTTTTAATATTTCATTAACATTTGAGTGATTACATTGATTTTTCCAGTATATAAATTAAAATAGAAACCATAGAGCAGCAAAACTGGGTCGATGTTGATGATTAACACAGGAAAAATTCATAGTCTGAGATACAGTCAGTTTTACTGTGAATACATAAGAATAAAAGACGCAATGCTTGCCAAGAGATTCTTATGGCTGAGGTATGTCACATGGTTAGCTATTCAGAATGCAATAATGAATGCCTTTCTACTATAATAACACCTATTCTAATCCTCTCATTCTAAACTGAACATAAATATAAAGGATATTAAGAATATAGTTGAGATGTCAATGAAATAAAATGTTGTCATGGGATAATGGTCTCCTGCTGCTTCATAAAATACCAAGCCAAAGGCAAGACTTATATTTTCAGAGTGCAAGACATTAATCCCATGACAGTGTTTTATTGCAGTGATTGTATTTCTATCATACAAAATGAGCATGTATATTTAATCAATTCATTTGATGGATGCTGATGTAGTAAATTGACAATGGTTTATCATCATTATAAAATTGTTGTTTTTTGTAAGCAGTTTATCAAAGCAAATACAGATGTTTTAGGAAATTGAACTGGGGGTTAGGGAGGTAGTGTGGGTTTCTGAATAGTTGGAGGTTCAGTTTCCTTAAGAGCGTAATACTTAATGTAACAATCAAGGGACAGTATGATTGGCATACCCCAAATGGTTTACATAATATTATTGTTAATATTATAGTTCCACATTTCAACTTTTTGACAGGCAAAACATAATAATTAAATATAATCCTTGAGCAAAAAACACAATGACACAAAGAATATTGAACTCTTTCTCAGTGTTTTACTAAAGCATTTACAAAGCTAGCTTTGTTCCTTTGAATAGTGATTGCTGAATAATGGTTGATGTCATCTGACAAGAATATCATTCTCTATTTCTAGGTACTGTTACAACAAAACAAAGATCCATTTTTAAAGATAGTTTGGGAAACTCTTAGAAGTTAACCATCTAAGTAAAACCAAAAATCAAACCTGGTTCCCAATGGAAAATGGAAACCATTGCTTGCTTTCTCCTGTAGAAAATGCATTAATACTAGACTAATAGGATATATTCAGTTAATGTGTAAATTGGTTGTGTTTATTTATTTATTTAATATCCGAAATAGGTCTTAGGTTTGCTTTAAGAGCCTTTTATAATTTTTTAAAATAGAACTCAATCAGTACACTTAATTCATTTTTCTGAAAGGCAGACTAGATCACATGCCATTTTATCACATTTATTGGCTGTCAATATAAGTGAATTTCTTATTTTTAAAGACCTGTTATCATCTTGTCTACGGGTGTATGAAGCCAATAAATTTGAAAACTAAAAGCTTACTCTTTTTTCAAAATACAAATGTTAAGTAACTGAAAAAAAATTTTTTTTGTAAAAATGCAAATAATCAAGCACATATATCCTTTGGGTCATTGAGGAAAAAAATCAGAATTTTCAAAATTGCAGTAAGATGACCTATGGAAAATGCTGGCAGACTTGAGATACTGCAGGTCGTTGCATTGTTCATCATGATGCTTACTTAGGCAATTCACTGTCACCTTAGTTTCTTGTGTGAGGAGATCTAGAATCATTATAACAATATTTTATATGCTAATTACAATCTATTTTTTTGAAAATTTCATTGTGAACTGTATGCTTTCATGATTATATATCATATTAGTGAGCTAAAGTTATCATAACAAAATAACATACTGGGAAACTTAAACAAAAGAAATTTATATGGTTTCTGGTGGTTTCAGAAGCTGGAAGTCCCAGACCAAGGTGATGACAGGTTTGATTTCTTCTAAGGCCTCTCTCCTTAACTTTCAAGATGATCTTGCTGTGTCCTCCACATACCTTTTCTCTTGTCTTTGTGCCTTAATTTCTTTTTAGCCAGGTATAATGGCTCATGCCTGTAATTCCAATGACTCAGAAGGCTGAAGCAAGAGGTTCACAAGTTTGAGGCCAGACTCAGCAATTTAGTGAGACCCTAAGCAAGCAACTTAGTGAGACTCTAAAACAAAACAAACCGAAACAAAACAAAACAAAACAAAACAAAACAAAAAAGAGAGAAAAAAAGAACTGTGGATGTAGCTCAGTGGTAAACTGCTGCCTAGGTTCAATTCCTAATACCAGGTTGGATTAAGGTCCAACCGTATGACCTCATTTAAGCTCAATCACACTTCAAAAACCTATTTCAAAATATCATCATATTCCAAGGTATTTTTATTTAGGACTTCAACATATGCATTCGTGGAATACATTATCCATCCCATAACACATGACAATAAGATTTCCTTTGAATCCTATTATCATCTTAATCAATATGAAGTATTCAGTGGTTGCCCCAAAATAGCTACATAGTTAATAACAAAGCCATAATAATACATCATTTTTAAAAACATGAAATAACGATTCTTTGTTCCAAGGACTCTGTCATTTTCATTCTGTCCACAACTCAAATTACATCATTAGAGCAACATCTTACGTTGATAAGGCGAGTCTATGTGAATTCCTTCCCTTCTAGGCTTTATCTTTCCTATAAGGAGTAAGTTCCTTGAGAAAAGAGAACATGGTTCATATAAGCATGTTTGCATGTTACACATAGCACAGAGCCTGGGCACTCTATAAAAATTAGGGAAATGAGTGGATGGATGGATTGGTAGTTGAGATCATTTGTAAATCCCTTATGAGTGTAGAATTGTAATTTAAATACTTTATACCTGAGCTTATTGCTGATGAGAAATTATGACATAGAACACCATTTTTAGTGTGCATAAAAATCTAGTTTTAAAAGTATGACTACCAAAGAGACTTAAGAAATATTTTGTTACATAACTACCAGCCCAAACCATTGAGCAGAAAAAAGAAAGGAAATAAAAGAACACTGTATTGAACTTCAGGTAGATTTTTGTATATATTTCCTTATTAAATATCTCCTGTGTGGGGGAAGGGGAAAGCTGGGAACATAGGACACATATATAGTTCCAACTGGTCTGTAAATACTCAGTAGTTTGGGTTGACAAACCAGCATTTGTATTTATATCATTAAATTTCTGCTCCATTGTTCCCTGAATATAAATGTCTCTGAGTGCAAATTTGTGCTTAGTCTTTACAGGTATTTCTCCATCTCAAGAAAATACCTGTATTATATGTTTAACAAGAAAAATTTTAACATATGTAGCTAATGTGTGGTATATTCTGAAAAAATTAGAAAATGTTGACAAATGAAAGAAAAGAAACTGTCATTGTCTGCTTCTTAATGATAACTACTGATAGCATTTGTTAAAGAAGTATCCCAACATTTATTTATATTTAAATATGTGCGTTCATTAAATCCAAATCAATGTGGAAGTCATTCTATTTGTCTCTGATTCACATGAGTCGCCAAAGAATGTGCAATAGTAGTGTATATTGGTACTACCAGTCCCAGTGAGCCACTGGTTACCCACGTAGAACTTCCCAAAGGTTATCTTAACATAAGGTTTAGTTGCCTTTTGCTAACAACCATGCACTAAGGATGTATTGTATAAAAGAGTTCTCTTTTGAAGAATCCAAGGGAAACAATGCCTTTGAGAGGATTGTTGGAGTGCTGTCTGCCCTTTCAGGGAAGAGTTCACTTCATCTCCAGCTAAGCAAGAGGGTTGTTCAGGAAACTTGAGTCTATATTATCAGAGAAGGACGTCATTTAAAATACCCAGAACTTATTGAAATGGATCAGACTGAAAGAGCACGTGAGTGATTCTCATGGACGTAGCATGGGCTGTCTATCACTGAGAGATGTAGACACCCACATGCCCAGAGCAATTCCCTTATTTCTTTCAGTTTGCTTATATTCACTTTTATCTCTTTGTCTCCATTTTAGCAAATAAATACATATATATGCATAAACTTCTTTCCATTTCTCTCTCCTTCTCCAGAAGTGATCAATGTTCTAAAATTTGTGAGTATCATTCATGTCTACAGGTCTATATATTTTAGATAGAATGTGTCAATAAGCAATTTACTTCCTTTGTCGTTGTGTTATAACTACTAATTTTTTTCTACTACACCTTTTGTATAACATCGTGGTTTTTAAATACACTAATTTAGCAATTGCTTTTTTAAACATTATATATTATATATTTTAGAGAAACCTATGTTGATGATTATAAATCTAGTTCACTTATTTTGGTGCACAATTGTATGATTCAGCCTCAAATAATCCTATTACACATGGACAATTAGTTCCAAATCTTTTATTTCTCAATTCCAACCAGTGTTTCAATGAATAGTCTAGTTCACCTTTCTTTAGAACATGAGCTTCCCAGGGTGCAGTGCCTAGAAGAACTGAGTCATGGAAATATGCATATGGGGTTTTACTACCTACTGTCAAATTGTTCTCAAAAGTGGTTATGTATTTTGAAGAAGGGCAATGTTCAGAAATTCCTACTCATCCTGAATTTTGTCAAAACTTAGTTTAAAGAGATTTAAATTCCTTCACCAGTATATGAAATGGGGTCCTAAGGCTTTGATATGCATTCTCTTGTTACTCCCATGGTTGTGAATCTCTGAATAGACTTTCTCTCTTCTGAAGTCCTCTTCAGTGAATACCTGACCATATCTTGTGTCATTTGTTCTGTAGCTGCACAGGAAAAATAAAGTATTATTCAACTTTTTCTAATTAATTTGATATTTTTAATATCAAATTTTCTACTGTATTATTCAACTTTTTCTAATTAATTTGATATTTTTAATTTAAATTCAACTGCTGCCCCAAATTTCCCCAAAGAATGTTTAGTTTTCACTTTCCTTAGAATCTTTTATCATGTATGAGTATTTTTAAGTTTAGTGTATTCTTTCCTTCAAGTATTCTGCATTCTTGTTTCTTGTTTTAAAAAGTCCTTTTCTATCTTAATATCCTAAAAATATTCTCCTATATTTTCTTGAGAAACCCCCACAGTTTTGATTTTCACAATTTTGTCTTTAACCCATTTGGAATATTTTATTTTTATTCACAGTACAATGTAAGGATTTAATTTTATTATTTTTCAGTCTGGAACATAAATCATCTTAGCATAATTTCACTAGCTATTCTTTTCAACATATTTGTCTAGTACATCTTTCATATACCAATACATCTACTCTGTTTCTCTACTCAGTTCCTTATTTTTCTGTTTCTGTCCCAATCCCTCAATGTTTTAATAATTATGCCTCTATCATGTTAATTGAAAGCAACCTACTTGGGGATGTGATTTTACGTTTTCCCAATCTCAACATCTTTGTGTTTTTAGGGAAATCAAATATATCATCTTTCTCATTTTATTTACTTTTAAAAATCATATTGTTCAAGTGCTATGTAATGATTTTAGGTTTTGCTATTTCAAATAAGTTTTACTTTAAATTTTTGAAGATTATTTAAAACAAGTTGTAACAACTTGAACAAGTGTAAGTATTTAAAATAAGATTAAGTATTTAAAATAATTCCTGCCTCATAATAAATGTATTCAATCATACAACAAATTATAGACATTTTAAGTGCCTATTACTCATTCTATTAGTTTTTATAAGATGTTTAAAATTAAATTGTTTTTATGCCTCCCCCCTTTCCTCCATAATTAAAATAAAACCTGGTTGTTTAGATGCAGAAAATCTTATATGTTTTTAAATAATCTTAGTCTTCTTAATGAAATGACTGTTTTTAACATTCTGTGTTGGTTTTTATGAGCACATTAAATGTTTTAAATTAATTTTAGTTTTTATGAATTTGGTTTTTTAACAATATTTCTATTTGGATATGGATATTGATCCTGAATGGGGTTTCAGTATGGAACATAAATGGGGTTTCCTATGTTTTCGTTCTCCACATTTTAAGGAAATTCCAAATTTTGACTTTATTTTTCCTGTGCAGCTACAGGAGATATATATATACATATATATATACATATATATATATATTGTGTGTGTGTACATTTATATATATCATTATATATATGTGTGTATATATATAAACATTGTCTGTGGTCTCAACTACTATTAGAAATGAAAAAATTTTTTTTCAAATATAAACCAAATGAAAGGATAAAAATGAGGAAAAAACCTAAGGAAGAACTTTGCTGCTCAAAGCTAAGAAACTTGCATTTCTCATGTAAAAAAAAACAACTGAATTATACATATACATATATGTATAATGTCTCTCCATGTCTCCATCTCAGCATTATGTTCAATTCAGATTCACTGTCATGCGCTCTACCTACAAAACATACTTCAGTCCACCCATTCCTCTCATCTGCTTCTTTGGGTCAAGTCACCATCAGTTTTCATCTTAATATCCAGAGTAGCCTCAAAATGATTTATCCACTTCTACTTTTGGCCCTCTTCAAGTCAATTTGTTCTCCACTGTTGGACAAATAATTTAGTTCACTCTGTTAAATATTAACCTAGAAGAAGTCTCTTCCTTTTGGATAGAGAAACAGAGGGGATTTTGACTGTGAACTTTTGCAAGGATAGAAAGACCATTCCACACAAGGGTAAATGCCCTTTTAAAAGTACCTTGTCTCCTGAATAATGTCCATTTAAGTAGCAATGTGTAGAGTTCATGAATTCTACAACTCAAGCCTTGTAGTACTTAGAGTAAACCATGTAGTTTAGATATTTTTAAGTGAACTGTATACTGATAATTTCTTGTCTACGTTTATTATTACTTCTCCTTGTTCAAAGTCGCTTTTCCTTTATTATCTCCTTTTCCTTTTATTTGACTCAGTGGTTCCATTTACATTACTGTAAATCCCTTGAGAACTGGGATAGTATTTTATTTCTTTTCATCATTGGTCTAATAATGAATGTTCTATAAGCACACCAATTGATTAATTGGTAAGGCTAAAATGGAGCTGTGTAGGTTCAAATGATTTCTAAAAGAAAAAAAGTAATTATAATTTGAAATAACATTATTTTGAGAGTAGGGGACATATTGCACTGGAGCAAATATGTTTGCAATAACCACTGAATCATGGTTTCAGTCTTTACAAAAATGAAAAATGTTTCCTCCAGTGCTTTCGATAAAATTTAATGGATGATATCAGAGCAACTCAATTAGGCCAACTTGTCTGGAAATATAAAATAGTCAATGTGATAGTTAAATATAGACCTTGGTTCTGACACTAAAATCAATACTAAACAAGGCATCATTTTTCTCATTTACTCTCCTTCAAACTAAGGAGATTATAATTTTTAATATAATTTTGACAGAAAGGTCAATTGTTTAGATTAAATTCATTAGCAACCAACATCCGAAGCAGCAATGATGCTTCATTATGGAAAGATTTTAATTTCAGTGTAGTTTAATCACTTACCATCTTTGTGAATTTAGTCAATGGATTTGTCCTCAGTTTCCTAATATGAATTCAGAATAATTTTGTCTGCTTCATGAGCCCCATATAAGGTTAAATGAAATATGTCTGCGAAAGCATTTATACACTCAACAGCATTTCCAGAGAAAAATCAGTTTTTAACCCCACAAGCCAATTTCATCTTAATAATTTCAAATTCTTATTTCAGTCTATAAAATAAACATCTTTTGTGAAATGTATTTTCTGAATAAAAACACCTTTTTTTTCTAACTAAGACATTTGCTTTCATATAACCTTTGATCTGTTACCTAGGCCATTCTAACAATCAACAAGAACAATCAATTTAATTAGAACAAAACCCATGACAATAGCCTCTTCTTTGCTCCAGGTAAAATTGTAAAAGGGCTTATGTTAGATTTTCTATGCAGATTACAATCCTGCTAAAAGGTTGGCATTCTATTATATTTGGATGATTGTTTTGCACAGATTGGACTGAGTGCAGCCAAACATGTGGCCATGGAGACAATGGTGTCTTGAACTCCTGTTCTCTGCATGTTGCTACAAAGTGGTAAATACTTTGTATAAACAGCAGCCCAAATGCATTTGATACGACTAAAGATACAAACACAATCACTGCTTGTCAGTGATGTTTTTTCTTCTTGCTGCAATTCTAGTCAAAAAGGTGGAATCATGAAAGGTAAGACAGAGTGCCAGGGATGAGCTCACATCTGTTCCCAGGGATGAGCTCACATCTGTTCCTGTCTCACACTAGCCAGACTTGAGGATCAATCTTGATGGTTGTGTAATCTACAAGCAGGCTCTCTGTGGCTTTTCTCACAAATGGTCACCCTACTCTAGCATTCTTTTTTTCTTTCTATTTTTTTAGATACCAGGATTGAACCTAGAGGTGTTAACCACTGAGCTACATCTCACTCCCTGCCTCTGTACTTTTTAATTTTTATTTTGCGACCAGGTCTCCCCAAGTTGCTTAGGGCCTCACTAAGTTGATGAGGCCAGACTGGAACATGTGATCATCTTGCCTCAGCCTCCCATGTCCTGGAATTACAGTTATGAACCATCACACCCTGCTCCAGCACTCTTGACTGATGTTAATGTGTTATATAATTACTGTTGTTAT
The DNA here is from genome assembly GCA_020662805.1 of Glaucomys volans. NCBI lineage: Eukaryota > Metazoa > Chordata > Mammalia > Rodentia > Sciuridae > Glaucomys > Glaucomys volans. The sequence continues at coordinate 24,606 of JAJEJO010004220.1, forward strand.
GGCATATAGTTTTCTGACCTTCTACTTTTAATCTATTTATGGTTAAGAGTGGGTTTCTTACAGGCAGCTTCTATGTAGGCCTTTCTCTTTTATTTGCCCTGGCAATCTTTTCCATTGAATTGGGATATTGAGACCATACACATTTTATGTAATTATTAATATGATTGGGCTTAATTATATCATATTCATCCTCCATTTGTTCCTTGCTCTTTTTCATTGTTTTTACTTATTTTTAAACAAATTTTGAATTACTTGAACATTTCTGTCATTCATTTTAACTCTTTTGTTAGTTTGTCTATCCACTGCAACTCTTGGTTTTGATATTGATGCTCTTGCTATATGATTCATAGTTTACATCTTTAGCTTTTAACAGTTAATTTTCAAGTAACAGTATCATATTTCACATAGAACACAAAATCACTGTACTTCAATTCCCTTTCTGGCCTCTGTGTATTCTTGACATAAATTTGATTTCTACATTGATAATAATTCACATAAATATATTATTATTTTTATTGTAAATAGCTAGTTATCTTCTTCAGTGATTTAAATAATAGGCACAAAAATATTTTACATTTACCCATGCAGCTATCATTTCTGGTACTCATCATTTCTTTGTATAAGCCACATTTGTCTAGCACTTTTTCTTTTTCCCTAAAGGATTTCTTTCAGTATTTCTTGTGGTACAAAATACTTAAGCCTCCTGGTGATGAATTCTTTATATTTTTCTTAGGCTGAAAAAGGACTTATTTCAGCTTAAAATCTGAAAGATATCTTCTGTGGGTAACAATTCTATACTGCCTGTGTTTGTTTTGCTTCTCTTTAAACGTGCCCTTCCACCGTCCTCCCTTGAATGACTTTGTGTCTTGCATTCCATAGGTAAAATCTGCTGTCATCGTTGTTTCTCTGTGCATACTGTCTTTTTAGCCCTCCTGGTTGCTTTTAAGATCTTTCTCTTTGACCTCGTTTTTTAGTAATTTGACTATAATAGGCTTCATCGCAACTTTATTTTTTAATTTTTATTTATTTAATTATTGATTTGCTTTGAATTTGCTGAACTAATTGGATCTGTAGGTTGATAGTTTTCAACAAGTTTGGAAGAAATGTGTCTATTATATCTTCAATTTTTTTTTCTTCCCCTATTTCTCCCTTGCATCAGATACTCCAATCATATGAATATTCAGCTACTTGAAATTGTTCCACAGTGTACTGATGGTGTGTTCCTTTTATTTTTAGTGGCCCTCTTTTTTCTGTGTGTTTCAATTTGTAGTTTCTATTTCTGTATCTTTAAGTTTACCAATCTTTTATTTTGAAATATTATTCTCTCATTAACACCGGAAGTGCCTTTCATATAAAACATCTTACTATTTTATTTCTAAAACTTCCATTTGATTATTTTTCAAATATCTTCTGGTTTCCTGTGTAATAAATTCAGTCTTTTTTCTAGCATCTTTATATAGGAGATAGTTATAATAACTATTTTCACACCCTTGTTTGTAATTCTATAACCCATGTCTCTAGTAGATCGGTTTTGACATTTTTTTTTTCTGTCTCATTATGGGGTATATTTTTCTACTTGTTCACATGCCTGTGAATTTTTATTAAATTTTTACTGGACATCAGACATTATGAATTTTACCTTGTCTTTGAGTTTTATTCTGATAGATGGTAGGATAAGTTGAAAAGAGATTATTTGGGATCTCAGTTTTAAACTGTTAGGTAGGGCCAAGGGGGAGTTTATCTTAAAGCTAATTTTATTCCACTACTGAGGCAATGTCTTCCTAAGTATTACACTTAATTAAATTTTTCACTTTGACTAGAAATGGATTACCTTTGGCTCCATATGAATACAAGTATTGTTTTCTCTAATTTTTTTCTAAGGATATTTTTCTGGCCTTTGGTACTGTCCTCAAATGTACATGCTGATTAGAACTCAGCTGAATGGGCCCTGTGCCCTCTCCAGAGTTCTCTCTCTGGAAAGCTCTGGCCTCTCTGCTTCCTTTCCCTACAAACTCCAGCCACTTTGACCTCCTTATACTTCCAGGTCCATTTTCTCAATCCAGGCAGCCTGTTGAGCTGTCTCTGGATTCTCCTTCTAAGCACCAGAGCTTAATGATTTTTCATGGACAGTAAGCTTGGACAGTTGGGCCTCACTGGTTTCTCATATTAGGGAGTGACAGTCCTTTACTGTTGGCTGCCCAGTGTGTTGAGAATTGTTTTTTATATATATATATGTATATATACATATGTATATATACATACACACACATACATATACACACATACATAAATAAATTTATTTATATAAATTTATAAATATATAAACATATTTATATATATTTATATGTATAAATGTATACATTTATAAGTGTATAGTGTGTGTGCATATGTGTGTGGGTATATATATCCCTGGCTTTATAAAAAGGTTTTTTTCTTTTTTTCAGATAGGAGCATTAATAAGAACTTTCAACTCCATTTGACTGGAAGCTTACATTCATAATTAAAACCACAATCTACGAGGAATGAAATTTTGCAAATTTTGTAAATAGTGCTCCACAGGCATCAAAATTTCTCTCCCCATTAATATCCAATAAATCCAGTCCTAATTACTGAAAAAGGAAAAGAATAGCCTTTCCTCATTGCATGACAAGATCATCTTTGTCATAAATCAATTAACTGTGTATAAGTGGATTTATTTATGGACTGTCTACAGTTCCATTGATCTGGTTCTACATATTCTACTACTACTATCCTCCTTAAATTCTAAATTGTATAATAAATAAATCATGATAAAATATTTGGCCTTCTACTTCAAGAATGTCTTAGGAATCTGAAGGATATTTTACTTTTCACACAAATCTTAGCATCAGATTTTTGATGTTGGATCTAGGAATTAATTTGAAGAAAGAACTATATTTATAGTATTGAATCTTCTAGTTCATGGGCATAGTACAGTCCTCAGTTTACTGAGGTGTTCTTTACATTCAAACAATATTCAATATGAAAGTCTTAACCATTTTTTGTTAGTGTTATTTATCCTAGACAAGTGTTCTACATCTGTAGCACCTTAGTGTTATTTATAACACTAACATTTGATACTTTATAGTTTTGTAAATGGTACTTTTAAAAGTTTTATTTGCTGTTTATTTGTTGCTAATATAAATGATTTATGTCATTTATATGAACTATATATATAGAAACTATATAAATTAAGTCTAGCTGGGCATGTTGGTACACACCTGTAATCCCAGCCACTCAGGAGGCTGAGGCAGGAGGATCAAGATTTCAAAGCCAGTCTCAGCAAAAGTGAGGTGCTAAGCAACTTATTGAGACCCTTTTTTCTAAATAAAATACAAAATAGGTCTGGAGACATGGCTCAGTGTTTGAATGCCCCCAAGTTCAATCCCTGGTACCCGATAGATAAATAAATAAATAAATAAATAATTTTACTAATTTATTGGTGGGTATCTACATTCTATGTACAAAATTCATTGGCGATAATACTTTTTTTTTCTTTCTTCATACCAATACATGTGCCTTTTATGAACTTGTCTCTCTTGTACTGGCTACAGCTTTTAGTTTAGTTAAAAAGAAGTCATTAGATTTTTATAATTATCAAATTTTCCTTTGTACTGAGGATTGAACCCAGAGTCACTCTACCAATTAGCTACATTCCCAACCCTTTTTATTTTTCATTGTGAGACAAGTTCTCCCTAAGTTGCTGAGGCTGGCCTCCAATTTGCTATCTTTCTTCCTCAGCCTACCGAGTTACTTGAATCGCAACAGCATGCTCAGCTGGAATTATAAAAATTTAAAAGCAAGACTTTAAAATGTTTATTTATATACCTAAATACTGAAATGGTGGTCTAAATAGCCAGTTAAAATTCAAATCTTTATTGAATAAATAATACAATTCCATAGGAAAAATAATACTCTGATACATTTAGATCCCTATTCTGAAACTGGATCCAGCTGAAATAATAAGCAGCTCACCATCAGGGCTGGTAAAGTGGCTGGGCTGTAGGCCACCCTTTCACCGACCTGCCTTGTCACATGATGTTAACTACCAATCATAGAGGACACTGATGGAGTGGCTTCAGAAGTTGAATGTGACAACTTTGTCAGGTAAAGGTCCCAGTGACAGAAAGCTGGACATAACCACAGCTGCGAGGAGCTTCCAGTTTGATGCCTCACTGATACAATATTTTATCAGAACAAGCTTTCCAAACAGGCTGATCTTCTTGACCTGGTTTCCCCTGTCTTTGTCTATCAGCATATTCATTTGACAGTGCGAAAATGCTGTGGCAGAAAGTAAGGACGGCTTTTCACTCTGTATCCACATTGAAGATCTTTTAGTACTGCTTTGCTTGGTGTGATTTGTTAGATCGCCTCAGTTTTCTTCAATAAAAACTGTCTATTTTAAGGTTCTACTGACTGAAGGATACCAGCCCCAGGTTCTGGCTGGCTTCCTGTGTGAGCATTGCCAGGGTAGACGTTGGCAACTCCACTGTTGATTTACTGTCTCCAGGTCCTTGGAAATGCATGCAGTTTAGTGAGCTGGAAGTGTGGAATTGTATACATTCATGGTAGATAGATAGATAGATTAAGGATTCTTGATAAATATAGATTAAAATATCAGGTCTTTCCAAATGCTGTGGCAATTTATAATATCCCAGTTTTCTTTTTTATTCAAAATGTTAAGTTCTTCATGCATTTTTTAGTATGGAATGATTTTTCCCCCACATAATTAGTGTATTAAATTTCTCTTGTTAAACAAAGATGATGTTTAAAATTATGAGAATTGTATATCTTAGGACTGATGCTTTGTGGTACATGTGAATAAATTTGAGATTAAAGGGCACATCATATGCTAGGAGGGCGGGGCTCCCAGGGCTCCACTTCCATTTATGGCATTCTTCCCATTACAACCATCTACCCAAAAATGGCATTTTGAGTAAATTGGCAGCACTTAAACCTATATTCCAGACTTAGTCTGGCCCTGTGATGACACGTCTGGACTTGAAGATTTTGCACTTAGCTCTTCTCCTCAGCACTTTAACTTTGCAGCCAGCATCAATATAGTCCCAAATTGCTGAGAAGAGCAAAGAGTACAAGATAGTATTGTGCAGTAGAAATAGCAATACAAGGCTATATTTCTTGTGTAACTTTTGCTCATTTTCACTCATTCATAAATAATTTGTTCATTTTTTACTGATTTGATAAATAAATACTCACTAAGCATCTAAAATTTGTCAGCCACTGTGTTCAGCTGAAAAAGATAGAAAAGGACAGGTAAGTTCCCTTTTCTTATGGCCCTTTCAATGGGGAAGACAAATAACTAGAACTTCAGTGTGTGAAAATTGCTATGAGAAAGTTCAAGTAATCAGATGGAAAATTAGAGTGCAGCTTCTTTGCAAATCGGGAATAGGAAAGTCCTCTCAGAGAAGGTGATGTTTGAGATAAGACCTGCAAGATGGAAAGAGACAGGTATGTGAATCCCCAAGGATGAGTTATTTCAGATAACTCAGCAAGCACAAAGGCCCCCAGGTAAGAATTACTCAGCCTGGCCTTAGGGACAGAAGGAAGAGGAGAGTGAAGGGAAATAGGTGACCAGGTGTGAACTAGCTCCCTAGGGAGGGCAGGATGCAACTGTGGGTAGTGGAGTTAGGGAAGAGAGTTTTGCAAGTAGAATTAACAGTACTTACTAATGAATTAGAGATACAGAAAAGGTGGGCACAAAGCCTTGGGAATAAGTCTCATACAACTAGATTCAGCCAGAGGAAGAATTTTGCCAATTAACTCAAATGAGGATGAAAAGTTTTTAAAAATATTTTTAGTTTTTCTATTTAGATATACATGATAGTAAAATGTATTTTGACATTATACATACATGGACTATAACTTCCCATTCTTGTGGTTCTACATGATGTGGCACTACATTTGGTCGTGTATTCATATATGAGTATAGGAAAGTTATGTCTGATTTATTCTACTCTTTCATATTCCCATACCCCCTTCCTTCCCTTCATTCCCCTTTGTCTGATCCAATGAACTTCTATTCTCCACCCCCCATTGTGTGTTAGCAGCCAAATATCAGAAAGAACATTAGGCCTTTGGTTTTTGGGGGATTGGCTTATTTCACTTAGCATGATAGTCTCCAGATCCATCCATTTACTGGCAAATGCCATAATTTCATTCTTCTTTATGATTAATATTCCATGTGTATATATATCACATTTTCTTTAGAATAAAAGATTTGGAGGGTGAGCAGGAGAAAAGCAGGGCAAAATGAACAATAACTATATTTAATATATTTGGAACATACAAAGTTTAAGATATCTAATAAATACCCAAATGTGATATGCCTAGTAGTGTGTGTGTGCATATGTATGTGTGTGTGTGTGTGTGTGTGTGTGTCTGCCTATAGTGGCAAAGTATCTTTAAAGATGATTTTTAAAGTGTTTCTAGAAAATGTAAGAATTTTGTGAAACGTTTTTGTGGCATAAATATATGGCATCCGACTGCAAGTAATTATAAGACAGTTTTTTGATACAAATTCCAACACAGAAAAAGTAGCAAATAGTGAAAAGAGCACCCACATACCTTTTCCCAGATTCAAAAGGTAACATTTGCTTCAGTTGCTTTTTATTTATTTCCTATCTACACACACACACACACACACACACACACACACACACGTTACATCACATATACACTTTTACATTTGAGAGTAAATTTTGGACATCATATTGTTTACCCATAAATACTTAAGTGTTTTATCTAAAAAGAACATTCGCTTACATAACCATAGATCGATGATTGAAATCAGTAAGTTAAAAGTGATACAATGCTATCACATAATTTGCAATCATACTCACTTTTTTCTAATTGTCCTAAAATTCTTTTATGGCTATTTTCCCTCCAGGTCCAAAATCCAGCTCAGGATCACACCTTACATTTGATTGTCCTGTCTCCTTTATCTCATTGATTTGGCCCCATGCCTCAACCTTTCTTTGTGTTTCTTAACATTTTTACAGACTACAGGAAATTACTTTGCAGAATGAAGCTCAACCTGGGTTTAATTTTTCATCATGATTAGTTTGAGGTTATCCATCTTCAGCAGGAAAAGCACAGATGCAATGTGTCCTTGTCAGTGTGTCATATCAGGGATGATAATAGTTTGTTCTCTTATTGGAAATTTTAATTTTCATGACTTATTTAAGGTAGTATCTAATAGAATTTTCCTCTATAAAGCTACTCTATATTCCATTATTATTAATTAATGTTTTAAGGAAATAGTTTGATTCTACTTAACCTCTTGTTTCCCATTAAACATTTCTCCCTAGTATTAATATACATGGATGCTTCTTGACTAATATTTCCTGTGTTGCTATCGTGGTTGCAAAATTATGATTTTTTTACCTCTATCATTTGTACTACATTTATGAGTTAGCATTTTCCTAAAAGAGCTTTTAACATTTTCATTAGTGAATTAATTTAATTAGGAAGTAATTAACTAATTTCAATTTCAAAGGTTATTAAGCATGCTTTATAATATTTTAAATTAACTACTATAAGGCAAAAGGCAGGATTTATTTCTCAGATTTAAAAACAAAAAATTTGATTCTGTATTTTCAAGATCAAATTCAAGTGTCTTTCAAGTTTTGTTAGCCTTTTGACATTGAGAGACATCAACCTGCTGATGAGTAAGAAAATAAAATCTTCATTGCAAATGAGAGTTGATCCACATAGTCTAAAGGCAGTTGTACTTTTCAAAACATCAGGGAGCAAAGATTGCTACTGATACAGTTGAAAATAGTAGAAAGTTGACATTTCTAAGGCAGTAGCATAAAATGTACTCTTTAATCTCTACATTTGCTACAGGGAAGTATATAAACAAAATAACAATGCCTGGAAAGAAATGTGCCTAGATCAGTTTCTGAAAATGCTATCAAATGGTCTTATCTCCTCAAAGATGCCTGAAAATCTTTCATCCTAAAGAATTAATTTTTGTTACCCAAATACAGGCATTCATTTTGATTTGATGCACTACAAAATACTGAAAGTAAGAGAAAGAGAAAAGAATTCAGTAGAATATAACATTTCATTTTAGATATGATTTTTAACATATCAGTTTAGCAAATATTCATTTGGAGTCTTTCATACACCAGAGCTACTTATCAAGCTAGCACAGTAAATTCATGCTTTAAGTCCCCAAGTATTCCATCTCCTCTAATTGCTTTGAACACACAGGAGGAATATAAAAACATTTTTTAAAATAAAAAATTCAGGGCTCGGGATATAGCTCAGTCGGTAGAGTGTTTGCCTTGCAAGCACAAAGCCATGGGTTCAATCCCCAGCACCGAAAAAAAAATTAAATTAAATTAAAAATTCATATAAAAAATGAGAAAAGAACAATCATAAAGAAAAACCAGAAAATAAATAGTAAGTAGTGAAGTAGTGAATGGGGCTAAAGATGGTGACCAGAATTCTAATCATAGGGACTTCCATGAGTTCAGTTTCTGTGGGGTTATTAGAGAATAAATGCACTCCACATGAAGTATGGGGTCACAGACACCCGAGCACAGTTTCAGTCAGCTCCTCGTCTCTCCTGCAGAGGAGCTGAAGATGGCTACTACTAATTCTGCCAGAGCTTGTGCCTAGAATCAGGCTATATTCCTTGGAAATTAGGAGACACAGTGGATGTAACCCCCAAACCAGGAACTGAGCTAAGCATCTTGCTTGCTCATGGACCTGCAATATCCTCATCCTGCTAAAGCTCAGGAGCACACCACAGCCAGCATGTGGCCTTGTTTTGTACTAGAAAACTGGAGGGACCTGGAAGAATAAGAGATCTGGGGAAGGTTGAGCAAAGAAAGTGAAAGAGGAAGATAAGTAAAGGATGGAAAAGAGAGAAAGGAAAACACCAACCTGAAAGTAAACCACAGTCAAATTCCCACAATTAACACAGGAGAATTAATGCAAATAAAGGGTTGAGATATGGATTCATTCAAGATGAAATAAAAATAACAAAACTTTAAATGAACATGCAAAGGAACTTAAATATATAATTAATAGAAAATATCTTTTATTTATTAGATAAACACAGGCAGGAAAGTGCAATTTTTATCCTCAAGGAACTTAGAGTAAAAACACTATTTATTCATTTATTTAGTCATATATATGTGAAGGATTATTTTGTCACCTTATCTAATCAACATGCATATAAACTTTAGAAGGTATATTATTTATTATCATCTAACTTTGGTAGCTATAGTCTTTTTTTTTTAAGTTGTAATAGTTCCCTCTAAAATGTACCATTATTTCCACCAGCAAGTCTTATTTGCATTTCTCTTTAACTTAAAGCATGTAAGTTTTAATTTAGGTGACATCCTTTTTAAAAAATAATGCATTTGAGATTCATCCTTGCTGTTGCATGTATTAGTAATCATTCTTTGTACTGCAGAGTAATATTTAATTATCTACAAATGTCAAGTTTTTATTCCTGTAACAATTCAAGGACAGGCGTTGTTTGTTTGGGTGACTATAATTAGTCACCATAAACATTTACATAAAGGTTTTTGATCATCAGAGTTTTATTTCACCTATTTAAATTCCTACAGGTAAAATACTGGATTGGATGGTAAATGTATGTGAAACTTCATAAAAAACAGCTAAACTGTTTTCCAGAATTTCTGTTCCCATTTTGCCTTCCCATCAGGAACTTATGAGAGTTCCAGTTCCAGACTTTGTTACTGTCAGTATTTGTTTTTATTTTTTATTTTTGGAACCAGGGATTGAACTCAGGGGCACTCGGCCACTGAGCCACATCCCCAGCCCTATTTTGTATTTTATTTAGAGACAGGGTCTCACTGAGTTGCTTAGCACTTTGCTGGTGCTGAGGCTGGCTTTGAACCCTCTATCCTTCTGCCTCAGCCTCCAGAGCCACTGGGATTACAGGCGTGTGCCACCACGCCCAGCATTGTTTTTATGTTAGTTACATACGTTCATTCATAGGTATGTTGTAGTATCTCATGGTTTTAAATCACTTTTTCTGAATGGCTAATCATGTTAAACAAATTTCATGTATTCATTTAGCATCCATATATCTTCTTTTAAAAATATGCCTTCATTTCTAAAATCATTGGTCCCTTTTTACTGTTTTCATTAATAGAAATCTTATTAATAAAATTTGAGGTTTTCTACATAGCATTTATAAATTCTTCATCAGACATATGTTTTGCAAATTTTGTCTCCTTGTCTGTGGCATATTTTTAAATTATCTTAGCATTATATTTCACACTGGAATAGTTTTTAATTTTGATGAAATCCAATTCTTTAATTTTTTTTTTTTTTTTTTTTTTTTGCAGTGTTGGGAATTGAACCCAGGAGGCAAGCACTTTACCAACTGAGCTATATCCCCAGCCTGATTCTTTAATTTTTAAAAAATTTAATGAGTCATGCTTTTGGTATAGTAACTAAGAAATCTTGTCTGACCCAGGAAGAATTTCTCCTTCCTCTTATTTTCTTGTAAAAGTTTCTCATTTTAGCTTATTTATAATTTATTATATTTAAATTTAGGATCTATTTTGAGTTCGTTTTTTATATTATGAATGGTATGTGTAAAAGTGGTTTTGCATATGGAAATGTTATTGTTGTAGCATCATTCGTTTGAGACTATGCTTTATCTACTATAATTACCTCTTCACCTTTATAAAAATACATTTGACTGTATGCAATATGGTATGTTTATGGAATATTTTTCTATTCCATTGACTATTTGTCTATCTTGATGTCAGTATCACATTTACTCATTTATTGTAGCTCTTTAAGTCTAGAAATTGCCTTTCCATGTAAATTCTATAATTCATTTAGGTATAGCTAGCTATATTCATGCTTCTGAGAATTTATGAATTATATTATCTAGATCAGTTTGAAAATTAGTACATTTTCTTGATATTTACTCCTCCAAGTCATGAGCAGTGTTTGTCTCTCCTTTTATTTAGATCAGTCTTGGTTGCTTTTATCAGTATTCTATAATTTTCTGTACATAGATCCTACACATTTTTGTTAGATTTACAGCTAACTTTTTCATGTTGCTGTTGTTGCTATAAATCTTTTTAATTGTAATTTCTAATTACTTATTACTGGAATATATGATTACAATTGGTTTTTGTATATTTAGTTTTTTTATTGTAACTTGGCTAATTATTATATCAAATGACACTTGTAGATTTCAAATGGTTTTCACCAAACTACAAGTAAATTTTCACATTTGTGCCTTTAAATTTTTATTTTTATTTTTAAAATATTGCACCCGTAAGAATCTCCTCTACCTCAATTCAGTGTTAAATATAAGTGGTAAGAGCAAGCATCTTTGCGTTGTTCTGATTTGGGGGGCAAAGCATTCAGCTTTCACCATCATGTAGAAAGTATGCCATAGTTTTCATAGATGCCCTTTATCAAGTTAAGGAAATCCCTTTGTATTTCTAGTTTTCAAAGAATTGTTGTTTTCTGCACCAAGATGCAATCCCACCAGCAATGTATGAGTGTACCCTTTCCCCACATCCTGGTCAACACCTGTTGTTGCCTGTATTCTTAATGAAAGACATCCTAATTGGGGTAAGATGAAATCTTAAGGTAGTTTTGATTTGCATTTCTCTTATAACTAGGGATGTTGAACATTTTTTCATAAATCCGTTGATTGCTTGAAGATCTTCCTCTGTAAAGTGCCTGTTCATTTATTTGGCCCATTTCTTGATTGGGTTATTAGTGTTCTTGGTGTAAAGATTTTGAGTACTTTGTAGATTCTGGAGATTGGTGCTCTATCTGAAGTGTGTGTGGCAAAGATTTTCTCCCACTCTGAAGGCTCTCTCTTTACATTGCTGATTGTTTCCTTTGCTGAGAAAAAGCTTTTTAGTTTGACTCTATCCCAATCATTGATTCCTGCTTTTATTTCTTGTGCTTTGGGAGTTATGTTAAAGAAATCTGGTCCTAGGCCAACACGATGAAAATTTGGACCTATTTTCTCTTCTATTAGGTGCAGGGTCTCTGGTCTAATTCCTAGGTCCTTGATCCATTTTGAGTTGAGTTTTGTACAGGGTGAGAGATATGGGTTTAGTTTCATTTTGTTGCATATGGATTTCCAGTTTTCCCAGCACCATTTGTTGAAGCGGCTATCTTTTCTCCATTGTATGTTTTTGGATCCTTTGTCAAGTATGAGATACCTGTATTTATGTGGGTTTGTCTCTGTGTCCTCTATTCTGTACCATTGATCTACCTGTCTATATGGTGCCAATACCATGCTGTTTTTGTTACTATTGCTCTGTAGTATATTTGAAGGTCTGGTATTTTTATACCCCCTGCTTCGCTCTTCTTGCTAAGAATTGCTTTAGCTATTCTGGGTCTCTTATTCCTCCAAATGAATTTTATGATTGCTTGCTATAATTCTATGAGGTCTGTCATTGGGATTTTAATTGGAATTGCATTGAATTTGTATAGCGCTTTTGGTAGTATGGCCATTTTGACTATATTAATTCTGCCTATCCAAGAACATGGGAGATCTTTCCATCTTCTCAGTCTTTCTTTAATTTCTTTCTTTAGTGTTCTGTAGTTCTCATTGTAGAGCTCTTTCACCTCTTTTGTTAGATTGATTCCCAAGTACTTTATTTTTTTAGAGGCTATTGCGAATGGTATAGTTTTCCTAATTTCTCTCTCAGAGGATGCATCACTTACGAATAAAAATGCAGTAGATTTATGAGCATTAATTTTATATCCTGCTACTCTACTAAATTTGTTTATGAGTTCCAGAAGTTTTCTGGTGGAATTTTTAGGGTCTTCTAAATAGAGAATCATGTCATCAGCAAATAGGGCAACCACTCTGGAAAGCAGTGTGGAGATTCCTTAGAAAACTTGGAATGGATCCACCATTTGACCCAGCTATCCCACTCCTTGGCCTATACCCAAAGGACTTAAAATCAGATTACTACAATGATGCAGCACATTAATGTTCATAGCTGCCAAATTCACAATAGCTAGATTGTGGACCCAACCTAGATGCCCTTCAATAGATGAATGGCTAAAGAAACTGTGGTATATATACACAATGGAATATTACTCAGCCATAAGGAAGAATAAAATTATGGCATTTTCAGGTAAATGGATGATGTTGGAGACTATTATGCTAAGTGAGATTAGCCAATCCCCAAAATCCAAGGGCCGAATGGTCTCTCTGATAAGTGAATGATGATGCATAATGCGGGAGGGAAGGGTGGCAAGAATAGAGGAAGGATAGATAGCATAGAGGGAAGGGAGGGGTGGGCTCAGGGTAGGGGGGTAATAATAACAGAATGTGTGACAGACATCATAGGCCTGTGTACATGTATGAATGCACAGATGGTGTGACTCTACTTTGTACAACCAGAGAAACAATAGCTGTACTCCATTTGTGTTCAATGAATCAAAATTAAATTAAAAAAAAAAGAATCGTTGTTTTAGTCATGAATGAACAACAATATTCTATTGAATTTTGTTTAAAGTTTTTTTTCTGCATATGTTGAAGTAAACCCATGAAGGTTTTCCCTTTTCAATATGGTTAATTATGCTGATTGGTTTTACAGTGCTGACATAGTCTGCATTCCTGGGATAAAACCCCACTTCTTCATAATTAATTATCCTTTTTATTCATTACTGGATTTAATTTTCTTTGTTTTGTTAAAAAGTTTATGTTCATGAGCAATAATGATTAGTAGTTTTTTCTTAAACATATTTTTTCTGGTTTGTGTATCAGGGCAACACTGCCCTCGTGATATGAAGAAAGAAATGCCACTTTCATGAAGAGTTCCTATAGAATTGGCATTATTTCTTCCTTAACCATTTGAGATAGTCAGTCTGTGTCACTGGGCATGATATTCTCTTCTTTGGAAGGATTTTAAATATGAATTAAATTTCTTCACTTATTTAGAAGTTATGTGATACCTATTTCCTCTTGAACAAACTGAGAGTTTATGCCTTTCAAGGAATTCATCCATTACATCTATATCATTGAAGTGATCAGCATGAAAGTGATTCTAATATTTTGGGGGCAGGTGCTGGAGATTGAACCCAGGGTCTTGCGCATCCTAGGCAAGCACTACTGCCCAGCTGAGTGACATCCTCATTCCTAAATATAAGTTCTATAATGATGTTTCTTCTTTTATTCAAATACTGATCATTTGCATAGTCTCTTTTTAAAATTGATCTTTACAAAGAGTAAGCATTTAGTTTCCATTTACTCTATTGTCTTTCTACTTTCAATTTCATTAATGAGCCTATATTCATTATACTTCCTTTTACTTCTAAGGGTATAAATTACTTTTCTTAATTAGTTTCTTAAAGCAGTTAGATCATTCTTTTAAGTTTTTTTTTTAATTTTTTAAGATAAATAATTAACATTAAATATTTCTCTGTATATATTTTCCTCCAAGTGCTCACACCCCAAGTTTGGTTTGTTTCTTCATTTTCTTTCTATTTAAATTTTTTCCTTTCTATTTAAAATTTTTTCTTTCTATATTCTAATTTTCCATGTGACTTCCTCTTTGAATCATAGGTTATCTAGAAGTGTACAGTTTAATTCCAAATATCTGAAGATTTTTCAGATAACTTTCTGTTAGTTTTTTCTACTTATAGTATTTCTGTGGTCTTAGAGTAAACGGTGTAATTTTTAGTTTTTTAAATTTGGTATTATTTGATTTATGACCCAGAATTTTGTCTAATTTGATAAACAGTTCATGTGTACTTAAAAATATTTTATATTCTGTTGCTGTTGTTAGAAAGTTCTATAAATGTTAATTACATAAAGTTCCTTAACAGTGTTATTTCAGGTTTTTGTATCCTTATTGATTTCCTTTCTGCTTGCTATATTAATTACTGAGAGAGAATTGTTGAAGTACCTAACTATAATTATGGATTTGTCTATGTCTGTTTTCGACTCCATTAGTTTGGCTTTTTATATTCTCAAGCACAGTTTTTAGATTCACACACATTTCAGCTTCATTTTTATTTTTGGTAAACTGATTTTTTTCATCATTTTGTAATTTATTTTTAGTCCTGGTGATATTTCTTATCTATGTCACACTATGTAAAGTGTTGGGCTTTATAACATTGACCATTGGCCTTTTTTTCTTCATCTTCCCCCTCGCCCCCAGTACTGGGGGATTGAACCCAGAAACACTTTACTACCAAGCTACGTCCCCAGCCTGTCGGTCCTTCCTTCCTTCCTTCCTTCCTTCCTTCCTTCCTTCCTTCCTTCCTCCCTTCCTTCCTTCCTTCTTTCCTTCCTTCTTTATTTATTTATGTATTTATTTATCGTTTTGAGACAGGGTCTCACTATGTTGCCCAGACTGACCTTGAACTTGTGATTCTCCTGCCAAAGCATTCTAAGTAGTTAGTTCAAATTACAAGTGTGCACCACTGTCCCAACTCTGTTTTTGGAATTAAAACTGTATTCTTAAAAACTGAAATAGTGAAAGAATTGCACAGCCCAAGATGGATAACTCAGAAGAAACCAAGACTCAAAGTCAAAGGAAATAATGATTTAGATGAGAGGCTCAAATGAAGAAATGGAAGCTCTACCATGCTGTTATACCCAGCTAGCTAGTGGCAGAGCTGAAGCTAAAATTCTTATACTGCATGGCTCTTGAATTCCACCCAAACTGAAAATATATTTGTGGATGTTTTTTTCTGAACAAGAACCTTATTATTGAGTTCTAAAGGTGTATGGTACAGATTTAAAGTCAGATATCTTGTACTTGAGGCACTCAGAACTGGAAATCCACAACTTTGTTATAATGAATTGTAGGAAACAACTCATTGTGCTGCAGGAAAGTAGGCCCAAAGAAGTTGTAGCATCATTTTCCTCCTCTAAGATAAATTATCAACAAGGCACAGCAGTGATCTTCATGATATTGGTGAAGTAATTACTATGTTATAATAACCTGGATTAAATAAAGCTAGCTTCAGTTTTCAGTGCAGCTGCTTTGGAGATGACCTTTTTGGTTTTCCAGGTACTTCATTTGGAAGCGTCCTGTGAAGCACCCCACACACTGAAAGGACTATATATGTGCTTGCAGACACAATACTTCTATTTGGAATAGAAGACTTCACTTTACCACTTATGCAGGAGAATCATGAATGACAAATACATTTGGCACAGTCATTAGTAATTTGCCTTTTACTTCTGCTTCCTATGGTGTTTTACTCCTAAGCTGATTAACATAGAGAATAAAAACAGTAAACTGTATACTGGGGAGTTCTTTTGTTTAAATATCTTTTATTTCTTTCTCTTTCTTCCATCTCCTCTTACTCATTTTGCTATAGGAATATTGGAATTTTTATAGCCTTCCTTTTTAAGAATTCTCTCTTGCTCAGAGAGGATTTGAAGAAATCTATTTTTGGCCTCAGTTGGAGAATCCTAATTTGCATCTCCTCATGGGTCACCCTGGCCTAAATTGATCTACACTGACCTCGCTCATTTTAAATCAATTCGGGGTTTGTTTGCGTGCACACAGAACAAAATACTACCCGTGCTTCAGATGCTGCAAAATCAATCCCAGGGAAATTTAAGCAATCTGGATGGATTCTTCAAATAAAAGTGTACTGTGTTATTCTGTTCAGAATTGAGAGGGGTATTGAGGTGAAACTAAGGCGCTGGAAGATATTAACCAAACAGTGAGTCAAACTTATATCAGTTGTCTGTGATACAAAATACATTTTGCCCATGTAATATTGAATTAATATTTCATTTTACTATCTAAATGACTGATATGAAACCAGTTTAAGTAATACTTTATTGTATTTTTAAATATATGTAATGTTTTTGTGACAAAAGGAGCAATTGTTATTCTACCAAAATTGTAAAGATTGCATCAGGTTATTTCTTAAAGTCAAGGTTCTGTAGCTGGCTTTCTTTTAGAAGTGTGATGTAAGAAAGCAATCTACACTGAATAAGGGTCTGTGATGGTTTTCTTTGCTAGAACATGATGAGTTGTTTAGCCAGTCAACAACAGTAGTAATTGGAGAGTCTCTCCGTGTTTCAGCACTTGTTTGTATACAAGTTTTCCTTTAAGTAAACTCTAAGGAGATAAAAAACATTTTTCTTGTGATTAGAACAAGATGACATACTTGGAAATATACTAGGCTAAGTGAGCTTTTAAAATACAAAATATGCATAAGTGCTATTCATAAATACCTGTCATAAATAGTAATTATAAACAAAAAATGCTCTAAGGGAAGGTAAAGGGCCTTAAGAATTCCTAGAAAGGAAAGAAAACTTTCTGCTAAAAAAAACTAGGAAACATTTAATTGATAGTAAGTTACTTGATTCTTCATGTAAACATGGAGAAAAAGAAAAAAGTCATTCTATGTGACCAGAAGAGGATAAACAGCATTCATTAAAGCAGAAGATGATGGGAAATTACTGAAAACAAGGACTCGAAAAAATTAAGACACTGAATGAGGAAAAAGTGAAAGATGAGGTAAAAATGCTAAGTTTTAGTCTAGAAAATACTGGCCCTTGCAAAGCGATATAAGACTGAACTTTTTAGACAATGAAGGGCCATCTAAGTTTTAGAGCTTTTGAAATATATGATAAAATAAGAGGATTCATTTATAAAAGCAATAACTAAAAGACATATTTAAGGAAATAACCTCAACCATACATACTAAGTTCTGGAAATAGAATTTCCTTTCTGTCAAGAAGTTTTGAATTTAAAGAAAAAAAAATGCACAAACAAAATGCATATGGGTTATATGCTGATTGCTTCTCTAGTAAAGCTGATGCAGGATGTTAAGGAAACAGGGGAAGATGACAAAGAAGGGCAAATTCTAAAGAAAGAAATCCTAAATCAGTAGTGGCTTAACACTATAAGCATGCATTTTTAGACCCATCACAGCCAAGTGTGGTATTCCTTTTCAGATGGCATACAATATGGTCATACAGTAGACTAGGTTCTTTGATTTTGTAGTTCCACTCTTTCAGAAATTCTTCAGGTCATTTCCATGGGTGAGGATAACCAAGAGAGTTAGTTAACCATAGCTGCGTAACTAACGCAGCTCAAAAGGTTCAAATTTCTTCAACTGACAGGACTTAGGAGAGCTGGAAATGGGGTCCAGCTGTGTGTCCAAGGCAACGTTCAGGGTTCTGGTGAACATGTTGCAGAACACCTCGGACTTCCAGGTGGGGGTAGGCACATTCAAGGAGTGCTGGGAAGCCTTGACAGTTGCTTTTGGTTGTTTGCATCTAACATTTGTTCTGATTGGCTGAAAACCTGATTGTTTAATTTAAGCTCATGTTATGTAGTTGATAATTTTTTTTTGACTAGTTTCCATAGTTTGCATTTTTGCTAAATCTAGAAGAATCTAGACTAAGTCTAGAGGGTGAATCCAAAAGTTCTGCTTTAGCTTGATAGAACTGTCAATACTTTATAAGATGAATCAACAGTGAAGAGGTTTGGTAACTAAAAGATACTTTTCGAAGGCAATTTCAAAGTAAAGGGGAGAGAGATTAAACCTGAGAGTAGACAACAGAAATGAAGGGATAAAGAAGATAAGGCAAAAGAAAAAAAAAAAAGAAACTGAAAATGCAGTTTCAGGAGTATATATATTTGATTAAATGTGAAAATCAAAAGACAGAGCAAGGTTTAGATAAATAAATGCCAGAGATGTTGAGCCTAAGTAATTCAGAAGTTGAAAATGATTTTGCCAAAATAAGGAGCAAGAAAAAGAAATATTAGAAGAAGGGTTTCTGAAGGCAATATGCAAAGGTTCTGAAGGCGAGAATATGCTATGTAGTCCCAGAATCTTATACGAAACTCAGCATATAGTAAGTGCTCAATACATATTTA
Organism: Glaucomys volans; assembly: GCA_020662805.1. Lineage (NCBI taxonomy): Eukaryota > Metazoa > Chordata > Mammalia > Rodentia > Sciuridae > Glaucomys > Glaucomys volans. The sequence continues at coordinate 43,487 of JAJEJO010004220.1, forward strand.
TTTAATAAATGACTAATGAAATGAGACTAGTTCAATTTTAGATTCACTAAGTTTGGGGTGTCACTAAGATATGCAGGTAGATATGTTAATCAAGTAATTGGAAAGGTAGAATCAAAGTAAACAGGAACCAAAAACTTCCAGGAGAAAGGTAGTAAGTAAATTCATATAATTGCATAATATAATTGCAGGGAAGAACAAATTAGATAGAAAACAATCTCAGAAAACAAAGAAGGAATTTTTTCAAATAAGTGATTAGACATATTAAATGATACAGCAATAACCATTTCATTTGACAGGGGGTTAGAAAGTTCTGTTTCTTTTATTCTATAGATAGATTTTCATTATCTCATTCATGTTCATACTGTTATATATTCATGCCCACAGAGATCTATGAAAGTACAAATTGTCTATAATCAGATCTTCTTGAAATAATTGTTAAATCTGATACATTTCCTTTCAGTCATTTTAAATGTATATGGAAATATTCAATGGAGAATATATCATTTGTGAAATGTACCATTGGTCAATAAAAAACTACCCTCTTTGAACTGTTCAGTGATTTTTCCTTAAATTTTTCTTTTTCTGAAAATAGTATTGTAACTTCTGATATTTTAATGTTTGGAATTTCCTAACAAATCATTTTCATCCTCTTTCTCTTTTAAGTTTTATATCATTTCATTTCATCAGTCACATAAAATCTACATTTACTTTAGTTTTTTGTTACCTTTAATGGAATTAGCAACATAAATTTAAAATTTATATATCTTGATCTTGTTTTATGCCTTTATGTTTAATATTATATTTTATATGCTCTCTTGCTTTTGCTGTGTATTTTTCCTACTTGAAATATTTTTTTCATTTTAACTTAGCCTAATAATTTGGAAGGTTTATATCCTCACTTTTTCTTTTTGTTATTCTTTAATTTGCATTTACAATTTTTAAAATTTGTTCTAATTGGTCTCACTTATTCTTATAAATATTTTCACATTTTCAAAAAAACAAACATTATGTCGAAAATTGTCATAAGTCAGTAATAGCATATAAATTTTGCATCATGTATTTCTTTTGATCCTCTCTTAACTCCATGTAAGACAGTGGAATGTAACAAAGTTTTATTCTTTTCATTCCATTTTCTCATACTTTAAAACCATAATGTACATGGTGAAGACGTTTTATGCATTTATAATTTTGTCTTTAAGAAGTCACTATAGTTTTATTCAATTTTGTAGCAGATTACAACAGCTATTTTGATGGAGTTTAATTTTATTCAGTATGCACTGCTAGACTTTTTAGAAATATTGGCTAGATGTTAGTATCTGGAACCACAGATCACTGTCCTCAGAGAGCTTAGAGTACATGGCTTCATCTCTTTCTTATTACTATGACTACCTCTGCTACTACCACTAATTCTCCTCTCCTCCTCTTTCTTTACTTAAGAGTACTAATAACCTCTGAATTACCTTCATCCTTAATCTCTTTTTTTAATCTTTTATGTTTTATTTTGTTTAGAGCATTTCTAAGCCATTTCTTATAATAATTATTATCCGTACCAATCTTTTACCAGAGAAATACAGAGATAGCTATATTTAGAAAAAATTAGGTCTAAAGATGTGTATTTTTCTCTCATTTACAATATATATCTCATAAGTCAACCTTCTGGACCAAACATATCAATATATATTTTATATAAAACATCTCCAGAGCATCTTTTTTTGATTTTTAAATTTAAATTTTTTATTTTTATTTTTTTTTAATGTAAGTACTGTATGGGAAGCATAGGAAAGGAATTTATTCTAAATATTTGAAAAAATTTTACATCATATTTTTTACCATTTTATATTAAAAGAGAGCAATCCAAGGCTGATTTTACTTATGCTTACCTAATTATTTCCATTTAATTATTTTTCTATCTCACTAATTATAGAATTTTGCTTTTGTATTTTGTCTTTAAATTTTCTTGATTATTCTTTTCTATTTTGAACTGGTACATTAAGTCACTTCGAGACACCTAATGGGTCATTTTTCAGTTCAACATGTTTTCTGAGGTCACTTCTTTTAATATCACCTCTATTCTGATTTTTAGATTTTTGCAATTAACAATACTTAGGTTGTATAACATCTCTTTATTCCATTTTAGTTAACTCTTCTCTCTTCATTTTTAATTCATACCTTCCTCTGAACTTTGGAAGGTTTCTTAGGTAATTCATCCAACGTTTTCGTTTTCATAGTCTTTTCTGTTTTTGTTTTAAAATTGCTTTCACTATATGTTAATCTGCACAATGGCACTTCTTGTTTTCATGCTCTTCTTCCTCATTTCACATCTTTTTTCCTGAATTTTCTATTTTTATGACTTTCTTCTCCATTTTATAGATTATATTTTATATTCTGCTGAGTGTACCATGTATGAGTTTTCTGTACTTTCTTTCCAATCCTGCAGTAATTTTTTAATATATTTTTTAGTTGTAGATGGACACAATATCTCTATTTTATTTATTTTTATGTGGTGCTGAGGATTGAACCCCGTATCTCACATGGGCTAGGCAAGTGCTCTACCACTGAGCTACAACCCCAGTTCCCTGCAGTAAATAACTTCTAAAAGTTTATTTTCTCCTGGACATGTGAGGTGGTATATCAATGTATTGCCTTGAGTGATTATTTGAAGTTTTTCTTCTACTTTCCAGATACTAAAATAAGATCTGTGAAGGACTGACACTTGCTTGTAGGTGTGATTTATAATTGTGTTAGTGTCCCTCTCTATGCATTTGCATGCTACTTGAAGCTCCTACTTAGATCTGCAGCGGGTGGCATAGTGCTAACCAGAGTGCCCAGCTTAGTTCTGGTCTCCAGCAGGTTTTCATCTTATGTAGAGGGGTTGGGAAGTGACTTGTTTTTTCCTCTCCATTTTGTCTGAATCTCAGATCTCTGAAAAGTGCCATTTTTCTTCCTCTGTTGAGAGAACAGGGCCCTTCAAATCTTTCCAAGTTTCTCCTTTTCCCCTCAACAGAATCTTACATGTGGTAACCACCTTTCTAGGAATAAATATAATCTCTAACTATCAATTTTTTCTATCTCCTTTTAAAATTATTTTAATAACCTGCAAAGACTAACTAAAAATGTATGACAGCTGGTGGAAGGAAAAAGAAGCCCTTTTGGTGCTGCCAATCATTGGTCGTGTTGCTTGTACCTATGTTGCCTTTGGAGCAAAAAATATAGAGGGAGCGCTGCCTGCTTTCAGATTCTTAAATCTGGAAAGCATTATCCCTATTTCTGTTTGACGAGTACTAGTGTATCCTTAGTACCACTGTGAACTCTAGTCCCTGTGACTCAGATTACTTAAGATTGCCACATATAAATTATAGATTCTGAGTTATGCCCCATTTTTCCACATGCTGGTTGCAGCTCTATTGATCAAATTCCACTCAAGCACCTTATTATAATGAATGAGAGTGAGAGTATTATTATAGGGATAAAATAAGTCCAGAATAATCTATTTTATAAAAATGGATATTTTCCAGACTTTGGTTCTAGTTACTATTAACAATAAATAATTTTAATGTACCTCACAATCACAGAAATACGTCAGCATGACAAAAATTTCATATTTGAGAACATCTGGAATAAAATACTGGAGGCTAGTCACATCCAGGCATTCTTGGTAGTTTAGCTTGAAGTGAAAAGTTTATACTATTAAGACCTCTAAACTAGCAACACTGAAATTTCTTATTGGCAGAAAAAGAGGAAAAAGGCAGCGTTGCCTTGATCTCCCTATTTCCCCTTCCCCAAATCTATATGGTTGCTATGGAAACCAACTGTTCCTCGAGTAAGACCACTCTTCCAGTCTCTCATACTCACTGCCACAGTCTATTTTAGTTGGCTTAAAAATGGTCCCACATCTTTCAGTATTTCTTGTTCAATCTGTACAACTGTCAGAGCAATCATTTTGAAACAGAATTCTGATCATACCGTTTTACTCTTTAAAAGCCTTCAAAGACTCCAAGGATGTTATGCTGAATAAAGGTACAGAATTCATAGGGAACAAAGCCCCTACTTTCATTCTCTGGCACTTTCACCTTCGCCCCTTCCCTTCTCACCCTACAGTCCACAGGGACACACCCCAGGCAGGGTATTGTCCATCTGATTCCAGCACAAGAGAAAAAGCCTACAGATGCGGTTTTGGGGGGCTGCCCAAGAAAATGGCTTTCCTCTTATCGTTCCAATGATCCTTGACTTTTGGATGTTCATGACCTGTGTAATCTCTTTCATCAAGTGTGGTGTGAACATAATGCTTTGTTTCTAATGAACAGAGTATGGCAGAAATTATGAGAAACCACTTCCAAAGTTAGCTTATAAAATGTCTGTGGCTTCTGCCTTGGGGATCCTCTCAAACTTTGTCATTCAGTCACTCTAAGGAAACCAATTGCTGTATTTTGAGCTGCCCTGAGAAAAGGTTTAAGTGGCAAGAAACTGGTCTCTGACCAATAACCAGCAAGGACAGGAGGCTCTCTAGTAGCCGTGTGAATAAATTTGTGAGTGGATGCTCCATAAGTGAGCTTTGAGATGTATTAGGTCCCTGAAAACACTTCAACTTCTACTCCATGAGAGACCCTGACAAGCAGCCATGCTCAAATCCCTGACCCAGAAACATCATGAGAAGATAAATGTTTGTTGCTTTAAGCTGCCAATTATGGAGCAATTTGTTATGCAGCAATATGTAACTAATATAATCACTACCCAATCACTCCATAATGAGAGCCATTTTTCAACATGCCCCAGAAACCCAGCCAGAGCTTTCAATTGTGTTTTGAGAATTTTATTCTTAAACACAAACAAGTAATAAGGGACATGAAGAAATTGGCAGGGGGTCCTAAGGTTATCTTCATTTGCTTGAATATGATGATATTTCCATGAGTATTTATGTGTAAAAACTATCAAATTATGTCTTTTAAACATGCGCAATTTTATGTGTGTTGATTATACCTTACTAAAGCTGTTAAAATATTGATAGAGCAATAAGACTCACCAAGTATTTGAACGAAATGACTCCAATATAATAGACAAGGGACCAAGTAAAGAAAGTGCAAAAAGCACTCAGAGAAAACTGAAACAGAGCAGCAGGACAGAAGAAATGTCTAAAAATATCTATAATTATTATCCTCTGAGAAATAAATGAAACATTTTTCATCCATGAAAAATAAAGGGTTTAAAACAGAATAGTGTAAGGATAAAAAGAAAAAGTTATTACAAATTTTAAAACATAATAATAGAAGTTAAAAATTCAGCAGAAGGTTTAAAAGATAAAATTGAAGACAAAGAAGAAGGAAATGAGAACAAGAAAGTAAGTAAAGTGAGAGGAACAGTTCCAGAGGTCTACTAAAATTAAGGGAATTTCAAAAAACAATGGAGAAAAAAGTTATTTCTCAATGATTTTTTTTAATTTCAGGAACTACAGACAAATGCACATTTAAGGGACCAAATAGTGCTCAAAACTGAATTCACTATAAGGTACTTTGTATTAATTACAAAGTAAATTATGTCAGAAATGACCATAAAATGTGGTACATACAAACAGCATCCATTTATCATCTCACAGTTTCAGTGAGTCAGGAATACTGACATGACTTTGCTGGGTTCACTGACTGTGGGTTTCTCATGTGTTGTCTGTGAACACATTGGCTAAGGTTAGCATTTCCTCTGAAGAAAAACTGTGAAAGACCCACCTTGCAAGGTCACTCGTAAATGATTGGCAGGATTTATTTCCTTGTGAATTGTTCAACAGAGAACCTCAGAGATTTATTGGCTCTCAGTCACAGACCACCCTCATTCCCTTGCTGTGGGCCTCTCCTGTATGGCAACTTGATTTACCAAAGCATAAATGCCAAGAAAGAAAAAAGAGTGTTTGCTAATAAGACAGAAGTCACACTTAATGGTGGAAATGGCATTTCATCCTCTTGATGATAGCCTATATGTTAGATGCAAGTTCTTTGCCCAGTCCATACTCAGGGAGATGGAATTACATAAGCATGGATAGAAGGAGGCAACAATTACTGGGAGTCATGTGGAAATCTCTGCTACATACTTTCTTATGAAAATGTCAAATCTAAGGAAAGGGGAAACTTAAAACTTCCCATTACAGAGACCACCAGCAATCTAGCACATTTCATATGATTCATTTATTCATTCACTTGTTCAGAATACTTTCTGGCCATTAGGTTAGAGTTGTGGTCCTCAAGTAGGGTAATTTGCCTACCAGATGACCTCAACAATATTTATAGATGACTGTGGTCATCACAGTGTAGCATGTTACTGACATGTAGGAGGAAGAGACCAGAGATGTTGCTAAAAATCTTACAATGCACAGGATAATTCCCATGGCAAAGCAATATCTTACCCAAATACCAACCTGGCCAATGTTTAGAAACCTGAGGTTAGAATTATTCACTTTTTGACATACGCTGAGCAGAAGTGGCATGACATTTCTGTAGCAAAACAGATAAGAATTAGTATATTTCCTCCACACCTTTTTTCCTTGGTTAAAGTGTACCTGAATGCCACTCATTGGCATAGTGGCATTACAAGATGAACAGATTGGGTTCCTGGACCATTGGGTGGAGGAGAGCTCCTATTAAACTGTACCTGACTTTGGTGAGCAAGAAGCACACATTTGTTTTGCTATTTGAGATTTCTGCATCTGTCTGTTGAGAAAATTAGCAATATATCTTAAATAATATAATTCCAGAGAGAACAAGCTGAATGCTACAAATGCCTGAGAATCTGGAAGGTCTACTCAAAATTAGCACCAGAAGCAAGAATACATTGGAGTAATTGCCTCAGTATACTGAGTGACACTAATATCCTCAATAGATTTATAAGCATTCCTGGTTATTGAATATATTTGGTTCATAATGTTTGGAATATAGGTAACAACATTTCATATAAAATTTATCTAAATCTGTTCTGCAATTTGGACAGTTCATATAACAAATGATTCCTGAATATATTCATACCCTAATCCATCAAATGTTATAGTGGAATAAAGACATCCTCAAGTATGCCAGGCTTCATATTATTTACTTTTTATTCTCTGTGTTCGAGGAAGTATCTTAAGAATGTGTTCCCCAGAATGAGGAAATAAATCAGAAACTGGAGCATATTGGGTATAGAAAATAATGGTCCCATAGGGAGCCGAGGTGGGGAGTATCCTCAGGATGATAGCAATACAGCAAGCTCAGAAAGAAACTAGTTCCAATGGGTTTAAGAAGTCTCTGAAATTCAGTGTATTCAAAATGAAAATAATCCCCTGTTCTCCACCCAGTTTTGTCCCTTGAAGGATACTTGATACAGCTACTCTAAATCATTTCTCCATAACTCTGCACTAACTCTTGCACATCCCTCCAGGTTAGTTTGAGGTGTTTCTGGAGCCACGCCTCTGCTGGCGACATACTAACTCTTCTCTGTGTCAAATCACCTGTGTAACATCTCTTTATTATGTCTTCTGACATGTTTTGGACTTCTATCACATCACAATCCTATTGCCATAATCACAGAGATTAGTATCTACAAAGGAATTAATGAAAAGACCCCAAATTCTAATGGAGAAATTGATTTAGGAGATTGTAGATAAATTGCAGTAGATGGTAAATCTGTAAGGTTAGGTGGCAGCAGGTTGTGCATGGCTCAGGACTACAACATTTTATGTTTGGGAATACTGAAAGACTTGTTTCAATGGAACTAGTCCACTGGATATTTTGACTCAGAACATAAATTAAAATTTGAAAATCCATGACTATGTGTAGCTAAATTGCTTCTGTAGGCGTAATCAATATGAAAGTGATACCTGAAACTTTCTAACAGAAACTATATATGGAAACCACTGGATCAATAGTCTGGCTGGCAAAGAAAATTGAGACTGAAACTGTGGAAGGAGATGTCTGAGACAGAGCCCCTGGGACATCATCACTGGGAATGCCAGAAGCTCAAGGATCCCAGAGTCTCCCTTTGACTGACAGCTTCTCATGCTAGACAGAAATGAGATCATTGCCCACTATAGAAGTTGGAGGGGAGGGGTGAGAGCAGAACAACGTGGTGACTTTCACTGAGTGAACTGTATCTGTGAAGAGTTTTAAATACAGGAATTACATTTCTAAAAAAGATCAATCAACTAGTTACAAGACACTGTTCATGTGGGAACAAGTAATGGTAAAAATAATAGTTCAGAACGAGTTCTTTTTTTATTAACCTGCCTTTAAAAACTTGCCAAAGACACAGATTTGGTGTTAGATTTTTTAACTCCATACAACTGTCTGGTAAATATTTGTACTTTGAATCCTGCCCTTCAGCCAGGCCATGGCACATGCCTATAATCCCGGTGGTTCAGGAGGCTGAGACAGGAGGTTTACAAATTCAAAGCCAGCCTCAGAAATTTAGTGAGGCACTAAGCAACTTAGTGAAACCCTGTTTCAACATAAAATATAAAGAATGGGCTGGGGATGAGCTCAGTAGTTAAGTGCCCCTAGGTTTAATCCCTTGTATAAAAAAAAAACAAACAAACAAGTCTTGTCTTACATAAATAGCTATGATTTGAGCAAGATAATTAGGTTTCAAAAAGTACAAAGAATGATGAACATACACTCAGGTATGATTTACTTCTTGTATCAGTCAGGTCTCCCAAATGCAAAACAAAATTGTTTTATTAAGATAAAAATCTTCCCTTCATGTACCCAGAAAAATCATGTACTTTTTAACCTCCTCTCTTGCTAAATTCTTCAGGCTTGCCTTGAATTTGAGATTCTTCTGCCTCCTGAGTCACTTGGGATTACAGACATGAACCACCACCCCAGGCTTAAACTCTGAAAGATTTTTGAAATATTAAATTTGACTAGGTGGGGTTCTGAGTGTTAAAGTTATCATCAAGTGTATTGCTAAGGATTTGAAAAATTTATTTTGCCAGGCGCAGTGGAGTACGCCTGCAACCCAGTGTCTCAGGAAGCCGAGACAGGAGGATCTCAAGTTCAAAAGCAGCCTCAGCAAAAGTGAAGTGCTAAGGAACTCAGTGAGATCCTGTTTCTAAATAAAATATAAAATAGGGCTGGGGATGTGGCTCAGTGATCCAGTACCTCTGAGTTCAATCCCTGATACCAAAATGAAAAGAAAAAAGAAAAATTTATTTTCAGGATGAATCATAGTTCCTAAGAATAATAAATTAAAATTGGGGAAAATGCTACTAAAGAATTAACAGGCAGTTCTACTTGAGATCTAATTTTGTTAAGGATAAATTGAGTTTCCTGAACTGAGTTGTGGGGGAGTGACAGGTCACATGCTCACAGGTTTTCAAAGCTTTGGCACAGTTCTGGTCAGCTTGAGTTCAGACTTCTGATGTTGGTTTACATGTTGGTTTCCTTAAATTCCACTTAAGGAAAGCAAATACATGATAGGCAAATAGCTGTTTTCATTTTTCCTTAGTAACCTAAATCATTAGGAAAATATGGGCAAACACTGTAGGAAATGAAAAAGCACTATACAAGGTGATGTGATATTACATGAACAATGTTAACAACGGGAAAACAATCTACTTTACTGGAGAAAAAAAAGGCCTCACTGTTTGTTAGTGGTCTCTGAACTGGGACTTGGAAGTAGTGAAACTGCTTAAGGAGCCCTTCACTAGGACCTGAGGGACCAGAGAAAAGGGATGTCTTAAGACATAGTAGGCTTTGCCCATCTCTGTCTCTCTGGGGAGGCACAGCCCACACCTGGCCAAGCTGAAAAAAGGCATTCGGGGACAATGGCATAGTACTAAACAGACCTGGAGAAACAGAAGAGGCCCCTGGTGCTGCAGAAAAGGAAGAGCCTGAGCAAAGAAATGAGGAGGAAACAAGTTTGGGTAAAATGGACTGAGAATTCCTCATGGAGAAACCTAGTGATGAGTGTGGTGCTCAGTTCTGTTGTCACTGCCCTGGCTGAACAGAGATGCCACCTAATCCATGGAAACCTCCAGAATTACCAGCCTCCCAACAACTAGTTCATCACATTCTTGGGGATGGTTTGGGTGACAGCAGCTGAGATACTCCTTATGTAATTAGTACTGGTCCTCTCCAGGGGTAAGCAGCAAGCCCAGTATAGGGTCAGCCTATTTGGCTTTTGTCATAACCATATTTTGCCCTTAAAGATCCTGTGATCCATATTTATCAAATTGCTATATGAAAGTGTCTTTATAACTCATGCTTTTGGTATAGGCAGTTATAATACAAGGCAGACCGGTGCTCCAGATCATGATTCATTTATGCAAAAATGTGCTTTTTACTTATCTTTTCTTTTTATTGTTAAATGTGTAACAAATATAATTAGTACGTAATGTGCATTTTCAAGTTTAATAACAACAGTACTAATGATAAAATAAAAGTAGCACCAAAATTCTGATCACCTAGCCCACGAAGTGAATATGACTAAAACTAGAATCTTTCTCAATATTCTCTCCTAATCACTAGGCTTTTTCTTTATTTCAGAAAGAACTGCTTCTGAATTTTGTAAATCATTCCTTTGTTTTCCTTAATGGTTTTACACAAATGTATGCATCCTTAAACTTGCATTGTGTGGTTTTATATGGTTTTGGATATTCATAAATAAAATTATACTGCAAGTTTTCTTCCACAAATTGTGTGTGGACTTTAATTATGCTATGTGGCTGCATCTAGCTGAAGTTCATTCATTTATAATGTTTAATATATTTAAAATTGTAAATTATTTCCATTTAATGAACCAATGATAAATTATTCTTTGACTATTGGTAAATGGGTTGTTTCCAGTTTTCTTCTATTATAACAATGCTACTTTGAGTATTTTCATATATGTGTCTTTTCAACTCTTCTAATATTTTATATCTGCTTGTTTGAGACTAGACATTTCTATTTTTTCCTATCTTTCAGTTCACTAATCTTTTTTCTATTCCCAACCTGCCATTATATCCTTTATTGCATTTTAAATTTCATTTTTCACTTCCACTTTTTTCTCAATTATAGAATTCTTCTATGTATTTGTAAAATAGCTTCCCAGTTTTCCATTGAATTTGTCAGTCTTATCAATTATTTAAATATATGTATTATAGTTATTTTAAAGTCCCTATTTGTAACCACATATGAGTCTTCCATGTCTAGCCATGATTTACTGAATGTTGAAACTTGTTTATGGAAATTATAAGTCAAATTGATGCTCTGCACCTCCAGAAAGGATGTACCATTTTTTGCTTTGTAACTTGATCAATTTCAAAGCATTTTAATCCAACCAGTGGATGAACTGACTCAAAGATGTTATGACTTTTAATTTCAATCTTTGTCTGAGCAAATGTAACTTCAGGATGGAGATTTTCAGGACTCTCCAATGAAAACCTGAAAAGTTTATCAAAGACTCTCCAATTTTGTAGATTTTGAATTTCAAATTTTGTGTTCTTCACTACCATCAATTTTCTGAAAAAAATCTCACTCTGTTTGTCAATGACCCCTTTGCTTAGCTTCTCAGACTTCTTGAGTTAGTAATCCAGCAAATCCTTCCAGGGGAAACTGAGTGATGAGTGTGGCACTCACTTCTCTTGAGCTTGATCACTCAAGTCTGGGCTACCTTGACAGCTCCAAATTCTTAAGTTTTGCCTTTCCAGTACTGTGAGATTGCCACATTCTCTGCTGGCTTCTCTGCTTCTAATAAAAATCCCTCTGCCTGAATTTTTCACTTTTACTCCATACAATATATAGGGCAATGCCCTACAGAGAAGTATCTTTCCGATGGTTTCTTTCTCTCACTGAGATTTTGGCCCTTTAAGTCGTAGCTGCTTCAGTGGATCATCAACAGTTTTAAACAAGTTTAATCAACTAATTCTTAGCTCTTATGTTGATTGTCATCTATGGGTCATGCTGCTTTTATATTGACAAATGAAAATCCCATTTGTGTAATACTCAGATTCGTATTCAATCAAATGTAAGACCTCCAACTGGTGAAGTTCTGGGCTTTGTTTAATTGATCCAGTATCTTCCCCTTATTGGAAAATTACAATGGATAATATAGTTTGTCTGAGATAACAGCAGTATTTTATCTACTTAACTGATGCTTCAAAACTGAATCTTAGGTCAGAGTGTGAGGCACAGGCATGGAGTCTTGAGACCAGGGCATGCCACAGGCTCTTGGGGAATACCTCCCACCTGATGGGATGTCTGTACCTGTATGTCCTCAGGAAAGTTTTGGAGACTTGAAAACCCTCAACTCTGCATAAGGAACTGTCATTTTCCCCAGTTTCTTTGGTAAATACCTCTGTACATTTCTCATTCTTGATATATTGAAGAAACTGAACATCTCCAAATGTGTCTTTCTATCAATCTCATCATAATCCTATTGCAGCACTGGGACAATCATGCATAATCTATCTATGAAGTTTTCTCTTGCTAAATTGTGCCATCTCCCCACCTTTGTACTCCAAAGAACCCCATTTTACTGTTTTACAACAGCTCCCCAGTGTATTGTAGATGTCTGATTTTATACTCCTTCCGTGTAAACTTCAAATTCCTGGAGAGTCATAGCTGAGGGTTCTTTTTTATTCCTATTTTTTATAACAACATTCCTCTTGCAATAAATGTTGGATTAAATGAATGAATAAGTGAATAAATGGGTTGCTCCCTCTTCCCTTCGAAGTATTCTGGGTTCCTGCATCAGTCATCTACATTTCCCCAAATGAGTCTTTTTAACAATCTGTAGTGTACTGAATTGTGTTCTCCAAAGGATAAGGCCAAATCTTAATGCCCTGTGGCTATGAATGTGATCTTATTTGGAAGAAAGATCTTTGTAGATACAAATAATGTAAAGGTCTCAAGATAAGATCATCCTAGTTTATAGTGGATGAAAGAAAATTGCACTGTATATACACTAAACAGAGAGGATTTTACGTATGGCTGTTGCAATCAGGGACAGAGATTAAACTCAACTCCCAAGAAGCAAAGGCAAGAGAATTGTTGGGTTCTGTGGTGACCTGGTGGGGGGAGTGCAGGAAAGCCTTAGAGAGAACACTGGCCATTGTGATTACTTGACAATTAGAATTGTCAAGTCAACTGGAAAATGGGAGCTATCTTCTTTGATAATTGCTTTTCAAAGAATGGCTCCAGGTCCTTAAGAAAGACATTTCTGGGAGGAGATTTACATTTCAAAGGTTTAAGGGAGAATTTAAAATTGAAAATTTTCTAAGTAAATGCCTTAGAAAGAGGGAAATCAGGTGTCTATAGCCCAAAGGACTCAATCTAGTCCAGTGGAGGTGAATGGCAGGGCTGTCTTAATCTTGTGGCCCTTAAATCAAAGACAGCATCCCTACATTCTTATAAAGACATCTTTATAAGAAATGGAAAAGGAGAGGACAGAGACCCAAAAAGAAAAGGAATTGAACGCAGGGACAGAGATGAGAACATGTATCCACAAGCCAAGACTTGCCAACATTCATCAGAAGCTAAGGGAGATGCAAGAAATGGATTCTCCTCCAGAATCTCTAGAAAAACTAACCCTGCCAACACCTTGATTTAGGATTTTTGGCCTCAAGAACTATAAGACAATGAATTTCTGTTGTTTTAAGCCTTCCAGTTTGTGGTTGTTAAGTCAACTCTAGGAAAATAAACACCATGTTTTCGGAAATCTCCCTCTTTCACTTTCTATTTAACTTATCAAGATTCTACATCTCATTTAAAGCTCATCAGAATTGTCTCCTGCTTATTCCCTTTTCCCATAATTGATAGTGTCAACTGAAGTTATGGCTTCTCCTCTGAGTTCTGTTGATAGTGATGATGATAAGTATGAGAGCTAGTGTTTAGTGTTTGATTTACGTCCTACATCTTCGTAATATCATAAAGTAGGGACTGTTATTTTGCACATTAAGGATGATTTACTATGAACTGACAGGACCAAAACTTGCTTCAAGATATGTCTGAGCCCAGAGCCCATGTGCTTAACCCCTTTATATTTGTTTGTTTATAACACTGAATGTTTACCTGTCTTATGTCTCATATTTTCTTGCATTATAATTATCCTTGCATTTTTTTTTCTTTTGGGTACAAACAATTCAACAGAGGCATAACTAGAAGTCACAGGTGCATATGCATATTTATTTAATTTTACTTTTTAAAGGTCTTTTAACATTATGTTATCTGCATTTTTTAAAAAAAATTGAACACATTATTCAAAAAGGAATCTTAGGCAACTTGCTTGAATCCTTTTAACCTTTCAATGATTTTAAGATTATGTCTTACTTATCTTTTTACAACAGTTGGCATAATTCTTTGAATATTATAAATGCCCATATTTCATTAAAACGAATATAGTTAACCCCAACATTAGCCCTCCATGTCCTCAAATCCCCAACTTTCTAGGCTCACATTTTTCTTTAGTTTTAATAGAATGGTGAAAGACCTGGTTCAGCATGTAGTGAGAAGCTCAACAACATTTCTGAATGCTCACAACATTTCTGAATATTATAGGCTGGGTGGGGGCTCCATTTTCTATGATCACCTGTCACTTCAGTTGTTTTCCTTTGAACTCTTACTGCTGTCCTCTTGGTCGTCTTGCTGTACCCAATGCTAGTCTACTGACACAACAGTGTCGTGGGATAAACTGGTAGTGATGGCTTGAAAAATCGAGGGTTGAAGCTTATCATAGGTTTTACATTTTCATCAACCATGCAGCAAACAGGACAGCATTCAGTGAGTGACAGGTGGCACTGTGTTGTACACTAAAGAGACAGTGGTCTGCAACAGGTGAATGTCTCTGTGGTCATGTGGCCCATACTGTAGTCAAGAAAACAAAATTCACCCAGGCACAGGACAAACATAGAATTACAGCTCAGGAAATCATAATGAAAGAAAGGTCCATGATGGATGGAGAGCTATGGTGATGGCCTTGAACTGAGAGCTGAGGGAGCAGTCATTAAGCTCTGCAGCAAGAATGGAGGGTGAGGGGAGAGGAATTGTAGAGTGTCCACAGCATGTGTAAACAAGCAATCCTGTGGAGGGGCAAGGTAGATGGATCAACTGCAAGAAAGCCTTTGTGCTAGAGGTGTATAGACCAGAGGGAGGGAAAGAGAGAGAGAGAGAGAGAGAGAGAGAGAAATAAGTCTGGAGAAACTATACTTAAATACTTTAACAAATGTACAGTAGTATGTTTCAGGCTTTCTTAACAAATGTGCTCTTAGTCCTGAAGTTAATGGGGAGACATTGAACAGTCTGATGGAGGAGTTTGATATGATACATTTTGTATTTTAGAAAAAAAAATTGACTTCTAGGTAGAGACAACAATAAAGTAGGTAAGGAATGGTGGACAAAGGGATTTTAAAAAGGGAGGTCTTAGACCAGGTGAGAGATGATGATTTGGCCCAGGGAAGTGCTGGTGGAGATGAAACATAGAGGAATTTGAAAAGCATTTAGAGCAGTATAGAGCAATAGAATCTGGTGCTGCCAAGGGAACATGAGGGAGGGGTGTCACGAATGTAGAGCTCACTGAAATGGTATAAGCAATGAATTGGAAAACGTTAATGTCAGATATCCAGAAAAATTTTGAATATGGAAATTTCTCAGGAACTCTCTCTTTAGGCCCTCCCTAGGACTTTCCTTGACGTTCACTTTCTCTCCTTCAAAGCCATAATCTACCATCATATTATTGTTTACCTCTTTCTGGGTTCACATCTTTCCTTCATAATAACTTTAATAATGCATTAGTATTTAGGTAATTTGACACTAAATCTCCTTTAGTTTGGGGCCCAGCTTCATAATAATAGCCCTTCCAATACTTTTGTCATGTGATTGCCAATGACCTCTGTTCCACTCTTACTAAGGGCAATAGTATTGAAATCACATCATTGTTTCAGTGTATCTTAGATCAAATTACCAGTCACAGGTTTTCATCAGAACTTCCAGGGCTGTGGGGCTATGTGTAGGGATGGACACATTCATCCCTATTGAACACAGTTACCCCTACTTCCTTAAACCCTTCATATCCAGCATCTCATTTGCTCCTGTTCAGCTAATAGCATTTACCCTTGCTAGGCAAGGTTTGCCTTTTTATTATTGTCTAGTTTTCATTCTGTATGTCGTGTTGTACCCTCGAGTATGTCCATTTTGCTAAACCCAGATGGCTCAAAGAAACTAAAAGCTAACACAGCAGTCTACACAGAGTAAGCAGTTCATATTAACAGTGTAGAATCCAAATGCTTAATCATGAAGTATGTCTTAGAACTCTGTTCGTTTCTGGGGAGGAAGAATACCTATCCCTAACATAAGCTCTGTTCTTGTGCTTTTTTGAAGGGAACATCCTTCTTTATCAGAACTTCCCATGTTTCCATATCCAGATTTCTTCACCAAGGCGGATAAACACTTGGCAAAAATTGTTGACCATCACGTAAGATTGACTTTCTTAAACCAGCAGCAAAGGCCATGTTCAAAAGTGTTTTGAATTATAAAATGTAGTACTGAAGTGGAAATACTAGTATGTGGTATTAAAAATAGAGTCATGATTGGTCATTGAGAAACTTGATCATATCTCACTATGTAGACTCCATGAGGTATGCTACACCTTAGTTCCTTCACTGGGTAAAGGAAACTTGGGAAATACTAGCCTAATCCTGTTTCCTGAATTAGTACTGATTTTTTGTGACAAGAATCTAATATTGAACACTGAACACTGATTTCTTCTACAGTGTAGTTCTAATAACAGAACAAAAAAACAATTTGACTCTATTTTTAGTGAGCACTCTTTACCCTTGACAGATAAGAAAGACTTTTAATCACTTCATTCTTAATATGCATTAAAGAAGCAGTAGCTCTATAAGGCCATTCACATAAGACATTTTAATTTATTGTGCTATATTTAGCTGGCAATTGCTTACCTTATGCCTATCATTTTATGCCTACATTTTTTAGTAGTAGAACTGGAGTAAGAGACTTTATTTTTGTGTTTTCTTTGAATGAAACAAGAATTCAATAACATAGAAAATATGTTTAATTTTGTCACCAGTAGTTCAATATCTATCAGATTCTGATTATATTACAAGATTAATTCTTCACATTCTGTTTAGTTATCTCTTAAGAAAAAGTAAGGGATATGTCATTTATTGGTTGCATTGAATAGTTACATACCCATAGCAAATATTTAAGCCACTCTAGCAATAAACATGAATATTGGAGTTTGGAAACTGATTGATATCTTAGAGTTTCAAAATGAGAGCTATCGTATGGTTCCACTATTCAATAATAAAGTATTTGCTAAACCAATATATAAATTATTTGATGCATTCTCAAAAAATGCTAATGGTCCCTAAGTCTACCTAGTAACACAGAGGAAAATATTTTGAATGACAGAAAAGAGGTTGGGAAATAGCTTCTAACTACTGTAATCTTTTGTTCTTTCCAAGGGTATAAGCATTATCCAGGTAATTGCTGCCATTGGCTATCTTATATTTTAGCTAAAGAAGGGTAAAGGAATCCTGTCTGAAACTGTGCTTGAGAATTTCTAAGGTCCAAGTTGTTTGATATGTAGCCTAACAAAATAATTATTAGTTTTTAGTTTTGATTTGGGAAAGTTTAAAATGCCTCTGAATTATTAAAGTATTCATGGACATATCATTTCCTTCCAGATGTATAAACAGTTCTTTGTACTTAAATTTCACACTTTTCCAAATGCTCTTACGTTATCAATTAGTTTAATCCTCACAAAAACTCTGTAAAACATTTGTCATTAAGAATAAATTACTGGTTTGCAGTTCAATTAGTTGCCCAAAGTTTTAAGGTTAGTAAATGATTGAGTCTATGCACAAAATCCAATCTCTGGACTCCAAATCCATTTTCCCTTTCCTTTTTTTCATGGCACTTCAAGTTCTTAGTGTGTAGTCTCTACCAGAATTGGAGGTTGGAGGATGGGATCTGTAATATTGACAAGAAACAAAAACACATCACTGTACCTACACGTATAATTGTCCCTACAAGCCAACTGACTTTTGTGAGTGGCTGTAATATGCAAGAAATAAGGGAGATACCTTATCTTTCAGTGAATGTTAAGGTTCCTTTTGTAGTGCAGCGTGATGCTCAAATCACTGAGTACATGGAATGAATAAAGGTGATACTGGTGCTTCCATTTCCCATCAACTTCAAGTGTAAGTGCATCCTCCTAGCTAAAATAATGGATGATAATAATGCAGGTCAAATCAAGACAATACATTGACTTATCTGCAATGATTCATCTACTGGTCATGGTCAGCTGAGACAAAAATTAATTTTTTTTTCTGGGTCTAATAAAATGAGGGCTTTTGATGTTATTGTGAATTCTAGCCATGCCAAATTCTAAGGAAGGAAAAAAAGGGTGGCTTTTTGAACAATAGTAATACGGTACCCCTTCTTGGCAGCTTTCATATGCATTGATTTGTTTATACACACTGTTTTGGAAACCAAAAATTTTATTTTACTGACAGTTCTTATAAATGAATCCTCTGTGAATTTCTCACACTGTAAGTAGCCAAGTGTGAGGTAGGAACATTGACATACCATATATAAGGTACATCGGTTATCTTTATCTGTAGAAACAGTCATTACTAAACCAACTACTATTTATATAACATAAATTGGTAGTTTTATTAAACAGATTATTATTTAGTTTACTGTATGTGAAGGAATTTTGTGTCACTCTTGAATATCATAGAACTTGTAGACTAAGCCAAAACATGAATTTAAGCCTGTGCCTGAATATCCTGGATGTTTTGCCTCAGTGTTATATATTTCCTGCAAAAAAAAAAAAAAAATTCTAAGAAACTAAATGTGTGACTAATAACTGTGTAGATGCAATCTCAAGGTAAGTGCTGATAATTTGTATTTCTTTCGTCATTAAAATAGTGTCAGTTTTGCCATTCACTTATATTTTTTCTATATTTTGTTTGTTTTGCAATAGCTTCGTTTTTTCATTTTATGACCCAATAAATATCAATATTACTGAAGAAAGTAAAATCCTTTAGGATATTAAAAAAAAACCCTTTTACCTCTTATTTTGAATGATTTGTTATCTTTAAGAAATACTAAGAAGGAATTTGATTCCTGTGGGAACTGTACGTGTTCTATTAGATGGCTTGTGTATTTTTCTAGTACGGAGGAGTATAAGATTCCCGAGGAACATCTGTGGGGAAAAAAAAAAAAACTAAGAAAATCGTACATAAGAAACTTCATTTTAAGAAACTAAATTGAGTTTTCTCCATGGAAATTATATGTAAATGAGGTTTTCTCTCTAACAGTGGCAGACAGAGCTGAATTTGCGAAGAAAAGAAGAGGCAATGGATGAGGCCAAAAAACTGAAAGATAAAGACTTAGAGGAGAAGAAGCACTTTGAAGAAGTTATGAAGAAAAGAGAAGAGAAGCTACATAAGCAAACCAAACCTTATGAGCTTCCTCAGATGACTGAAGCAATTTCTTTAGAAAAGAAAATGACTCACAAAAAAATGGGGCCCAACTCCCCAGAAATTAATAACATGAGACCAAGATAGATCCATGTTAGGATTATTTCTTGTAATTAATCTGAGACCATTTGGGTGGAAAGAGTTGTCATCCTGGTGCCAGCTGTTCAATAGTCATATCTTAGTGTTACATTGGTAGTCAACTTTTAGTCACAGTTGAGTGAAGTAATTTCTCCAGTTAAAAATTTCCAATTCTATAGCTAATGCTTTTCTCAATTGATGCTTGTCTTGTGATAGTATGGCATTCTAGATCAATCATTCCCAGAATGTTGAGTTTCGTTGGACTGTAAGATGGAAATGAATTGCAAATTAACGAGTCACCGAATAAGAGTTATTTCTTGAAAATAGAGTGAGCATTTGCTTATACTCCTATAATCACTATTATTCAAATAAAAGAAGTTGTGGCATCTATTTATATTTGCATTTTATTATCAACATGTAACTAAACACTATGTCAGAAACTTAGATTTGCTTTCATGTTTCAGGATATTAACCTTTAAACAATCAGGCTCTCACTAACTTTTAAATACATTTGCATTTAAATTTTGATCTTAGCGTAAAAAGTAACAAATTTACATACACCCTATTGATAACAGGTCCTGTTATATAGAACATTAAATGATAAAAATAAGTACCCAATAAAATTTGCTATTCCTACAAGTTTAAAATTACCAGTACAGACAAGTTTAGTTTGAAGAACAGCAGCTTGATAAATTTTCTGCTCTAAAGACTTGTGTACCTGAAAGATTTAAACACATAAATATACAAAGAAGAGTAATAGCACAATTATCTTGATGTTACCCAAATTTAGTTTTTTTCTTTAAGAAAGAATTTAGACTCTGTAAATTAATGTTTAAAGAAACCCTTGTCAATTTAACATAGATTACACACTTTGGTTTGTATCAGTCCATTAATATTTGACCTTAAGGGAAAACCTTAAACAGTTTTTAATTGACCATCTCATATACATATAACCAACTTAGTCATATACAAACTTGGTAAAAATTTGTCCTTCACTTACACACAGACTTTTTAGCACTTACTAGACTCTCATGTATTTCATCACAGAAAGACTTTCTTACCCAGAAACATTATTTTTCCTTCTACTGAATATGTTTCCACACCTAGAACCTTCTATTTTCTCTTTCCTATCTGTTGACTCCTTTTGTTTGTATTTTGAAACAACTCTTAGGAAATTTCTGAATTTAGATGAATTATTCCATTTTAATAAGATGAAATATTTTATTACTTATAGTTCTTTAATTGAATCACAGTTGAAACCTTTGGATTCTTTTGTATGTAGAATGGTACTTGTTATGATTTCACTTAGTAACCTTGTTTGTAGTGATGGACACAAAGCAATCTTAAACCTCTATTAAAAAGAGATTGCTATACATAAGCAAATCTGGAAGGGCCAGTCACCTTAGATGGGCTTGATCTTTAATGAATGCCAGCAGAGACCTCTGAGTGACAATGGTTTTAGTTTGTCAGATGAGTTTATGACAATAGATTAAGATGATCCTGCAAAGTGCAATATAAACTATTGAAGACATTCATCCCATCAGTAGTCATTTTTAAGAGCATTTCACTTCATCTGAACTCTCAATCTATGAGTAATAGCAATGAAATGGGGTTCCTGTGGTGCCTTATATTCCCTTTCTGAAAAACATAGGTAATATATTTTTCAATTTCACACAAAGCTTGGAGATACCCAAGAGACAGGTACATTATCAGGGCTGTTGAATGACCACACAGTTCAGAAGGGTAACATATATTAATGATGGGAGCTGGAGAATGCCTACACCATCTAAAGAAATGTCTTGCCACTTGACTACATGCTGAAATATATGAACTGTATTGTAGAATATTCTAGTCTTTCTAAAAGAAAACTTCAAATAGATTTTTTTAAAATGAAAGTTATACAGTGTATTTTTTGGAGAGATTTTGCATTATTGTGACTGAAAGTCTGACAATGACAATTTAAACAAGGAAAACTTTGTGTGGGGTTCACAGTATCAGAGGTTTAGTCCATAACCAGCTAACTCTATAGCTCTGGGCCCCAAGATGAGGCAGAATACCATGGTGGAAGGGCATGAGAATAAAGCAGCTCAGAGCATGGCAACAAGGAAACAGAAAGAGCTCTGCCCACCAGGGACAAAATATAAACTCCAGTGGCAGACTCCCGGTGATCTATCTCCTCCAGCCATATCCTACCTGCCTACAGATATCACTCAGTTAATACATATCCACTGATTAGGTTGTAACTCTCCTCACCTAATCATTTCACCTCTGAACATTTTTGCTTGTCTCACACATGAGCTTTTGTTGGACACCTCATATCTGAACCCTAACACAAAGTTTCAAAATGTTGCAAGTAATTTTTTTATTATTTAAATTTTTTATTAGTGCATTATAGTTATACCTAATAGGGTTCATTTTGACATAATTGTACAATCATTGAATATAAATTACTCCAATTCAACCCAGTACTTCTTCTTTCCTTCCACTCCTCCCTCCCTCTACACTACAGGTATTCTATTTATTTATAGCTTTTTAAAATTAATGTACTGTAGATAGACAAAAAGGTGAAATTCACTATGCCATATTCATATATGAACATGGGATAATTTGGTCAGTTTCATTTTACTGTTCTTCCCTTTTCCTGTCCCTCTTCCTCTGCCCTCAATTCTCTTCCTCTACTCCATCGATCTTCTATTTGCATGGGATTTCCTCATACCCTAATTTTGGTCTAGGTTTTGCATGTAAAAGAAAAAAATTAGTCCTTGACTTTCTGGGTGTGGCTTATTTCACTTAGCATAATGTTCTTCAGTTCTATCCATTTGCTAGCAAATGCCATACTTTCATTCTTTTTTATAGATGAGTAATACTCTGTTTTGTGTGTGTGTGTGTATATATATACATATATATATGACATATTATTAATCCATTCATCTGTTGACAGGCATCTGACCTGGTTCCCTCTCTTGGTTGTTGTAAAGTGTGCTGCTATAAACATTGGTGTGGCTGTTTTCCTATAGAATGCGGATTTTATATCTGTTGGATAGATACCAAGGTGTGGAATACTGTGTATGTGGTGGTTCCATCCCTACTTTTTTGAGGAGTCTTCGTACTGCTTTCCGGAGTGGTTGTACTAATTCGCAGTCCCACCAACAATGTATGAATGTAACTTTTACCCACATTTCATTGGCATTTATTATTATTTGTGTTCTTGACAATTGCCATTCTGACTGACTGGAGTGAGGTGGAATCCTAGTGCAGCTCTCATTTGCATTTTCCTGATTGCTAGAGATGTTGAGCATTTTTTTCAAATACTTCTTGGCTATGTATTTTTTCTTTTGTGAAGTGTCTCATTAGTTATTTTGCCCATTTGTTGATTGGATTGGTTCTTCTTTGGTGTCCTTTTTTTAAATTTTTATATATTTTGAATTTTAATCCCCTTTCTGAGGAGCACCCCATTCTGTAGACTCTCTTCATGCTCTTGTTTCCTTGCTGTGTAGAAGCTTTTTAATTTGATGCCATCCGACTTACTGATTCTTGGTTTTCTTTCTTTTGCTTTAGGAATCTTGTTCAGGAAGTTGGTGACTGTGCCAATATATTGGAATATTGAACCTATGTTTTCTTTTAGAAGTTACAGGGTTTTCTGGTCTAATTCCTGGGTCTTTGATCCACTTTGAGTTGATATTTGTGCAGGATGAGAGATGGGGATCTAGTTTCATTACTCTAAATAGGTTACAAAGGTTATCTTTTCTCCAATGTATGGTTTTGGCACTTTTTAAAATTTTGGATGACTGTACCTATGAGGATTTGTCTCTGTCTTCCAATTCCATTGGTCTTCATGTGTGTTTTGGTGCCCATGGAAGTAATTTTTAAATATCATATATTTTCAAGTTGAGTTTGACACAAGTTTGTGACCTATATTAATGTCAGTTTAATGTATCATTCGTTGTTTAAAATAACAATATCATGTGGCAGAAAAATCTTGGCGGGTGAGTTTCTCTTTTCGTTCATGCATAGCTGATTCAAATTTGCATTTCTTTTCCCATTTTGTCTTATCCTTGTGTCCTTCTATAGAGAATATCCAAGTTGTCACAAATGAAATTTCCTTCAACTATTGCTTTATTCACATGTGAAAATAAATCTCTCTTCATAAGACCAGCCAGTTCCATTTCTCTGAAACTCGTTCCCTCCAAAAGCTTGTTCCATTGGCTGCTCATCATCTTCTAAGACTCTTCCCATCACTTACTTCTAAACTTATGGAAGTCCCACGTGCTGTCATCCTTCCATCCAAACCACTCTCATTAAGACCACTAATGACATGAGCCTTACCAAACCCTGCCTGCTTTTTTAAGTGATAACCTTTCTGTTGGTTTACAGGCAGATGTAATCATGGAGCATAAATTAAAGGGAAGAGACTGGCAATCTAACTGCTACTTGTAAGAATTTCAATAAATCCTGCTGTTGTCAAGCACCATCTTCATTAAATGAAACCTGGTGCCTCCATTTCTGAAACTTTCTGACACTGTCTTGTCTGCCTTAAGGCTTTACCATTACTGACTTTGGTTTATTTTTCTCTTCTCTGCTTAGACTTGTTCGTGCTGTTCAACTGCTTTCTAACCTCCATGGTTTTCTTAGTATTTCCTACATCTATCTATTGTCTTTTATCCTTATGGATTCATACCTTTCTTTTAATAACCCTTTTGTATCAGTAAATGGTGACTTAGAAATGAGAAAAAAATTATATATAAATATATATGGAGAAAGATAGAAACAGAGAAAGATAAATGGTTAAAATCTTTTACCTTAATTCTTAACTTATTTATTTTTATTTAGCAATGCACATCTCTCACAGTTGTCTTATGTTTCTGACTCTTCCTGAAATGTTAGTAAAGATTATGCTTGGAAATCTGGATCAACATCCTAGTTATACCTCTGGCTAGCTATTATATAATAGGCAAGTTCCTGAACTCTTTGCACTTCAGTTTGCTAATTTATAAAATCGACTTAATTTATATAAAGATTGCCATCAATCAGAAGCTAATTAGGAAAAAAAACTCATCAATAATTTTAACAGAACGATGTCAACAATTATTCTAAAAGGTGTTAGAGAACCAAGAAAATGAGAAAGGGACATAGACATAATACAGAAACAGTAACTGGAGAAAACTGCTACCATTCCTACATCCATGGAATCAAAAAGGATGGGACTATCGGGATGTAGGGATTAGAGGAGACACCTCATGCAGTGGGGCTCAGGCCATTGGTGGGGGAACACTGTCCAGCTATTGCTGGTGCTTCTGAAGGGCAGGTTCTAGGAACCCAGGAAGAAAATGGAAATCTAAACAAACTGTCTACTGCTGAAACCACGCTTGCAGGAAGAGAAAGGGAATTGGAAGAATCATTTCTTTAATGTTCCAATTCTCTTGCATGTGCTCTTGTTTCCCAGCATCGCACAGAAAAGGCAAAAAGGGTAGATTTGGAGCTGTCACTTGTTAAAATAACTGAAAATAATGTGTGGCCTAATGCCTAGAACATACTAGACTATGTCGTAGAAGAGACCCTCCTTTCCTTTATTTTGCATCTTAGGCCCTTTTCTCTGCGCTTTCTGCAATTTTCCCAGAAAACACACACACAGTTTAGAGAAAACCTCAACTTTTAGGTTGATGTAAATGGTGGAAAAAGATATTTTACTTCAAGTTATTTTACTACAACTAATTTTCATGTTTTCCATTATGTACCCAATTTAACATAAACTCAACTGGAATTATTTGTCATTTACATTTAGTATTAACTTTGCTTTAAAATTCACAAAAGGTTCTTTGAGTCTCTGTGTTGGATACCAGATGGAGTCTTTCAGTTACTCTTCTTTTTTTCTTTTTTCTTTCTTATGTTTTCTCATTCGTTGTTATTTATTTTCCACTTTAAGTTGACAGGAGGAAGAAATAGAAAAAGAAAGCTGTATTTACCCTTTACAGCTCTTATTTACTGTTAAGTTCCTCTCTTAGGAAGTGTTTAGCCTACCTCGGGTCTAAATTCCCTTTTAACTAAAACTTGTTTCCATGCTACTTTTCCATTATGCTTACTTCTAATTGAAAAGAATAAACCAAAGGTTTCCTGCAGTCACTTATTATAGATTCTTTAGGTTTCTCCTAGTAATCATCAAAGCAACTTCTTTTTTACACAAGCTGTGTCATAGACCTTTTACCTTATAGAGAATGAATTACTTGAAAGACTTTTAGGTAGTTTCTTAGAGTGCTGAAAATTAAAATCATATATTAGGGGGGAAAGGAGGAAACAAAAAATAAATTCTATGTAACACAAGCATAAAGATAAGTGTTTCTCCTATTGTGATATTAAAATAAGGGCAAACTGAATGATTCACAGAGGTTTGTGAGGCATACAAGAGATATGTTTAAGGAAGAAAACACCTGAAAAAAAATATTAACTCTATCATTGGTGAGTGTATTTGGGGAAAAGAGGCGTGGAGATAATAGACAAAAATAACTTGCATCAATAATTTTAGAAGTTTTGTAGTAATGTATAAAACTCTAATTCAAATAATTGATTCTTTAGCTTCTACTAATAATGACCCTCTCTGTAGCTGTCTACTATTTAGTGACTTTTTCAGTGTTTTTTCTCATACATTAAATTTTTTATATCAACAAGTCCAAAGTGCACCCACAAATCCACAAATTCTTTCATGGTATTGCTTAAAAGCCATATGGTGGATACCATGTCTTCTCTCATATGCCACCTTAATTATACCATTGTTCACATCACACGGTTCTATTGCAGGGGGCTGGATAGTTATTTAATATGGTAGGCTTTCTGTGCTTTCAAGCAGCATCTCTGGTCTCTAGGCACAGATGCCAATAATAGCCCCATACCCTCATTCCTGCTGCTGCCTGTTGTGACAACCAAAGTATCCTAGGGGGGCAAAATTGTTCCTGGTTGAGAACAATTGTTCCATAGTTTCACTAAACTTTCAAATTTCAAAGCTAACTGCCTGAGGGTTGCTTTTGGGTTGCCTTCAAATTCTTTCCGAATTGCTCATACACTAAGCTGTATCTTTGGGTCAGCCAGTGACTAACGCAGCAGAGATCTCACGAAGCCTCCTCATTCCTCTTTGCATCTCAGTTTATGGAAGTGGGACTTGAACAATCCTCATTGTTTTACCTGTGATTAATCAATGATTCTTACCACCTCCCCTGTGGGCTAAATATGAAAGAAGGTAGAGCGTAAGAGTCTGCTCTGTCCCTGCCCAGTATAAACTCAGCCCACACTGCACTTTTCCACCTTAGTTACCCACTGGAGACCACACATTCCTGAGTTTCCTTGTACCGGTTCTACTTGTTTTCTCTGGCCGAAGATGTGTTAGGAAACTTGGAGCAAAATGCATTTTAAATTATCATCTTCTATAGCATAAATTCACATATTTGTGTAGTTTTGTAAGTTCTGCTGATGATTTGGTTATTTTTGAGCTCCATGCATTTTTTCATGGTGACATAAATTTCAAGGATAATTTGGCTTTAATGTTCATTCAAGCTCACTTTTCCCTCCAATCATTCTAGCTAAGGGACCTATTTACATAATACCTAGTGCCTTGTTATTTTTTTATTACTGCTTCATTGAAAAGCCAAAAATAAACAAAAATAAATATATTTCCAAAGCATTGTTTTTTTAAGTTGATAGAAACTTGTGGTTATCCAACTTTCCAATAAAATTTCCCAAGCTGATTCTATTTGAGGAAAGGAGAATTCTCTTTCATGAATGAATGAAAAAGGTAGAGATCAAAATCACCAGTGAAACTTTAAAATAGTTAGAGAACCAAAATCCAGTAATGCTTTGAATAGTGCTTAAAATTATGAAGAAATAGAAACTGGAATGGGCCAATCTGTTCATCTCTAGCTCCAATTTTTCATTTGGCTTCCCAATCAGAGACTTCACAATAAAATGCCATGAATAGCAGACACAGAGTTTCTAACAAACTATTCCAAGAACAGAGATTGTGGGAAGTCAGAGAGAAAGATAGAAATAACGGTCCTTAACATCCCACTCCTTAACTCAAGGGAAAGGCAGAGTATGTGTGTGAGGAGGTCATGATATAGAAACATCCAGATAGACTAGGAAAGTCAGCAGATGAGTAGCATCAATTCTTGTACTACTGAGGGACTGGTAAGTCCAGGAGAGGGATTAGACACAGCCATTTCCAATGACGCTTGCAATCTTTAGGGTGAGATAAGAAGCAAATAATGGAAAACAGGTCTCTGGTGTTAGCACATCAAATGCAACAGCCAGAGAGAGACACATCCATTTCAGGGCACATTAGTGAAGAAAGGACACTAGTTTATCCCTTCTGCATAAAAGGTCAGGGAGGTGTCAGAGGACATTGGGAGGATTTAAGGACCCAGTCTCCTGTCCACTGCCTTATACAGGCTATATATATAGCCACAGGTCACTCTGGAAAATAGAATGAAGGGAGGAGGAATCTGCAAGGCAAAGAAACTTCCCAAAGAAAACAAGTTTATATTTAAAAGATCTCTTGATTTCCTAGATTTGGATAATTTTAAACCCCAGTTACTGAGCCTAGTCTTTGCCCTTCCCCAAGAAACCCAGTAGAGGGAGCCTCATGAGGAAAATCTAAGTGATTTTATAAAGCTTCAGAAACTAAATTTTCTTTTTATATTTAAAATATGTGAGATTAAGGTTGTGCCATGGAAGTATTTATATGAAACTGGCATTTCAACACACACATACATACATACATATATATATAGAGAAAAAGACATAAATTTAAATATCTAAATAAATCTGATATACACATTCATTTATTCATTCATCCAGATACCTGCTTAATCACTGCTTAATGACTGCTTATTTCCAGATACCCTTAATCACTGGGGATATAGCAATGAATCAATGAATATTACAGAAGGTAAAGCATTCTACATATTAAAATTAATATATATGCTTAAGACAATCAACAAATAAAATATATAATTTCAGGTAGACATAAGTGAGAAACAAAAATAAAATAAGGTGAAGAGACAGTGATAAGTTAATCTTAAATAGGGTCAGCCATGATGACCTCTCTAAAGATTTCAAAAAAAGACTAGAATGGGGTGAAAAGTGAGTCATTTTCCTTTTGTGGGGACAGAAGGAGGGCATTCCAGGCAAGGTAAACAGCAAATGAGAAATCACTAGGATTACCATTCATGCTTCTTGCTATGTATTTCTCCTTTCCCTGCTTTGAACACATACTAGCGTTGCATTTTCTGGCCTCACCGTGCTGTGGTCCTATGGCTGATTCTGGCCAACGTTTTTGAGTGGTGATCATATGTGTTCCTTCTGGGCTGAAGCATTTACTTGTTGACTTGGAATAATAATAATCATCCCCCTTCAGAATAATAATGAATTTCAAAAAAGTGATTCCTGTTTCACTTAGACTCCTTTAATGAGGATGATGGACCTGAGAAGACAAAGCCTTTCTGTTATGAGATTTTGAGAGTTTGGAGTTATAAATTATTGCACAGTACCCAGCCTAACATGACAGGATAGGAGTAAGTTTAGTATGTTTGAAGAAAAGCAAAGATTTCTGTGGAGCTGGAGATGAGGCCCCACAGGAATGAGAAGGAGATCAAATTGGAGAGGTAAATTTGGGCCAGATCTTATAATCATGAAAACCTTGGTTTTAGGTTTGATTTTTTTTTTAACCAAGATGGAGGGAAGGAAATTGCTGTGGGGGCTAATGAAACAAACAAGCAAAAAAAACAAAAACAAAAACAAAAAGCAAAGAACTTCAGCCTAACCTATAGTGCTCTGAAACTTGTGTTTTAAACTGTAATGATTTCTTTGTTTTGAAAGTGGTATCTAATGCACCCAAAGGTTTAAGATATTTTGGTTAGAATGTAACGTATTATAAAATTGTGATTTCATGAGATGAGAAGTTTCAACATAAGCCCCCTACCTTTATAAATTATAACATAAAACAAAGATGGATCTAAATATCTTCAAGTTTGAAATATTTAGAAATTTATGAAACTCCTTAAAATTTACTGAAGTACATTGAAATTTTGTGGGAAGAAGATAACTTTATGCCTCAGAGGATACTCTTCTTGGCATTGTTTTTTGGCTGTTTTGGTTTATTACAAACCTGATACAGTGGCCTTTACTTTGTCTTCACAATAAAGAGCGTAGAGTATGCAACACATCAGAGGCCATGGTTGCTTCAACCTAGGTGAGAGAGGGAAGTTGAAATAGAGACATGCTGGAGCACTTGTGATGAACCTGTGCAGGTGTTTCAATGGTTTTCCTTCGTGTTGTAGCTGCTGTATCAATGGCAATGAAACTATGTTGATTGGATTTGGCAATAGCTTTCCTCCAACAATATTTTTCAAGAGATGGGTTTGTTCAGGGTTGAATTCCCAATTATATCCTGTTGTAAAAAGCAAGATAAAGCAAAGTCTCCAACATCAAATGTAATTAGCTCTTCTATTGACTACTTGTTCTTACTGTTAAAATTATATTGCTTTTGGGAGGAATGAAAAAATATCACTTTTCATTTATGCATTAATATCTTTAAATACTGAGTGTATTTATCTGACTTTATTTCTGTGGCTCTGAGATCAAAGCTCTGATATACCCTGAGATCAAAGTACTAAAGAGATGGGGCACAGGATGTAGCAGTAATGATATTTAGAAAACATTAAAGAAATATAAGTAGTGTGTTTTATTCTCCTTCCTATAAATCATGTTCCTTTATCATCATTTAAATATTATGTTACTCAAAGAGAAGAAGACACATTCATGTTCATATCAGCATTATTCACAACAGACAAAATGTTGAAGTAACCCAGATGTCCATCAATTGGTATAAAATGTAGTATCTACATACTATGGAGTATTATTTGGCCTTAAAAATGAAAGAAATTCTGACACAAGCTATGACATTTATGAACCTTTAGGACATTGTTCTAAATGAAATAAGACAGTCACATAAAGACAAATGTGTGGGAGTCTGAGGCAGGGAGATCACAAGTTCAAGGTCAACCTTAGCAACTTTATGAGACCCTCAGCAACTTAATGAGACCTAACTCAAAATACAAAAATAAAAAAATAAGGACTGGGCATGTAGCTCAGTGGTGAAGCACCCCTGGATTTAATTCCCAGCACCAATATATATATAATATATATATCATATATATATATTATATATATAAATAATATATATATAGTATGATTCCTTTCATATGAGATATCTAGAATAATCATATGAATAGAAACAGAAAAGTAAGTGGTGGTTTCCAGGGATTTGGAGACAGAGAAATAGTGAATTATTGTTTAATGGGTATAGAATTTTAGTTACACAAGATGAAAACTTCTGGTTACTGATTGCTTTACAATGTGAATATACTTCATGCTACTGGATTGTATTCTTAGAATGTTTATGATACTTAATTTATATTATGGATATTCTACTACAATTAAAATAAATAAAATATATCTTTAAAAGGGAAAGAGCTGGTGAATATACTAACAAGAAAGAGAAAGATAGAGGCGGCCCATTATTATAGAAAAATGAGGAAAATAGACTTGACAAGATGTTACACCATTGAAACTCTGGTAAAGTGTGGAAAAAAGGAATGAGAAACATTGTTATGTGTCCTCATTTTTCTCTGAGACTGTGTCCTGACTTTATAAACATCTAGGCAGAATATGGGAAGAGCTGGGAGCCTCAGAGAAACTGGAGGCCAGCTGCCTCTGGAAGAGATGGAAAGGACAGGACCTCTAGGAAAACTCCATCTCCTTTTATCCAGCTTGGCATAGGGATGCTTTTGTAGCATTTTCAAATATCTAAGATACCTCTCATTCCTCCTTCCTGTGTGAGGGGATGGAATGGGAGATGTCCCATATGCTGAGAGGATGTCAGAAAGAACACTAACCTAATGTCCTGAGAAACAGACAGCACTTGTGTTCATCGTCCTAGAGACGCAGATCAGAGTCATAAGAACATGGATTCTGGACCTGATCTGCCTGAGGTTTCATTTCTGACTCGGTTACCTTCTAGGTATGCAAACTCGAACTATTTGATTCACTTCTCTATACCTTAATTTTACTGCTTCAAATGTGGCAATAATAAAACTTACTGGGCTGGGGTATAGTTCAGTGATAGAGTATGTGTTCAGCATCCATGGGGTCCTGGGTTCAATATCCAGCAACAAAGAATAGAATAAAACAAAACAAATTACCTTGCTTTGTAGCTTGGGATTTAATTAGTTTATACATGAGAAAATTCTAGCTCATTACCTGACACTCAGCCCTAAAGGAATATCAGTCATTATTATTATTTTTGAAAGGAAGTGTGAGAATGATCAAATATAAATTTCTCGATATTGTCTTGAAGAAACTAATTCATTCAATTTGAAATGGAAAGCTAAAATCTTCCACCTGCTTCTCAACCAAATATAGGTTAGGGAAAAACATCAGATCAGTTATTAGGGGGAAAACATAAATCTATTGATCTTTTGGCACATTGAGTTTGTGATGTAATATAATGCAACTTTCTGGCCATTTTGTATCAGATTCTCCGAGTGTTCCTCCAGGTGTTATCTGAGACCAGAAGACAGCTAAAAGCCCATTTACCATATTATAAATATTTAAAGGATATAAATCCAGTTAATAAATTGTTAAGAATATTCTTTTCTTCTACTTTGTAAAATTATATTTCTAAAATGATCTGGAAAGCCAGACTCAAATTTAGAATTCGCATGGGATTCCATCCTGGAACCTGGTGAAGCAGGAAAGCAAAATATGACATATACATATTAGGAAACATTATGAAGTTTTAAAAATGGAAGAAATTTTGACACACATTACAACCCTGAGAATATTGTTCAAAGTGAAATAAGACAATCAAAAACAAAAACAGTATTATTCCATTTATGAGGTATCTTAAGTAGTCAAATGCATAGAAGCAGAAAAGAGAGTAGGGGTTGAAAGAGAAATAGTGAATTGTAGTTTTGCAAGATGAAAGTTTCTAGGTATTGGTTGTTCAACTATGTGAATATACTTAACACTACTGAATTGCATCCTTAAAAATAGTTAAAATGTTAACTTTATGCTATAAACATATTCTATCACAATTATAAATAAATAAATATCTCTAGAAGGTAATGGGAGTTGGGTTCTAGCTTCTTACCCTCCTCCTTCTCTTCCTCCCATCTGTGCTGTGTGAGGCCTAATGCATACGTATCTTGTCAGCCTAGCCCACCTTACCAAGCTGCATATGTACTCCTATAAGCAAATGCCCCTGGCTCAACTCCCAGGCCAAGGGATGCTGACATCAGCAGCATGAGCCAGTCTTCCATGAACTTAACACAAAGCATAGATAGGGAGGGGGCCTAGGCTTTGAGTGGGCATGTCCTTTTATCTCAAAAGACTCCTTGCCTATGGGGAGGGTGTTGACCAGAGAACCAGAGCAGAATTTGCTAATATCTAGGGCCCAGGGGAAGAGCTCTTCTTTCCTACATCTGTGAGTGGCAATGTGCATCACAAACTAATTCCAAATCCCTCAATTACAACCAGATTGCAGAATTATCCAAAATTTGTGGCCATCCCAACCCTGCAAGAAAAAGAATATATAGCAAGAGCTTGGCCATATGCAACAGATGGAGGAGTGGGAGTTACAGAAAGTTATCTTTAAGACCTTTCTTGAAATCAGGCATTTCGAAAAGAATAAAGCTCATCTAGAAAGGGAAGTCCAGTTCCAACAACGGCAATTCCAGTTGCAAAAGCAGAGACCAGGGACATAGCATTTCCCACTGATTCTAAGAAGCACATTATATCTTAACATCTTGAAAGGGGGACATTTCCTATAATTGATGACACTTTACAATTGCTGTCAGCTAACTGGCAGTTGTGACATGGTTGTTAGTGCCTCTGCATGTGTGAATGTGCTCATAGCTGTTCACAATCGACCTCACGTCACAGGAGCTGTGTGCATTGTTGGCTCTTCATGAGTTGAGACAAATGTCTCTT
Organism: Glaucomys volans; assembly: GCA_020662805.1. NCBI lineage: Eukaryota > Metazoa > Chordata > Mammalia > Rodentia > Sciuridae > Glaucomys > Glaucomys volans. Next base: position 77,040 of record JAJEJO010004220.1, read on the forward strand.
TAAAATGTCTTCAAAAAGATTGCACAATGATTTGGCACCAAGTCAAGTGAGTTGTGTGCAAGAAGACAAACAGCAGGGCATGATTTGGATGTTAGTGAAACAAATGCTCATTATTGGTAGAACACTTGTAACTTTGTATTTGTTTTCAAATTAATGACAAATTGTGGAATTTAAAATGAAGATAGTCATAAACAGATGAAGCAAAGTAACATTTTTATACTGAGTTTATAAGTTAGATATTGCCACAATAATGTTATATAACACCACCCCAAAACTCTGTGGTTTAAAATAATTCATTTACTATCATTCCTATACCTGCAGGTCAGCTGGAGGTGAGCTGGTCAAAGTGGATGGTATGAAGAAAGCTTAGCTGCTCTTTTCTGCTCCCCAGGGCTCTCCTCCACCACCTTGGACTTGTGCACTAGCTGGGCATGTTTTTCTCTTTGTTATGGTCAAGGGCAAAAAGAATGAGTAAAGACATTCAAAGTCTCGTAGGGCCTGGTGCACTCTCAATTCTATCTCAGTCTAGTGGACAAAACAAGTCACACAGTGTAGTAGTATACACTCAGAAGAACAGAACCAATAGGAGATTTATTTTAAGATATTTATTATAGATGTTTGCTTATACAATGGTGGGCAGCTCTGAAATTTATAGGTAGGTTGGAACTCTCAGATACAGGAAGAAATTTAAGTCCTTCTCTGCTTTTAAAGCCTTCCAATGGATTGGATTGGAATCACCAGTATTATCTAGGAAAACGCACCTTACAGTCAACTGATTATGAACTTTAATCACTTACTATAAAAAGCCTTCATAGTAACAACTTGATTCATGTTTTATTGGTTGACTGGGGACTGATGTCAAAGGATCCTTGACTAAAGCAAATGGGAAATATTCTTTCATCTTTAGTGAGTGAAACTGTGAAGTTACATAATAAAGGGCATGGGTATATCAGGTAGGAATAATGCACAGGTACAAAAATTGCAAGTAATCACACTGCCGTGTACTAGACTTCCCAGCAAACATCGACACAAGAAACTGAGGGCGGAAAAAACAGACGAAACCTTCAGAACGGAAAAAAGAAATTTCAAAGGCGTGAAATGCTGTTGTGGACAAATGATGAATCATGTGAATCCATCATCACTAAAATGCTGTATACTTTATTTGATAGTCTTTTGTTTTTTTGTTTTGTTTTGTTCATTTGCTTTTGTTTGTTTTAGTGATATAACAAATAGTATCCTCACACATGAAGTTATTAAGATATTTATTATATTTGTGAAGCTGTGTTTTATTGGAAAATATTGAACTCTTAAGACTAGAATCCAGCTAGTAATATAGAAACTAAGAGGAACTTGAGGTATCACAGGAAGCTGGAGGCAGGGAAGATAGTAATGGTTCATACTGACCTTATATGGCATGACCACTGGGCTTTGGAGTGGAGCAAGGCATAGAATGAGGAACACAGGAGAGGATCTGGATCAGGTCCCAGGACGTGCTTCCTACTGTGCTTCTGCAAAGGCACTTCCTTAATCCACAACTTTCTCACATGGTAAGAGATCCACCAAAGGCTTTTACCCATGTGTGGTCTGCTTGACAACATGCAGAGTGGGAAGCCTGGGTGCGGGTGCGGGTGGTGGAATGCCTGGGAAGAAGCAAAGTTCCTTGGAAGAAAGAGCTTCAATTCCAGTGGAGGAGTTCAGAATCTCAAGGAGTATCTCCTCTCCTTTGCCCTAGTTCAACATGGAAAATGTGGGGAGTAGATAGAGTGACAACGCGGAAATAACTTTCGCCTTTTAAGAACAATGGATAGACCTAGATTATAATACATATTCTGTGTGATGGTATAGACATTTTTACTAGAGGAAAATTTTAATGGTAATATTTTTTAAATAAGCCAATGGATTTTTTTCATTCCTTTCTTACAGTAAAGTAGCTTCATGGCAACAATTCCATCATTAAATGTCAAGGAATGGGGGACAAGGGTGGAGATGCAACTAAGAAAAGAGTTTATAAAATAAGGTTTATCACATAAAGATCTCAAAGGAAGTGGAAGTTCACCCTGCCTGCCCTTGGTGAAATGTAGGAAAGAGAGTAACAGTGGGACCTGGACAGAGAGGGAAGGCAGCACATGTGCCCTGAGTTACTCCTCTGAGAGTGGGACTTGGTGAGGCTGGGAGTATGCTAAACAAGCATCCAAATAAAAATAGGAGTTCTGAGATCATAGGATTGATTAGGAGCATACTCCCCCAGATATATTTTGAGGAGACAGCAACACCACTTTGACAGACTACAGAGGCACATAAACTCACCAGAATAATTTTTTAATTGAATAAAATAAATTAATAAGATTACAAAGGAAACTAAACATATTTAAACAAGTGTCAAGGTAATATAAAAATACATTTGAATATAGTAATATAAATGATCTATTTTAATGTATCAAATAAAATTTAACCACAGGTCTGATAATTATAAGTTTAGAAGATATGTCAAAATATCTTTCAAATTTATAATCTGATATGAAAATATCTCATTTCTGCTGTCAGCCAAATCACACATATTTCTTAAATCTGTTGTGATTTGTTGAAAAAAATCTAAAATGTAATTAGAGGTTGCTGAAAATATGATGTAATATTTTTGCATTTAAATTCATGAATCCACTTCATCCCCAAATGCCTTGGGGATCCATGATTCCCAGTCTAAAATCCTTGCACTGGATGTTAGACAGCACAACTCAGTCATATCTAGGGGCATATTTCTCATGACTAAATGGAGATGCCTAGTTAAGATAATTTGGAAAAAAATATCCTGAGTCCACATGGCCCATCAGGGAGTCCAGAAGTTCCTGCATATCTTATTAAAAATGAACCAGATTTTTTAAATCTAGTGCACAGGTAGAAAGTATATGGAACTACAGGGATTTGATAAGATAACAGAATGGCTTGGAACCATGGGCTGTGATGGCCAAATATCTAGACATGACCAGTTACAGTACAGTGCACACCAAACCAGCTACATGCCGCAGACACCTGTGGAAACTTAGAAAACCTCTAGGGGATCTTTACTTTTCCATTTCTATTACAAGTCTACTCTCTATATATCCAGTCACTATCTTTTTTTTTCTTTTTTTTAATTTAATTTTGATTAATCAAACACAAATGGAATACAGCTATTGTTTCTCTGGCTGTACACAAAGTAGAGTCACACCATCTGTGCATTCATTCATGTACACAGGACAATGGTGTCTGTCACACATTCTGTTAGTATTACCCCCCTACCCCGACCCCACCCCTCCTTTCCCTCTATGCTATCTAGCCTTACTCCATTCTTGCCCCCCCCTCCACCCTGCATTATGCATCATCATTCATTTATCAGAGAGACCATTCGGCCCTTGGACTTTTGGGATTGGCTAATCTCACTTAGCATAACAGTCTCCAACATCATCCACTTACCTACAAATGCCATAATTTTATTCTTCTTTATGGCTGAGTAATATTCAATTGTGTATATATACCACAGTTTCTTTATCCATTCATCTATTGAAGGACATCTAGGTTGGTTCCACAATCTAGCTATTGTGAATTGAGCAGCTATGAACATTGATGTGGCTGCATCACTGTAGCAATCTGATTTTAAGTCCTTTGGGTATAGGCCAAGGAGTGGGATAGCTGGGTCAAATGGTGGATCCATTCCAAGTTTTCTAAGAAATCTCCACACTGCTTTCCAGAGTGGCTGCAACAACATGCAATCCCACCAGCAATGTATGAGTGTACCATTTTCCCCACATCCTCGCCAACACCTGTTGCTGCCTGTATTCTTAATAAAAGACATTCTAATTGGAGTAAGATGAAATCTTAAGGTAGTTTTGATTTGCATTTCTCTTATAACTAGGGATGTTGAACTTTTTTTCATAAATCTGTTGATTGCTTGAAGATTTTCCTCTGTAAAGTTCCTGTTCACTTCTTTGGCCCATTTATTGATTGGGTTATTAGTGTTCTTGGTGTAAAGATTTTTGAGTACTTGGTAGATTCTGGAGATTAGTGCTCTATCTGAAGTGTGTGTGGCAAAGATTTTCTCCCACTCTGAAGGCTTTCTCTTCACATTGCTGATTGTTTCCTTTGCTGAGAAAAAACGTTTTAGTTTGACTCTATCCCAATCATTGATTCCTGCTTTTATTTCTTGTGCTTTGGGAGTCATGTTAAGGAAATCTGCTCCTAGGCCAACATGATGAAAATTTGGACCTATTTTCTCTTCTATTAGGTGCAGGGTCTCTGGTCTAATTCCTAGGTCCTTGATCCATTTTGGGTTGAGTTTTGTACAGGGTGAGAGATATGGGTTTATTTTCATTTTGTTGCATATGGATTTCCAGTTTTCCCAGCACCATTTGTTGAAGAGGCTATCTTTTCTCCATTGTATGTTTTTGGCTCCTTTGTCAAGTATGAGAAACCTGTATTTATGTGGGTTTGTCTCTGTGTCCTCTATTCTGTACCATTGTCTATGGTACAGAATAGACATATGGTACCATATGTCTATTTTGGTGACAACCATACTGTTTTTGTTACTATTGCTCTGTAGTATAGTTGAAGGTCTGGTATTGTGATACCCCCGGCTTCACTCTTCTTGCTAAGAATTGTTTTAGCTATTCTGGGTCTCTTATTCCTCCAAATGAATTTCATGATTGCTTGCTCTAATTCTATGAGGTCCGTCATTGGGATTTTAATTGGAATTGCATTGAATTTGTATAGCGCTTTTGGTAGTATGGCCATTTTGACTATATTAATTCTGCCTGTCCAAGAACATGGGAGATCTTTCCATCTTCTCAGACTTTCTTTAATTTCTTTCATTAGTGTTCTGTAGTTCTCATTGTAGAGGTCTTTCACCTCTTTTGTTAGATTGATTCCCAAGTATTTTATTTTTTTAGAGGCTATTGTGAATGGTATAGTTTTCCTAATTTCTCTCTCGGAGGATGCATCACTTAAGAATAAGAATGCATTAGATTTATGAGCATTAATTTTATATCCTGCTACTCTACTAAATTTGTTTATGAGTTCCAGAAGTTTTCTGGTGGAATTTTTAGGATCTTCTAAACAGTGAATCATGTCATCAGCAAATAGGGATAGTTTGAGTTCTTCTTTTCCTATTTGTAATCCTCTAATTTCTTTGGTCTGTCTAATTGCTCCAGCTAGAGTTTCAAGGACAATGTTGAACAGAAGTGGAGAAAGAGGGCATCCCTGCCTTGTTCCAGTTCTCAGGGGGAATGCTTTCAATTGTTCTCCATTTAAAATGATGTTAGCTGTGGGCTTAGCATAGATGGCCTTTACAATGTTAAGGAACGTTCCTTCTATACCTATTTTTTCTAGTGTTTTGAGCATGAAGGGGTGCTGTATTTTATCAAATGCTTTCTCTGCATCTATTGAAATAATCATGTGGTTCTTGACTTTAAGTCTTTTGATGTGGTGAATTACATTTTTTGATTTCCGGATGTTGAACCAACCTTGCCTCCCCGGGATGAAACCCACTTGATCATGGTGCACTATCTTTCTAATATGCTTTTGTATGCAATTTGCTAAAATTTTGTTAAGAATTTTTGCATCTATGTTCATTAGGGATATTTGTCTGAAATTTTCTTTCCTCGATGTGTCCTTCTCTGGTTTTGGTATCAGGGTGATATTGGCTTCATAGAATGAGTTTGGAAGGGTTCCCTCCTCCTCTATTTCATAGAATACTTTGAGGAGTATTGGAATGAGCTCTTCTTTGAAGGTCCTGTGGAACTCAGCTGTGAATCCATCTGGTCCTGGACTTTTCTTTGTTGGTAGGCTTTTGATAACTTCTTTTATTTCCTTGCTTGAAATTGATCTATTTAAGTTGTGTATGTCCTCCAGATTCAGTTTGGGTGGCTCATATGCCTCTAGGAACCTTTTGATGTCTTCCAGTTTTTCTATTTTGTTGGAGTATAGATTTTCAAAATCGCTTCTAATTATTTTTTGTATTTCAATTGTGTCTGTTGTAATATTTCCATTTCCATCACGAATTTTTGTAATTTGGATTTTCTCTCTCCTTCTCTTTGTTAGTGTGGCTAAGGGTTTATCAATTTTGTTTATTTTTTCAAAGAACCAACTTTTTGTTTTGTCAATTTTTTGAAGTGCTTCTTTTGTTTCAATTTCTTTGATTTCAGCTCTGATTTTAATTATTTCTTGTCTTCTACTACTTTTGTTGATGATCTGTTCCTCATTTTCTAGGGCTTTGAGCTGTAATGTGAGGTCATTGATTTGTTGACTTTTCATTCTTTTATTGAATGCACTCCATGCAATGAAGTTTCCTCTTAGCACTGCTTTTATAGTATCCCAGACATTCTGATATGTTGTATCTTTGTTCTTGTTGACCTCTAAGAATTTTTTCATTTCCCCCCTAATGTCTTCTGTTATCCATGCATCATTCAATAGCATATTATTTAGTCTCCAGGTGTTGGAGTAGTTTCTGTTTTTAACTTTATCATTGATATCTAATTTCATTCCATTATGATCTGATAGAATATAAGGTAGTATCTCTATGTTTTTGTATTTGCTAAGAGTAGCTTTGTGGCATAACATATGGTCTATTTTAGAAAAGGATCCATGAGTTGCCAAGAAGAAAGTGCATTCACTTTTTGATGGATGGACTATTCTATGTATGTCAGTTAAGTCTAAATTAGCAATTGTGTCATTGAGTTCTATGGTTTCTTTGTTCAATTTTTGCTTGGAAGATCTGTCCAATGGTGAGAGAGGAGTGTTACAGTCCCCCAGTATTATTGTGTTTTGGTCTATTTGGTTCCTGGAATTGAGAAGGATCTGATTGACATACATGGATGGGCCCTTGTTTGGTGTATAAATATTTATGATTGTTATGTCTTGGTGATTTATGCTTCCCTTAAGTTGTATGAACTGTCCTTCTTTATCCCTTCTGACTAACTTTGGCTTGAAGTCTGCTTTATCTGATATGAGGATGGAAACTCCTGCTTTTTTACTAAGTCCATGTGCCTGGTATGTTTTTTCCCAATCTTTCACCGTTAGTCTCTGGGCATGTTTTTCTATGAGATGAGTTTCTTGAAGGCAGCTATTGTTGGGTCTTTCTTTTTAATCCAGTCTGCAAGTCTATGTGTTTTGATTGATGAGTTTAGGCCATTTACATTTAGGGTTATTATTGAGATATGACTTGTATTCCCGGTCATTTTGACTTATTTTTGGATTTTAATCTTACTTGGTTTTTCCTTTAATTGGCTGTTCCTTTAGGGTAGTTCCTCCCTTTGCTGACTTACATTGTTGTTTCTCAAATCTTCCTCTTGGAATATTTTGCTGAGAATTTTCTGTAAGGCAGGCTTTCTATTTGTGAATTCTTTCAGCTTGTGTTTATCATGGAAAGATTTTATTTCATCTTCAAATCTGAAGGTAAGTTTTGCTGGGTATAAGATTCTTGGTTGGCATCCATTTTCTTTCAATGCTTGGAATATGTTGTTCCAGGCCCTTCTTGCTTTTAGGGTCTGGCCTGAGAAATCTGGTGATATTTGTATTGGTTTCTCCCTATATGTAATCTGATGTTTCTCTCTTGCAGCCTTTAAAATTTTATCTTTGCTTTGTATGTTAGGTATTTTCATTATAATGTGCCTGGGTGTGGATCTGTTGTGATTTTGTGCATTTGATGCCCTATAAGCCTCTTGAATTTGATTTTCTATTTCATTCATCAGATTTGGGAAATTTTCTGATATTATTTCATTGAACAGATTATTCATTCCTTTGGTTTGTGTCTCTGTGCCTTCATCAATCCCAATAACTCTTAAATTTGGTCTTTTCATGATGTCCCATAACTCTTGGAGTTTCTGTTCATGATTGCTTACTATCCTCTCTGTCTGGTTGAATTTGTTTTCATGATTAAATATTTTGTCTTCATTGTCTGAGGTTCTGTCTTCCAAGTGATTTAGTCTGTTGGTTAAGCTTTCTATTGAGTTTTTAATTTGGTTTATTGTGTCCTTCATTTCAAGGATTTCTGTTTGGTGTTTTTTCAAAATCTCTATCTCTTTATTGAAATGATCTTTTACTTCCTATAGTTGCTCTTTTAGCATTGCCTGCATTTGCTCTCTTGACTCCTCGTTCACTTCTCGGATCATTTTAATTATGTACAATTCACTTTCTGACAATGCTTCTGCCATGTTGTCACTGGGTACTTTTTGTATAGTATCTGGGTTTGTTTGGGACATTTTCTTCCCGTGTTTTCTCATGTTGCTAGTGTATCTTCCCCTCTGGTAGTGTGAATCCTAGGTATTGCAGTTTCCTCTTAAAGACTTATAGGGGATCCTACCTATTTTCAATACCTCCCCTTGAATTGAGAGATCAATATTGGCACCACACCATATAAACATTATGTGTCCTTAATCTAAATAGTCCCTATTAAGATAGTAACAGTGTTGTCGTAACAAACAGAGATGAGTTCAAATTATTATCTACAGCATAACCAGTAAGTTTGAAATAAGGACTGCAAATCCTAATGTTGGACAAGGAGAATGAGGAGGGTTATAGGACAAAACACTAATGTGATAAGAAGTGAGACTATAGATATACTATGTCTTTTGAATAGTGGAAGTGGAATTAAAAGAAATAGGTTGTTAGCAAGAAAGAGATTCTCCAAGGAAACGGATATATAAGAGGGAGATAGAGTGATAAGCATAATAATAATAGAAGAAGGTAGGAATATAGTGGATATATTAGGAATAATCATTGTATTACAATTAATTTAGAAAACATCTGCGATAAAAATATACTGTATAGTTCAAACCTCTTATTTTTCAATGACCTGATGTTTGAGAGGCGCTTGATCAAGCGGTGACCCAAGAAGGGTGCCTCTGAATCCAGCTTGGGAATGATCAAAGCCTCCGGGCTGAAGCAGCCTGGTGTTGACAGACAATCAGATGAAGCAAAGGTGCTAGACATCGGGCCAGGGTGTGGGCCTGGGCACTAGACCTAGCTGGGGTGGGGGTGCAGAACTGTGCTCAGTGATGGAGACACTGGGCTTGATAGTCCAGGCAGGCCTGAACTCCATGCTGCCGGCTCAGGCAGTGGCAGGTGATTGCTCTCCCCAGGGATGCTGTAGGATGACACTGAAGGAACTAAGATTCCCACTGGAGCTGGGGATTCCAGCCACCCTGGGCCGGAGCTCTCCCAGAGCCACAGCAAAATGGTGCCGGAAGGCCGGAGCTCCGCTCTGAGGGCTCAGGCAGCCGCAGGTGTGGTTGCTCTCTGCCGGGGAAGCTGCAGGATGGCACCGACCAGGCTAAGATCCCCACTGGCGCTGGGGATTCCAGCCTCCCCAGCTCCAGTCACTATCTTGACGATTAACAGAAAATAAGAAAGACATAAATGATCGAACATTTGCATAAAGCCATTTAAAAGAAACAGACTAAAAATAGAGAAGATTGATATTATAAATTGGCAAATTGAAACTTTATTTTTGCCAGTTGGTCACTTGTATTTTCCATTACCCAATAGGATAAATACAATTGAATAAAACTATGAAGAATTATAGGCAATGTACATACGATCCATGTTTACTCTTCATATATGAGCACAATATGGGTAGATTTTCCTATTTACCTCTCAGAGTGGGTACATATCACATAGCACATACTCATTCACACTCCTGAAGACTTACAGATTCTTTCAGTAACTATTTCATTTCTCCTTGAAAAGCTCTGTATTCATTTTCTAGAGCTGCAGCAGCAAATGACTCCACATTTTGTAACTTAAAAGAAATTTGTTCTCTCCTAGTTCTGGAAGTCAAAAGTCTGAAAGCAAAGTGTGGGACAGCTGCTCTCCCTGTGCAGCCTCTGGGAGGATTCTTCCTTACCTCACCCAGCTCCCAGTAGCTCCTCCTCCAGACGTTTTTTGGCTTGTGTCATATACCTCCAGACCCACAGTCTCTTCCTCCATCTTCACATGGCTGTCTTTCCCTGTGCCTCTCCTCTGCATTGTTCCTGTGATGACACTTGCTGTTTGATATGAGCCCAAGAGCAGAACTCTGTCACATGAATTGGCAGAGGCAGAGAGAAGGGAGATAGAGTACTGTGTAAGTTCTTCATCCACTGATTCTATTTTCTAGATGTCATGTTACTCAGGTTGTTTATTTCTTGTGTAAATTTCGTACATCTGTATTCCATTAAGAATTTATTTATTTTTGTCTGAATGTTCAAAGGCATTGTCATAAAATCATGATAGTATTTTCTTATCTTTTAGGTCTTGGTTTAATGAATAATTTCTCCATGTGTTACAGGGTACAGTTTAATGATCATTATCAAATGTGTATTCAAGTATACCGAACCTAGTCAAGATGTATTTCCAACACTCTAGAAACTTCACTATGCCCTTTTCTGGGCAATCTCTTTACATATAGGGAAACACTCTTCTGATTTCTCTTAACTATAGATTAATTTCTCCTATTGTAGAATTTGATGTAAGTAGATTCATATAGAACATTAGCCTTGAACCTGGCTCCTTTCACTCAGAGTAATGTTAAGATTCATCTGTTTCACTTGGTGTAAAGCAGCGCCTCCCTTTTTATTGTTGACCATTATTCCATTATTCTGTTGATGGTTGCTTCCAATCATCCCATTTTGTAAACATTGTGACACAAGATTTTTTGTGAACCAATATTTTCATTTCTCCAGGTATCTGACTAGAAGTATATCTGAGTTGTGGGTAGATGAAAATTGAACTATATAAGAAGAACTCAAATATTTTCCATAGTGAACATTTCACAACTACCCCAGAAATATGGGAGCATTCTACTTGCTGTTTCTTCACCAACTCTCTGTATCTTTAGCAATGTTTAATCAGAAGTACTTCTCTCCTCTGGTTTGCCCTGTTTCTGAATAGAAGTCAACTATAATTCTTATAATTGTTTCCTTGTATCTAATGTTTCTTTTTCCTCTTTGGCTAGTTTTGAGATTTTTATCTTTCTCTTTGGTCATCAGCAACTTTACTGTGACATATGAAGGTTTCATTTTCTTCATTTTACATGGCATATTTGAAACTTTGGATCTGTGGATTGATATTTTTTGTCAAATTTTTAAAAATTGGCCATTACTTTTAGAATATGTTTTCTGCCTCTTTTTCTTTGTTTCTTCCCTTTGTAAGATATCAAATGCCAACTTGCTAGAGTGCCTGGTAATTCCCAGAAGTTAAAGATGGTGTGTTTATTTTTCTTTACCTGTGTTCACTGTGTCTTTTGATTGGATGTTTTCCATCATACTTTCTTAAGTTCACCAAATCTTTATTCCATAATTTGCTTGAAGATGCATTCAACACTTTTTGTTTTCAAATATCATAATTTTCAATTCTAATTTGATCATAGTTTTAGAATTCTAATTTGATCATATTTTATTTTAAAACTTCTGCTGTTCTCAAAATATTTCACCTTTTGATTCATTTTCTCCATCTTTTCCTTTAATTTACTTAACATAATTTTCATACTTATGTTTAATTTTGGATATGCTAAGTTTAATATCTGGTTATTTCTAATTCTGTTTATATTGACTTATCTTTTCTCTTGGAAATGGGATATATTTTTCTGCTTTTAAAATAACAGTATAGTTTTTATTTGTTTTGCTATTTCCAGAGAACACAACTATTGCCCCTTTTTGGCAGAATTCTGGCCTCAGAATCCTCATGGTCAAGGTTAACTTGTACTGTACCACAGCATTGAGTTCCCTGTGATTAGCACAGCTCCAGGCTCCTCCTATCACCATGACACCATGATCCTTTTTATCTTTGTATTTGAGATGCGAAAGGGTTCAGCTGTAGTTTAAGATATTTTTGGTCCACTTTTGGATTCAACATTGTCAAAGCCTTGAAATCTTAACAACATAAGAATATTTATTTTCTTGCTGCATTACCTCCTCTATAACTGGTTTCTTGATAATATTCAGTTAGAGAAACTTACTTGACTAAACAATTTTTTGTTTTGACTCTTCCAGGCTCTAATACCTACTGCCATCTCAGTATCATCCGTGACTCACTATTGTCTTTTTGACCCTGAAGTTCTCTTCACATGTGCAGCAGGCCCAGAGCTTCCTGCTCCCACAACCAGGCCAGGCACCACCTACCATGGAGAATGGGTTGTGCAGGCTCTTCAACTAGGCAACACTTGCTTCCCTCTGGAATTCAAGGCTTTGTTATACCCACTGTGCTTCACAAGCCACTGAGAAACAGTGTTGGCTTTATCAATTTTGTTGATATCATTGGTCTTACTATGAGTCAGAAAGATTTCTTTGACTGTTCTTTATATAAACTAGAAATGGAAGCCTGCTCAATATTCACCTTTAAACTTAAATTTGTATTCAATGTTTTATATTCTTCTTTATAAAAGTTTCTCCCCATTGAATAAACTTTAGAGATCACATACCTAGGTCTCCCCTGAAATAATTAAAACACTTTATTCATGGTGCAACTTTTAGTGTTTTATTAGTGTATTATAGTCATAAATAGTAATGGTATTCATCTGGATGTACTCATAAATGCAAAAAACATAGTTTGCTCCATTTCAAACCTCATCACTTTCCCTTTCCCTCTCCTCCTCCCTCCCTTTATCCACCATAGTACAATTTTTAAATCAAGGAGACAACATGATGGGCATACGATAAACCCTATGTGGGATCTACATTAAAACTTTAAATAATTTTATTGGTGCATTTGAATTATACATAGTAGTGGGATTCATGACACCATATTTGTACATGCACATGACATAATGTGATCAATCTCGTTCCCCAGTACCTTCCCTTCTCCCTTCCTCTGATCTACGTGCTCTACTCTACTGATATCTTTTTATTATTGTTGTTGTTATTGTTATTGTTATTATTATTATTATGCATTATAACAAAATATACAGGCAGGATTCTTTGTGGTATATTTGCACATATTCACACATATATAGCATAAAACTTTTTTCATCCACTCTACCATCTTTCACTTTCTCCTTTGCCACCTTCTGTCCCTCTGTTTATTCCAGAAGCAGAAATAGAGATGAGAGTACAAAGTCATAACAGAAGAGTAGGGCCAAAGCAAGGAAGAAGAGCTGTTGGAGGCAAGAATTTGGATGGACATCAAAGAAGGAAGAATCTGAGTTAAATTTACATTTGATTTTGCAAATTAAATCTCTAGCAAATTTAGATGTTAATTAATTAATTTATTTTTGTAGTGCTAGGAATCAAATTCAGGTCCTTCTACATGCTAGAAAAATTCTCTACCAATGAGCTTATCCAGCCCCTTAGATGTTAAAATGAAATGCATGTATTAAATTTTACTGGATTTTGTTTTTGTAATATAAAGATGGAAATATCGGAAGAGGATGTGGAGGATGTGGACATGCCACAGGGAGTTTGATTAAAAAAAAAAAAGTAGACTCCAGTTCCATCCATTTACCAGTAAATGCCATAATTTCATTCTTCTTTATGGCTGAGTGATACTCCATTGTGTTTACACACCACATTTTCTTTATCCATTCATTCATTGAAGGGCACCTAGGTTGGTTCCATAGTTTAGCTATTGTGAATTGAGCTGATATAAACATTGATGTGTTTGCTTCACTAAGAATAAAATTATGACATTTGCTGGTAAATGAATGGAATTGGAGACTATCATGCTAAGTTAAATAAGTCAATCCCAAAATGTTCTCTCTGATTTGTGAATGCTAACACATAATAAGGGAGGGAGAGGGAAGAATAGAAGTTCCATTGGATTAAACTAAGGAAATTGAAGGGAAGGGAAGGGGGATAGGAATAGGAAAGATAGTAGAATGATTGGACATAACTTTCCTCTGTTCATATATGAACACAGGACCAGTGAAACTCCACATCATGTACAACCGCAAGAATTGGATCATAAATAGAATAAGCTATACTCTGAATATGTATAACATGTCTAAATACATTCTACTGTCATGTATATCTAAAAAAACAAATTGATTTTTTTTAAAGTGAAGAGAAGTAGAGAGAAAGGTAAATTTTTCATAAAGGGGCAGAATGAAAGGGAAACCATTGAAAAGTCTTGCCCCAACCCAAATTACTGTTCTGATCTTTTAACCAATTCTTCCTTTATTCACCTGCCTTTCAGCTTAGAGAAAATGCTTAGTGTGTAGCCAAGCCCTGCTCAAAATATCCCACCTCTTGTACTCCTCCCTGCTTTGCTCTCCATCCCACCACACATGCAGCTGAAACTCAGCTCAGAGACCTCTTTAGCTCTCCCCAACAGGCCCAAGCTACATGCTGATTATTTCCAGCTTACTGCTTTTTAAAGCCTTTTGGATTATATTAACAGAGGTTCATGGCATATACAAAATTCAACTCTGTTTTGAATTCATCAGCCTAGATCCTTATGTATTCCTATTGTAATTCTTCCCTCCAGCATAAATAATTCCTCTACTTTTAACAAATCTTTGCAGCAGGTCTGCAGCATCACAAGCTTTAGATATCTTCTGATATCATTTTAAAATCTCCTGAGCTCTGAATGGTCCTCGGCAGGTCTCTGGCAAGCAATCATTTTACCTTCTGACAATCTACGGGTAGCTGAAGTTGCACATATCAAAATAAGGATGTGGGATTTCCTTAGTTGGCCCAGGAAATCCTGAAGGGAAAACGGGTGTTCTACCCTGAGGCTCCACCATGGATTAGTGAGTCTATCTAGCTTAGAGGAATGGTAAAGAAGGTCATTCACGTTGGAGAAAACTTGAATGTATTTTAACACTTAGATATATTTCTCTGTCTTATAGTAGTTTAAGTAAAATTTCTAATTCTGCCTAAAGTTCTGTTACTTCAAATTTCCTCTAGAAACACTGAGGCTGAGACTTCGCTTTTCACATAAGAGCCTTGCACCCTTTTGTAAGGAGTCAGGCTGACTGGAAATGGCCCTGTATCCACAAAGACAGTCTGTAGACAATCCGACAAAAGCACAGAGTCATCTTTTTTTTTCTAAATTGAAACTTTGTGAAGACACTGGAAATCATCTCTTCCATAATGAACAAATCTTGTACTGGGCATTTGCTCTTTTTCTTCTGCTCATAGGCATCTGGATTTTCTTTAAGGAATTAACTCTTGTCCCCTGTTGATGGCCTTGGTGAGACTGTCAGTCAAGGTACTGACTTCTCTTTGGGAACAATGCCATTCACTTTAGAGCAGCTGAACATGTGGACTTTTGAGTCTTGAGTCAGTGGATAGAAAAAAAAGCGCACGTTGGTAAAACTCACTCAACTTCTGCCGTACAGCTTCCTTGCTCTTCTCACCCTGCTGAGCCTGATTCTCTCCCATATTATCACTGAGTGTAGAACAATTCCATATCCTTTTAATAATTTTCCTTTAGGCTATATTGCTTAAGTTTTTTCATATTGCTTGCAATCAAATAAATCCAATTCATACAAATGTGCCCAGATAGATGGTATATGATTTTAAGAGTAATCAGCTACTCCAAAATATACCTTTGATTTTGTTACAGGACAAATATTTGTTTTAATATTTAGATTAAAGTCTTGAAGGAGTTATTTAAGTCAATTCTTTGTGAGACTACAACAAAATGCCAAAAATAAAAAAAAAAAAAGGTCAGGACACAATCATGCAGCAAAGGCAGTCTTCCACATGGAGAAAATGATAGAGCAATAAAGCAGGGTCATTCTGGTGTTCCTAAATCTAGAAAGGTCTAGAACTTGGGGTTGCATACTAAATTATCTTCAGGGAATGAGCAATGATGTAAAGGAGTAGATCATCTAGGATACTTCTCAATTCCATGAAGAATTATAATCTAGACAATTTTTCTTCTTCAACCTATACTGTCTCTCCTTTGGGTTTTTACCTCTGATAGCGAAATGTGTACAGAGACATACTGCTCATTCCAAGGATGGTACCAACACCAGTGCAAAGACAATCACAATGGAAACTCACCCTCATTTTGAGGGAAACAATAGAAGTCACAAGGACTTAGGAACTGGAGAAGATGTGCCCATTCAATGGAGCAACATTCTTTAACTCTTGCCAATTACTGTCTGACAGGAACACTGGTTCAATGTGGCTCTATCTTCTGATATTTTAAAAACTAGTCAGAAATACTGATATTTTCATTAGATGTGCAGTAATCTCTTTATTATATATTAGAAATGAATATGATTTAAAATATATTGAAGCAGCCCAGAGAAACAAATGTGCTTTCTCTTCTTGGTCTATATAGAAGCTGAGCTATGATAATTGATATGAACTTGAGACAAGTAAAACTCTTACAAAGCACACTATTTCAGAATTTTTCAAGGAAAGCCAACTCATATGCCAGAACAGGCCACTTCAGTCATGTCAAATAGCCCCAAATATAACCCAATGGTATCCTACTGGACCCAGCAAATGATGGAGATTAAGCAGTGAGGGAAAACCCTTCTGGGACTGGTAGCCCAGGAAGACATATCGAAACACTTGCTAGGCCACAAGAGCAAGCTGTGCTGGGTTGGTGAGCGATTCATTCTCTGTGTTGTAGTTAGAGACAGGTTAAAGGACATTCATTATTGATACTCCAAACTTACTCATTTCACATGTCAGAGTGCCCGAAGCTGGAACAAGAACATGCCCGTGTCCAGTTGTTTTTAGAGTATTGCACTTCGCTACCTGAATTACCTAAAAAAATGAACCACTGTTTTGCCACTGAGCATCTTTAAGCTTAGAAGAGAATAAGACTGACATCACTGTTCACATCCATTAGTCAAACTACGGTAACTTTGGACAGGTAGTTTCCAAATACATCAGCCTCATTTGCACCCAGCAGTAACAGTAGACAGTGTGCATTTTTCTGCTGTGACACAACACTCCCAAATGCTAAGGTAGAAAATGGTGTTTGACCACACATACTGCTTTTAGTGAAAGAATTG
Source organism: Glaucomys volans (assembly GCA_020662805.1). Lineage (NCBI taxonomy): Eukaryota > Metazoa > Chordata > Mammalia > Rodentia > Sciuridae > Glaucomys > Glaucomys volans. Next base: position 93,958 of record JAJEJO010004220.1, read on the forward strand.
AAAGGGGGAGTTGTAATCACAGATAAATATCTGTATCCTAAAGCTTGTAAAGAAGAAACAACCCAATTGACTTAGAGGCTAGATTAAAATAATTGAGGAAACAAGAAGATACAGCAAGAAATCCACTCGTATGATAAACAGTGATCTTCTCAAAAGATATGCCCCACAGGTCTAAGTGTATTGATGAAAGCAGAAACATCTGTTTATTCTTAGAAATCATTGCTTCAATCAATGCCACTGCACCATTTATTGAATATGCTAATTTTAAATGGTCAGTTTCTTGTACCTCAGGCATTCTGCATATCCACATTTAAAGTAAATATCTTTAAGTAGGGCGGAGGAAGGAAGGGGGAGAGGTTGATCAACAGAGACTAGGTTACAGTTAAGTTGGAGTAAGAAGTTCAGGTGTGCTATTGTGCCATGGGGTAACAAGCTTTTAAATTTCTAAAGCTAGAATAAAGAGGTTTTTGCTGTTTTCTCCATGAAAGAAATAATAAGTATTTGAGGAGATACATATATTTAATCTGCTTCATATATCATACAATGTACACATGTGTATTGAAACATCACATGGAACCCCATAAATTTTTATGTTTTTAGGCATCAGATAAAACTAAATTTTCATTAAAGATGAGCCAAAATAAAAATAATTTGAAATATGAAAATACACATCCTGGAAATGGCAGAACACTTTTTGTGACTTTTTCTGCTCAGTGATAGACTTAAGCAGTATAATATGCATATTAAAAGTGATGAGGGTTTTATATATTTTTAATCTGAACTGATCTTATTTTCCCAGGCCTTTTTACGAGGGTGAAATATGCCATCTCTATGAAACTAAATTCAGTTTTTTACTGATACAGAAAACTTACGTGAGGGTTATTTATTTGTGAATATAATGGTAATGTGGCAGCTATTATGTCCATTGTCACTTAAATGCCTTTTATTATAATTATTAGTGCATGTTAATTATACAAAATAATGGGTTTCTTTGTGACATGTTGATACATGCATGTAATGTGCTTTTTTAACTTCTCACATCAAAATGTCAGCTAAATCATGGCATTTCACCTATGCTTTTTGCATTTGAGAAAATTGAGATACAAATAATATAAATCATTGACTTAATATCACATATTTTACAGGGGAGGCAGCCAGAAGTTTAAGTCTGTGTGATTCCAAATTGTGTATGTTTTAATCTCCCAGACTGACCTAAGTCAGAATGAGTGAGAGGGGACATGTGTCCTAAGTGATGGTCAACATTTAAACATTTAAACGCTTTTGATAGCACAAGGTTAGACAGGTTACAGGCCAAACATAAAGGTTTTCCTCTGTAGCAGTGCCTGCCACAGACTTCAGAGTGAAGGCCCTTGGGTGAGCTCCCAGCCATCCCAGGAAGCACATGACATGTAGTCTTTCACCAGAAGCAGGCTGGAGAGTGTGCACTCATCAAACTTCAGTATTACCAAACATGGGAGTTTGGGGAGATCACTACAATAATTTAGTAGTGACTTTAGAATATCTAGAAAAGCAGATCTGGGGGTGACGCTCTGATAAGAAGGGACAACTACGGAATTTGTCATGAATTCGAGCTTGCGTGAAGGAACTTTTGTGTTAATTTGAGTTAATGCAATACCATTTAGGGACTGATGGAAATCAAGAAGTGCAAAACTATTTCCCACTCCAGGGGCTTAAAAGAGCAGAGGGGAGAATCGCCAGACAGGACGACAGTTGTGTGATAACTTGAAGTGACTTTCAGAGAGCAGTAAGAAGTGCAAATTGATTGTAAAAGAAGGATAAAGTAGATATTGTGAGGAGAAAGGACAGGACCTGACAAAGCCTGGACACATGACTGCATTATCACTGAGATGGGGTAAAGGAAGGAGCAGCATGGAGCCCGGATGACTGCCAGTGGGAAACAGACCTGGGCCTGAAGTCACCCAGTCCAACAGGGACCATCATAGAGGCAACTGGCCAGCCACCCAGGGCAGGGTAGAGAATTCTGAGCAAGGCCAGGGCAAACAGGCAGCTAAAGGGCATTTTGGCAATGTGTGAGTCAGTCATGAAGCGATAAAGCAATAGCCGTGGAAAATATGCTGCTTTTCTTTTTCTTAATAGGGTTTGAGACAGGGGATTTAAAATATAATTTTCTTCTCTTCTTCACATCTCATTTTCCTTACAGAATCTATCCTCTTTTGCCCTCAACACTAAAAAAGAAATCAATAAATAAAATATCTCAGACTTTCTGTGGACTCATTGGTTCCCAAAGAGATTAAACATCTTATCTCTGGGTCTAAAGAAAAAGAGCTTGTTTTACCAAAGATTTGAAGCAGGTTCTGGGCAGAGTTAACAGGAGAAGGAAGACTCCAAGGCTTACCCACATTTGCATGCTACTGCTGCTCAACATTACCAGGACCCAACTCAGCTCTTTACACTTTCCTCAGGAAGCCTCTTTATTCCTGCTGACAGCAGGATTAATGGCTGTGCTCAGAAGAAACCCAACTGTCAAAAAAAGTTTACTTCTGGTACTTGTCCTCCCTGTCTTTATGCCTTGTAAGCTTTTTTTTTCTTTCTTTTTTTTCCCCTCTGGATTATATGGTATGTCAGTCAGGGTTCTTCATGGCAATCCATGGAACTGAAGCAGAAAGGAACTGAAGGTGCAGGTAGTTCACAGGACCTTTTCAAGGCTGAGGAAACAGAATCTAAATGAAGCTTCCACAAACACCTGTCCTGTCCATACGCATAACAGTCCACAAAGATTCTGCTGCTTCTGGCCACTTCCATAGCCACCAACATAGGAATCATGTTTCTCCTGCTTTTTATTGCTTATTGTTTTTTTGTTTTTTTGTTTTGTTTTGTTTTGGTTAGTGAAGTAGATAGCTAATATTCTCATTTTCTCTTCAGACAATAACCCTTGTAATTATAGGACTTGTTCAGGGTAGAAATTTTGTGAAATGGGAAAACATCTACTTTGAGGTTTGAAAAGACATTGAGAAATCATTTTTAATCTTTCAGTCTAATGTAGGCATGTGCCAGATAGATCTGGTCTTTTCAGCATCTGGGTACATGCTGGGACTATCATATCTTCTGACACATTTACAATCTTATTGAGCACATATTTCATGGTCTTACTAAATCAAGGAAAGTGGTATGTGGTATCAGAGCTCCGGGGCTATGGGATGGTCTGTGCACATCTGTCTGGGATGAGAAGCAAGGGAGGCCGTAGCTCTGTGGCACCAGCTATGGCCTGTTCTTATTCCCTCAAACACGAAGCTCCTTCGGGTATCTGAAGCTCCTGCAGGCAACACTTTAATAGCAGAGCTGACACCTGACTCAAGATCAGGAGGTGTTGTCTATGAAATAAGTTATAGATCAATATGTCAGTTCTGTGCCATAGAAATATTAAAGTAAAGATTGAGAACAACAGTACACACCCATTCACTTCAAAGGGGAATAAGATTTAATTTTGAAATTAGGTACCATTCAGTGGAGTGGAGTCTTTTTCTTGAGAGATCATAGCCAAAACATTTCACATAAATTCAAAAGAAAAAGAAAATCTGTTTGAAATTTATTTCTGAAGATGTTATTTGTTTCAGAAACTTAATGGGTTATTAATGACCAATCCAATACAAAAACATTGATGTAACTTTGGTTTAAAGTTGTTAACCAATTGGTTAATTAGTATTAACCAATTTCAAATTTATAGAGAAATTCTGAAGGACTCAGAAAAATATAGTCCACGTAATCAAGGAATTTCATTATTTGGGGCAGAGGAGATAACATTAACATGTATGAAGCAATTAACAAAGAAAGCAAGAAGTAAACTGCAATTCACTCTAGGAGACCTAGACAGATAGAAAACAGGCAAAAAAATGATTTTAAAAGGCAGATTCAGGTTGTAAATCAGAAAATTTATTCTGCTTAGTTTCTTAAAGGCTAGTGTACTGTCTTTTAGAAAAGCATATTCCCAACAGAAAGTTATTCAGTGATGACTTCTTTAATAGGTGAGCATTAACATTATGGTATAAATGAATTTCTAAGGTTGAAAAGCAAGGTGTAGAAGGGAAGAGTGATCAATCATAGATTATGCCCAATATCAGAAGAGAGTGGAGAGTCCATTTTAATCAAGTTGATGGCAAAACTTTATTCCTTCCCTAAAAGCCATTTCCTAGCTGCTATGGTTTGAATGATGGTGTCTCCCCCACCAAAATTCATGTTGAAACTTAATCCCAATGCAACAGTATTAACAGGCATAGACTTTAGGAATCATTAGGAGGCATGACCCTGTGACCCCACAGCACTCTCCTATCCTCATGGCTCCATCTTTCCAACTTTGATCTTCCTGCCACCTTCTTATGAGGACCGCTGTGTTTACATCAGGCCCACCTGGATAATCCAGGATAATCTCCCCTCATCTCATGATCATTGATTTAATGACATTTGCTAATCCTTTTGTCCATGTTAGGTAACATATTCATAGGTGCCTGGGATTAGGTTGTGGACAGCTTAAGAGAGAGGACATTAGTTCATGACACTGGGCTCTATCACACTGTATGACCTTGTTCTTTCTCCTCTTTCTCTTGTCTTTTATACATGCTATCAATAATTCTGATTTCAGTTTTTCCATGCCATTAAAAGATTGTGGATCCATTTTTCTATCTACACAAATTTGTAAATGTCTGTGCAGAATTTTCTAGAACATCCATACCCCTGCAGTAGTGAAGAGATGATGATCTTGGCTAAAGTTTGTGAACACGGTAGCTAAATAATGGTTTTAACAAAATACTTGGAGATAATTTGTGATTTTTCATTTATTGGGCTATGCCTGTCCCTTTTTTTGAGAATAACTGAGTTGACAGCCTGTGGAAATTCGCAGCTTCTCCTATGGTGAACTGTGCTCACCTGGGGTGACAAGTTACTGAAAGAAGAACAGACTCTCAATAATGGTTTTATATTTTTAAAACAATAATTTCCTTTTACTCCAGACAGAAACAACATGCTGTGCAAAATTATACATCATGTAGCAGCAGCTGAGAAGTCAACATATATCACTATCAATGCTGCCTCTATAAAAGCCAACAAATTTATCATATCTAACAATAATTTTCACTTTAACAGAGAGTACAGGGGACACAGAAAGAAACCAGCTTATTCTTATAAATGGTTGGTTTAACACATACTGAACAAATTGATGTGTAAATTGCTTTTGATGAATGTTTGTGTTAAGTATGGTTATTTGTTATGAGCTCCATTACATAAATTGGTTGCGAAATTATAACAAATGTTCTTTATTAATCTTACCTTCTCCGTGGCTTGAGAATGACTTCAGGCAATTATTTTCATGGACTTCAGCACCATTAGTGCTGATGTGCTGAGGAGCAGACAGGTTCTAATAACGCACAGAGAATACAAGAATGCCTTTTCCTTGCTTCTTACAGGGGGAAGATGAGTTTCCTCATCTTCGACTAAATCCCTCAAGTTGTTAGTTTCTGGGACTTTTGCAGAAACAACTGTTTCTGTTTTAGGTATCATAAATGCCTTTCGTTTTATGTTTGTCATGGTATCACATTTAAAATTTAAATGGATGGCAAAGATCCTAGTCTTGAAGAACTCTGAATGTAACCTCATGGTCCAGGTGCTTTCAGGCCATATTTGGCTACTTGGTAGGAGCTTTAACATTTCCTCTGTAGCCCAGTGACAGATTGCAGAACTGTCTTAATGTTTTCCTCTTCAGCAGGTGATATAAATAACTGGAAGATAGTGTCTTTCTGGGAAAGGAAAGGAAATATTTCTTCCAAGAAAACTCCTGTGACCTGACTTTCAACCAGAATCAAAGATGTAAAGAGGTGTCTGAGTAGATAACCTGGAGCCATCTCTTAGTTATTTGGGGATATTTTTTACATTTAAGAGGTTTTCAGTTCCTGGATTCTCATCTTCCTATCCCCAGACATGTTCTTGTCTTCTTAGGTCTCTTTACATCTCAAAGTGGGAAAAAACAAGAAAAAAAGAAAAATAATTCATTCTGTTAATTATGTATCTCTGACAAAAGGTCAAATTAAATAGTGCAGGTGCAGGAGGCACTTACAACTCACATTATATAAAAAAAAATCCCCAGAATAGCAGTGTGAATTGGTAGTCTGGAAAAGTCACAGTCAGATGGTACACCTGCAATTTTCATTATTGAATATTTATTAAATACTGTTGATTTGTGAGCTCCTGAGCCAGGTGCAGGGTGAAGGTGTGTGCAACAGCCTGGAATGCCAACCAGCAGCCTGATGACCGAAAATGACCCTTGTCTTGATGCCAGTTGCTCATCACTGATATGAATGATTACACAGCTTATCAGTTAGGATTTAGTTCAGCAATGAAAGAGAATATCCAAAATAACAGTAAACTAAACAAGTTGCTGCTGTTGTTTTCACTCTTAGGTGAAAACCTGTATAGACAGCTCGTGTTTTATGAGGCCGTGTCTGTCTTGCGGTCCTATAGCAACAACCACCACAGTAGCCGCAGAAGAAACACCAAGCAGTCTGAAAATCCCTAAATTTTCTTAAACCTAGCAGAGGACTGATGAGTACCAACTAATGTGAAAACTAAGGAAAGTGAGGCACTTCCAATATGATAGAGTTGGGGCATGAGCACCCGCTTACCTGAAATAAACACTAACCTATCAAGGGTAAGAAGACTTGAGCTTAACATTTAAATGAGTTAATAAAGACAATGGTGGACTGGAAGCAGAATATCCAACCCCTGGAGAGCACAGACACTGGCAGAAAACACATGCTTTTCTGCCAAGGATCAGATCAGGGCAGGCCAGCAAGAGTCCTGTAAGTGTGTCCCTTGTGCTGTAGGCCTGGAGCAGTGAGGGTTCTGGTGGGAAAGCACAGATGTATTCCCCCTAGTTCTTCATGAAACAAAAGCTGTAAATTGTTGAAGGGAGGGCAATGAAACCTGATGCTCATAGGGCAATGAGGAAGACTCTTTGATGCTAGGGAATGGAGCTAACAAGAAAACAAAAACAAAAACTAAAACCTCCACTCCTGGAGACAGGAGCAGAAAACCCTGCTGAATCCAGACCCAAGCTGGTAGTGGACCAGATCACTGAGAAAAAACTGAGAAAGACCTATGCCGTGACTCAGGAAAATGATGCCTGTTTAAGACTGAAACTTGGACAAAACAATAGAGAACATGCTCATCCCATCTCTCCCCCAATAGGCTAACCACTGAGTATCAAGTAAGAGTGGTCTACTGCAAGAATCGAAGGCATGCTCTGGAGGCACACTGCAAAGGGCAGGTCCCAAACCGAGGCAAGCAAACACAAAAACAAAAAAATATACATTATATTCAATCTGCTGAAAATGAAAGACATGGAGAAAATCTTGAAGGTGACCAGAGATATAAAGTATATTAGAAACAGAAAGAAAAATAGATGAGAATTACAGACTTATGAAAAACTATTCAACCCATAAAGACATGAAGTTATATCTTATAAGAAATAAAAGGAAATTGTTCAACCTGGAACTCTACAGTTAGTTAAAATATCTTTTAAAAGTGAAAATGAGAAGATTTCTCAAATAAAAAATGAGGTAATTCATGGCAAAATCAGCAGCAGAAAAAAAGTGTTAAGAGAAGTTCTTCAAGTAAAAGGAATGTTACACCCAATGGAATCTAGAAATACACGAAGAATTAAAGTGCACCAGAAATATATTACATGTAGTTGAATATAAAATTCATTTTTTCTTATTTTTTACATTAGTCATAAAAGATAAGTGGCTGTCTACAGCAAAAATGTAACAATGTATTGTGTGTTTATAGCATAAATAAAAGTAAAATATATGACAACAGAACAGAAAATGGAAGGGAAATTTAGGAATACATTATTATAAGGTCCTTATACTATAGTGAATTGGTAATGTATTGTTTTATGTACATTATAAATTCTAAAGCAACCTCTAAAATATTAAAAAGCGGTGTAAGCAATAAACTAATAGCCATGATAAAATGGAATAATAAAAATGCTAAAATGAAGGCAGAAAAAGATGAAAATAATAAACAGAAAGCAGCTAAACAGATGGAAATCCAAACATTTTAATAATTATATTAAGTAGAAACAGTCCAAAAACTAATTACAGGCAAAATTTGTTGTAGCTGATAAAAAGCAAGTTCAACTACATGAAAATCACTTCAGTTATAAAAACATTGGTGGGCTAAAAAGTAAAAGAATGTAAAAAGAAAACCATGAAAATATTAATTAAAAGAAAGCCAAGTTCTATATTAATATCAGCAGAGAAAGAAATATTACTCAGGATAAATAGGCATATTACATGGTGATGACAGAGAAGATCCTTCGAGGATAATTTAATATTAATGCACCTAACAACAAAGCTACCCAATATTTGAGACAAAATCTGATAAAAATGAAAAGGGCAAAAGAGAACTGTACAATGATAGTTGCACATTTCAATACTTCTCATTAAGTATTTGAGAGACAGAAATATACAGAAGAAATATACAGTAATATACAGTAAATATACAGAAGTATACAGTACAGAAATATACAGTAAATATACAGAAGACTTGAGTGATACTATAAATTAACTTTGGTTAACTGACATTTCGTGTACCTTCCTCCCAATTATAGCAGAATATATATTCTTTTCAAGCATACATGGAACACTCCCCCAAATAGACTATATTCTGTGCTATAAAATAAATATCAACACATTTCAATTGAAATTATTCAAAGTATATTCTCAGACAACTGCAGAACTAAACCAGAAATCAGCAAGAGAAAGCTATTTGGAAATTACAAAATTAATTTTGGAAATGTGAAATTAAATGACACAATTCTAAAATATTAAGGTACCACAGTTATTAAAAGAGAGAAATTGCAATATTGTGAAACAAGAGACAGTCACCTCTAGATCCAATTATAAAAATACAATGATTATACTGACAGTGACTCCCTGCTAGGTCTTGAAATCAGCATTTAATTCTTATTGGATGAATGTGCATGCCTGCTCCCCAACCATCACTTTCATATGCTGGAGCCCCAATTCCCAGTGTGATGCCATTTGGAGGAGGGCCTTGGAAGGTAATGAGGTCCGCATGAGGTCAGGAGGGGGCTGCAGGCTTCATGTGGGGGTCAAGTCCTGAAGGTCCTAAAGCTTGAACTCTTTCCATTATGTGAGGACACAGTGAGGACGCAAGTCTTCAAGTCTGGGAGAGGACACTCCCAACAGGAACAAAACCAGCAGGGACCTTGATCTTGAATTTCTCAGCCTGCAAAACCATGAGAAATACATATCTGTTCTTTAAACCACCCAGTCTACTGTACTTTGTTACCACAGCCTAAACTGTCTATTCTGCTAAGAAGCAGTCCGTACTGCTAAATTGGAAGGAGTCACCACCTCAATTCTTTTCAGTCCACCAAATCATGTTTATCCCTTTTTGACAATACTGGACTTCTTGATCTTGCCTTGTTCTTTCTGCTTAGTGGTTTGTTTTAACAAGATTTTGGCTCCTTGGTCTGTGGGTCCCCTGCTTTCTTGCCCCTGATAGGGATCTTTGGGGAAACAAGAGGCTAGGAGAGCGATTGAAATGCCAGGTTGCCTGGATAGCTAGCAACTCTGACTAATTCAATAGCATCACCTGGAGAATGGCCTCTGCTACCTCTCAGTGTCAGGAATAGTGGAATAGACCATTAGAGAAGTCTGGAATAATGGAAATAACTGATAGAACAGGCAAGGCAATATGAGCTCTTTTCCAATTCTCCCGTTAGGCTAATGATGCATATGCCATATGATGCATATGTAGGAGACACAATGGCAGGCACCAAGTCACTACTTCATTAAGCATGCAAGGTCTGCATGTTTATTTCATCCATCCACCAAGCTCTTCAGCATTTGATTTATTACTCTTCCTCTGCCCAAACTCCTACATAGTTCAATTCTGTAATTTCCATTCCCTTGTGGTTACCTGTGCAGTACTATGTGTACACTTTTATCTTGACTTAATTTCTAAATATCTGGATGATCAAGACATGTTCTTCCTCTGACAAAAACAATTTTAGTTAATTATACTGAATCAAAGGACTCTTTTTAACAACAAAACATAATATGTACAATATGCTTAAATGTACTTGAGCACATAATTATAACTTTCCAAAACCTTTAGCCAGCTTCATTTCATTCTTATTATTAAACATAATATCTGAGCATAATTCAACACACTATAGTTTCTTTGAAGCTGATATTGTCTATTATTTATTTTTGATAATTTGAGCAATATCTTTCTTTCCTATTAGTAAGTTTTGTAAGGGCCTGAATCGTCACTTGTCTTTGCTCATTTTGTCACCAGAACCTGGCACATTAGCTTAATAAGTATTTGTTGCATGGATGAATAAACAAATCAGTGTATGCACAATCAGTCCTGCAGAGGTTTGTTTCACATGCCCAAGCACGCACACACACCCTTGTTCATATAGGAGCCTCAGACGTCACTGCTAATAGATATGCACCCACACTTCTCCAGCAGTGTTTGACAGAGTTATCTCATCAGATCCATCAGATATGCCATGCTTATCAGCCTCAGGGCAATCTTACAAGCAAGGCAGCAAAAAGGCCATCCCTGCCATGATTATTTATTGCAAGACAGATGGAATAAAATGAAGTAAGCATTCATTACTGCACATACAGAAATTAATAAACAAACCAAAGGTCTAAACCACTGTGGCCTCATTGTGACAGCAGTGTCTTGAAGAGACTCCACTGGTTCTAACTCCCATCAGAGGCAATGAATGCCTGGTGTGGGTGTGTGTGTGTGTGTGTGTGTGTGTGTGTGTGTGTTAGAGTATAACTGAGAAGGAATGATAGCTAGGTCTTTGGAACTTTTTAAAGAATATTTTTATTAGTTGTTGATGAATCTAATCTTTATTTATTTATTTATTTATTTATTTATTACATGCAGTACTGAGAATTGAACACAGTGCCTCACACATGCTAGGCACACGCTCTACCACTAAGCCATAACCCCAGTCCGGTCTTTGAAACTACAAACATGCAAATGGTAGGTGAATCTTCCTAAAGGAAAGTATTGCCAGTACTTAAATAATCTGCTTCCTTCAGGAACATGGCTTTTTGTGCTATCAAGCTATTACCAAAAAACAATTATTACCAAAATATTATAAGACAAAAGCCGTGTTTTAGAAGAAATTCAAAGTTCTGAAGTCAGAAGAGTAGATGGAAATTTGTTCATGTTGTATTTAACCAGTTCTGATGGCAACAGAAAATCCTTATTTTGACTTTCTTGCATACTAGAGGTAAGGTATTCACAAGCAAATATATCAGCACTGGCTTAATCATTTCTCATCGTCAATCACATGAACCTTTCTACTTCATTTTACTTGCATTTTCCTTGGTGTTCAGAAAAAGACATGCTGGGAGTGTAATGAGAATGCAAGAGATCAATGACATCTAATGTATTGGATTCAGCTCATATTTCCCTAGGTATGAGATCTGATTTCAGGCACTGAGTCCAGCCCAGAGACCAGTAATAAAGGGTCACTATGCAGAGTGTAAGAGGTGGTAGATTGTGACTTGTCTTCTAAGTCTTTTCAATTACAGATTGGAGGAAATATTTTGGTCAAATATCTGACCATTCTGTTCTGTGAGGTAGAGACCTGCAGTGAGATGACATCAGTTACACTTTATTATTTCCATTCTTCTCTTCTGAGGTTTGGCAGATAAATAAAAGTCATGGAATATGGGAGAGGACAGTAGCTGGGAAGATGAGAGAGAGAGGGTGGCTTAGACACAAAAGCTTGATTGATTATGGAAACAGGGAAGATGAAATTAACTCTTATTTCTTAATGTACTCCAAGAACAGAAGGTAGGACTGCAGAAGTCAGTCCCTCTTTCTCATACTATGACTCTTTCTATGATAGATGTATATGTTCCAGGATTACCAAGGTTGGCAACACAGAGGATACCTATTCTGCACATGACATTGACAGGTATAACTTGCTTTGTACTTTTGTTGGTATTTTATGATGAATTTTACTGTAATGATAGAAAGGTGATCTTCATTTCAACTGAGCTCCATGTCAGAATCTAATGCAATTGTTTAAACAAACAAACAAACAAACAAAAAAACACTTTTATTTCAATACAAACTTTGCACTGTTATCAAGTGCCTTGGGCTTGATTCTCTTTGGCAAGAGAATGTTCTCCCACTCTTCATCCTCTCGTTGTGAATATAGGGCTTCCTTGTTCAGCCACACATTGATTTGGGTTTTTCCTATCTACTTGTCCAATCTCAACCCCCTAGATATCTTGAAAATGCATTTTGTATATTTTTCTAACAATAAACACTCTCTCCTGCTATGAGACCTCTTTCATCATGTCCTTCACTTTTGTCTCTTTCATCATGGTTAGCCTCACAATGTCCTTTGGCTCACTCACTATGACACTAACCATCCTAATTCATGGCCATCCTTAAAACACCATGCTTATCATCATTGAGTTAAGTCTTCTGCCTCTGCCTGTCCCCATCCACATTCTCCAGACATTGCCTCCACTACCACCACTTGAGAGTCTTGACTTCTACTTGCAATTTTTATTTAAGATTTTGTGTATTATAATAAAGCATAATATTGGGATTCATTATGACAAACTCATTTATGCTCAAAATTTAAGTTGATCAATCTCATTCAAAGTTCATTGTGCATGTATATCACATTTTCTTTATTCACTCATCTATTGATAGACACATAAGCTGGTTCCATAACTTGGTTATTGTGAATGGTGCTGCTATAAACATCTGTATTCATGTATCACAGTAGTATGCTGATTTTAGACCATCTGGATAAATACCAAGGAATGGGATAGCTGGGTCATATGGTGTTTCCATTCCTTAAAAATATGAAATACTTCTTGGATTTGTGTATCATTCTTGCCCAGGGATCATGCTAATCTTCTCTGAATTATTCCAATTTTTGTATCTATGCTGCCAAAGAAAGCGTGACTTCTATTTATTTTTATTTTCCTTGAAACAAACGTTCACTCATGTGATTTCCAATACCTTGAATGAAATACTCCTTCTACAGCATAAAAACCAATGAAGGGAGTGAAGAATGCTGTGTGGACTTGACAGCTGTGATTGAAAGACACAGTGACTCATCCATACATAGAGTGTATGAAGCCAGGAAACAACTGTTAAGGCCCTTCTCAGAGAAGCTTCCAAGAGTCAAGATGATGATAAACGGTAAAACGTTAATCAGAGCAGAGTTTGACCTCATAAAACAAAGATGTTGGGCAGTCAGAGATCATGAAAGGAACAAGAAGCAAATCCAATCCAGTGATGGGAGCTCATTGAGCATGTGCAGAGGAGGTGAACTGAAATATGTCATTTGGTTTTCATAAACAGCGAGAAGGGTGTTTTTGTAGATTAATTTTTATGAATGTTTATGGGTATTTTTATTGATTCATGGAATTCATCTCAATACCAAGTGGCAGTAATATTTAATCTAGTCTTTCCACTTTGATGGAATGTAAGATGAATAAAATAAATATGGACTGGTGAGTTTAAGCATGATCTGTAAACCTTCTTTTAAAAGAAAAAGAAGGAAAAGAGCCATTGCTTTTTTTTTTTTTAACCGAAGCCTAGGTGAAGCTTATAATTATATGGGAATCAGAACATATAACTAATGAAATTTTCTCTTGATATCCAGTTTCTCTTTTTCAATCCTTTCCCCCCTCTCTTTCTTTAACCTTCTTTGAAAGCAATTGTGTACAGAGTTGCTGATGACAGCCTCTGTATTCTATTGGTCTAGGGATTAGAAGGAAAAAAAGTACCAGATAACTGAGAGAAAGGGAGAAAATGCTACAATGAAGCAGAAAGTGGGAGGAAACTATTAAGAATTGGGGGAATAACTGAAATCTTGCACCTACTAATTCTTTGCCAAACTTTTCTTATAGGCTTCTTTACCACCCCTAAAAGTCAGACTTGTAGATGGTGATGGTACACATGGGCCACATCCTGTTCTCTGCATAGCTTGAATACTTCAGCAGGGACATTTTTAGCAAATGTTGAGGATCTGTCTAATGATTCCTCTAATGCTTTGCTGCATTTCCAACACTCTTGCTTGAGGTCAGGGAAAACACTTGGACCTTTTTAGAAGAGCAAAAATAGATTGATTTGTCCTCTGTCAGCTGTTAAGACCCATAGACTGACCCACTAGGCAGCTCTGGAGGGCTTTTCCTACCACCTGCTCCTCCCAGAGAAGTTTTGGGATCACAGAAGGTTCCAGCAGAGTTCATGGTTCATCCTCATCTCTGAAGAGGGATGTGCCAGATGTTGTTTCTTTCTATACAGGGACCTATTCATTTAAGCAGCAGCCACTAAATCAAAAGATTTTTTAGAAGTCATTTTCATATCCAATATTGAATATCTGCTTTAATTAAAATGGATATATATTTAAATTATTTAAAGAAGGTAGCTCTTTGATCACGAGTGCTCATTTCCAAAGACTGAAGCTAGCAGAATTCAGCCTCCCCAAATCCTAATTAAAGGTGATAGCCTGAATTAGCATCTAACTACTTGCTGTGTTTGTCACATTACGAGTGAAAGTAGTTTCAGTGTTCTTAATTTTTTCTTACTTGAAGAGATATTTCCCTCACAAGCAAAAAGCCTAAGCTCTCTGTCTTAGTCCATTTGGGCTGCTGTAACAAAATACCATAAACCAGGTGTCTTACACACAGCAGAAATTCATTTCTCAAAATTATTATTTTTTTGTAGGCCTTGAATATTGCCCAGAGGGATCAGTGACAATTTTCCACCAGTTGCTTCAATAGCCTGGCCTTATTTCTTCTCTTCTACTGGTAATAGGCTTTATCCTTGATCACAGGAGTGGGACCATGAACCAAACCAGAGCAACCAATATTCTTCTGGGAAAAAACAAAACAAAACAAAAAAAACCAACAGGTTAGAACAGGGTGTGTTATCAAAGAAGGCCAAATTGGCTTGTTTCTCAGAATGTTTTAAGTTGTAGTTGCCAGGGAAGTGTTCATTTCTAATTGGGTAGCTACGAGGAACTGAGCCAAAAGTAGCAGAAAGTCAAATTCTTTCCCTGAGAAGCTAAAGATGTTAAGAAAACCACAATGCAGAGACAGAATCACAAGTGTATCTGAGGCCCCGGTTCCAGAGGTGCCAGAACACCAGCTTCATTCTGCTCTTTTCTATCGTTGGACTGGATGATCCAATATAGTGCTCTTTTCCTTAAGCAAATTTAATTTTTGTC
Organism: Glaucomys volans; assembly: GCA_020662805.1. Classification (NCBI taxonomy): domain Eukaryota; kingdom Metazoa; phylum Chordata; class Mammalia; order Rodentia; family Sciuridae; genus Glaucomys; species Glaucomys volans. The sequence goes on from JAJEJO010004220.1 coordinate 109,256, forward strand.
ACTCTCAGCCCAAGACTCCCAACTAAACCAGTGACCTCAAATATAAAAATATTTCACTTTCCTCTTGCACTGCATTTGAATCAAGTTTTATTTTCTCTAGCACATCGGCTCAAGATGGTGTATTACTGCAAGTATAACTTGGCATGATTCTCTTTCTCCATATTTCTTCTGGCTGCTTCTGGAAGTGATGCTTGGGGTAAGCCTGAGCTCCCTCAGGGAGGATTTGGGTTTTAAACTCCCACTGAGAAAGAGAGGCTCACCTTGGTCTGCGTAAAAGACAGCATCAATGCCATTCCACATCCCTCTGAGCTTTCCAGGTCAGTGTGCTTCATCCCCCTTCTAAGGATGCTCCATCTGTATCCCTGTGTCTAAAGTTTCCTCTAGACTGCAGAGAGTCACTCTAATCCCTTACACAGCAGGCTGAAAATACAGGGAATTAATATTCTCAGGAACAAGTCTCAAGCAATGGTAATCAGGATCCCAGTTCTCTCACCTCTTTTTTTAAAGGTTCTTTTAGTTATACATGATAGCTCTGGACTCTATGGTTTAGATTTTCTTATTTTTTTCCCATAATATTGAAACCACAGTTGCCTACTCGGGTAGATAACTTAGTAATAACACTTCTATCATCTGCCTTTCCTTCTATGTGTCCTTTCTCCACTTTCAACCAATGTTTCTTCACCTACTTGGTAAGTAACATACACATAGATTCTGGCCTTGTGGACTGTTCTGGGAGAAACAACTTAAGACAAATGTGAAAGTCAATAATAGGAGATTTTTATACAGAGAATGTGGTTTAAAGTTCGCAGAATAGGGATCTGGAATTTATTACTCTAAAACCAAGAGTTTCAAAAGATAAGAGATAGTTTATTATTTATTTCCAACATCAGAAATAACTCCTTATTTTAATAGTCAAATGAATTTTTGAGAGGGGTGTCCATACAATTCAATGGAAAAAGAATAGTCAACACATGCTACTGGGAGAACTATATAGCCCTATGCAAAAATAAAATGAAATAAAAAAGGAGTGCTCCTACCTTATGCCACATACAAAAGCTATTTGCAAATGGATCATAGACCTAAAAGTAAGAGCTAAAACTATAAAACTCTTAGAAGAAAACAGATGTCTTTTTGATCTTGGATTTGGATTGGACAATGGAGTTTTAGATACAATAAAAAAAGCTCAAGCAACAACAACAAAAATGTAGACAAATTGGACGTCTTCAAAATTAAATGAGATCAGTATATAGGACACAATGAGGAAAGAATCAGTGAAATAACTTGAAGATATGGCAATGAAACTTTCCAAGCTGAAATGCAAAAAAAAAAATAATGAAAAAAACAATAGGGTTGGGGCTGTAGTTTAGAGGAAGAACACTTGCCTGCCATACCTGAGGCCCTGGGTTTAATTCCCAGCACATAAACAAGCATGAAAGGAATATTCAAGAACTGTAGGACATAGTTGTAATGAACTCCATCAGATCTTTAACCATGCCATGCTGAGCCTCGCTGTCCCCAGTTAATTTCTTTAGGCCTGTGCTTTTTCTGAAAGTTCTTTTTCAAGCAACTATAATCCTCAACTGTTGTGTTCAAGGAGTTTCATGTAAAGGACCAAAAAACTTTGAAGTATGGACTTATGATAACTTTACAATCACACCATTGGATTGGAATTTGGAAGAGACTAGGGCCCTCCGTGACCACTGCCGGCTCCACCAGCCCTTGACCCGTGAGACCTCACCTCAGCCCAGAAGACCCACCATCCTGTCCCACAAGGAAAAGAAAGGCCTTAACCATTCTGGAAGGTGAGGGAAGCCCTGATCTGACCAGGACAGGTGGAACAGGTAGACAGCCCTTGGGCAGCTGGTGTTCCTTCTACCAAAGAGAGAAACATACCATATCTGACCATTTGGAAACACTCATCACCTTATACAATTTTTGTTACATCTGGACATTCTAACTGTAAAGAGCTTGCCAAAGTATGATAGAGTTAGAAAATAATGTCTTGTAAATGCCTCTTGTTTTAAAAATCAGAAGTGTCTTTTGGAAGGGACTTTAAAATGGATTTGTTAGACCATCTCTAGGAGCGGCACTTGACCACATTTGTTAAGTGGGTTAGAGGACGTTGAGAAGACTTTGACCGTGAGAAGAAGGAGGTCCTGTGCCAGATAGGTTTTATGTAGAAGTCATGTTCCTATTATAACCATTGTTTCGTACGGGCATTTTATTTCTCATTGCTGTATATATAGTTGAAAATCTAAGTACATTTTTTGAAATATCTAGACTTTCTAGATGTTCTAAAGTGCCTGGTATATGTTAAAAGTGGAAGTGGTAAAATATAACACATTTTATAAATTTCTTTTTGCTAAAATTCTTATGAAATGTTTTGTGTGTGTGTGTGTGTGTTTGTGTGTGTGTGTGTGTGTGTGTGTGTGTGTGTGTGTCAGGGGGCAGGGCAATAGCCAACCCCCTGGTGAGCAGTACACATTATATACTGGTTCTCGGGAACACCATGCAAGTGTGCTTACCATGAGCAAGAGTGTTCTGTGTGTCTATGGGTTTTGTTTTACTTTTCTGTGTACATAGAGTATATAAAAGACAAATGAGTCCTAATCTACATCTGGTCTTTCCAGGTGTTAAAGAGGTTGCCAATGTATGACAAAAATAGAATTAGTAAACAAATTTTGTATGTTCTGTGTTAAAATTCCTAGGAAGGATTGTCTTCTGGAAATGTGAATATTATAGCCCACTGGGTCAGTAAAGGGCTAGAATGCTCATATTTTTAAGATATTTTCAAATTAGAACTATTGTTACATGTGTGAAGTTTATTCAAAACTGTCATGGACATATGGACAATAAGAGCCCTTACCTGAAACATCTATTCTGTCTAGATGTTTAGAAGTATGTTAAGTGTAGAGGTAATAAAATATCACTTTGTAAATCTTTTTGCTAAAATTCATATGAAATATTGTCTTTTGGGATTGGAACTGTTAAACCAACTCTGCGGGTAGGATAGTACAATTTGTACTTGTTCAGTGATGTGGAGGAGGTGAGAGGGATGAAATTTCAAAAGGTACTATGTTAGTGGATTCATACTTGCACATTTTCAAACATCAGTTTTCTGTTTGTTTTGTGCATCTTGTTTGGCTGTGTATATAATGGACAAATGAGTCCCCAGTTTGCAACATCTAGTCTCTAGATATTAAAGAGGTTGCCAGTGTATGACCAAGTAGTTAGTAAAATGAGCACATTTTGTCCAAAAACCAAAAGAAAACAAAGAAAAAAGATCTGTGGGATAATGACAAAAGGCATACACACACAAGGAATAGTAAAAGAATGAGAGAAAGGAACAAAAGACATTTTTGAAGGACTAATAGCTGAGGATTTTTCAAAATAAATTATAGATGCCAGACCACAAACTCAGGAAGTTCAGAAAACACAAAATAGGATAAATACTAAAAAGTGTACAGCTAAGTATATCATACTCAGAATGCAGAAAACAAAAGAAAAAGAGAAGATCTTGAAATAAGCCAAAGCAGAGAGAAACGCCTTATCTATACCTATAGAGGAACAGGGGTGGGAACTATATTGGACTTCCTATCAGAAACTATCCAATCAAGAAGAGAAAGAAATGAGCCTATAATCCTAGCAACTCAGAAAGCTGAGGCAGAGGAGGATGGTGAGTTCAAAGCCAGCCTCAGCAGGAAGGTCCTAAGAAATTCAGCAAGATCCTGTCTCTAAATAAAATATAAAAAAGGACTGGGGATGTGGCTCAGTGATTGAGCACCCCTGGGTTCAATCCCTGGTACCAATAAATAAATAAATAAATAAATAAGAAATAAAATAACAAGAAGAAGGAGAGAGTGAAATAAAATATTTAAAGTGTTGTGTTGAAGGGGAAAATATGTTTGTTGTTGTTGCTTAAAGTCTAGAATTTTGCATCCAGCAAAAATTATCCTTAAAACATGAGGGAGAGGACTGGGGATGTAACTCAATGGTAAAGCACTTGCCTAGTGTGAGGGAGTCTGCAGGGGACCTGGTGGCTGATGCCTGTAATCTCAGGTCCTCAGGAGGCTTAGGAAGTAGGATTCCAAGTTCACTTGCCTAGCATATGCCAGGTCTTGGGTTTAATTCCCAGTACAAAGACAAAAAAAAAAAAAAAATTGAAGGAATTTGTATACCAGTGAACCTGCCTCGCAAGAAAAGAAAGCATCAGACAAAGGAAAAATAAAGGTAAAGTAAAATCTTTCTCTTTTGTATACTTACCTAATCCTATAAATTACTCATTCAAAGTAATAATAGCAAGAAGGAACCAGATGATTATGCCATGTGGATCAGTGAAATAAATGACAACAGTATTCTAAGAGACAGGAGGGAGGAATTATAGCAATCTGCAATAAGGTACTTACACTATCCATGCAAATAGTTTATTTTTTATTTTAAAAAGTTTTACACCAAAAATACAAAGAACCCAAACAATAAATGTTCTAAAGAACTGAGCAGACACTTCACAGAAGAATATATACAAGTGATCAACAAATATATGAAAAAGTACTCAACATCTCTAGTAATTATAGAAATGCAAATCAAAACTACCCTAAGATTTCATCTCACTCCAGTTAGAATGGCTATTATCAAGAACACAAGTAATAATAGGTGTTGACAAGGATGTGGGGAAAAAGGCACACTCATACATTGCTGGTGGAATTGTACATTGGTGCAGCCACTCTGGAAAGCAGTACAGAGATTCCTCAGAAAACTCGGAATGGGCCCACGATTTGACCCACTCCTTGGTTTACACCCAAAGGACTTAAAATCAGCATACTACAAGGATGCAGCCACATCAATGTTTATAGCAGCTCAATTCACAATAACTAGATTATGGAACCAACCTAGATGACCTTCAATACCTTTATTATTTTTATGTGGTGCTGAGGATCAAACCCAGGGCCTCACAGGCCAGACAAGAACTTTACCACTGAGTCACAACCCCAGTACCCTAGATGCCCTTCAGTAGATGAATGGATAAAGAAACTCTGGTATATATAACAATGGAATATTATTCAGCCATAAAGAAGAATAAAATTATGGCATTTACAGGTAAATGGATGGAGTTGGAGAATACCATGCTAAGTGAAATAAGTCAATCCCAAAATCCAAGGGTCAAATGTTTTCTCTAATAAGTGGATACTGATACATAATGGGGGGAGCAGGGAGGTAAGAGAAGAATGAAGGAACTTTAGATTGTGTAGAGGAAAATGAGGAGAGGGGAGGGGGCGGGGGAAGGAAAGACAGTGAAATGAGACAAACACCATTATCCTATGTACGTGTATGATTACACGAAAGGTGTGAGTCTACAACATGTACAACCATAGAAATGAAAAATTATACCAATTTATGTATAATGAATAAAATGCAGTCTGTAAAAATAAGAATAAAATAAAACTTAAATAATTGTTTTTACTTGTGGATGGAAACAATACTATTTATTTATTTATTTATTTATTTATTTATTTATTTATTTATTATGTGGTGCTGAAGATCGAACCCAGGGCCTCACACATACTAGGCAAGCACTCTACCACTGAGCTACAACTCCAGTTCCATTTTTAATTTTTAAATTTGAGGCAGGGTCTTGCTAAGTTGCTTAGGGCCTCCCTCGGTTGCTGAAGATGGCTTTGAACCTGTGATCCTCCTGCCTTAGTCTCCAGAACCATTGGGATTACAGGCATGTGTTAGCATGCCTAGCTAAAAAGATTATTTCTTAACTATTTGTACACACAGCATAGATAACCTAACAAACATGCCAAATGTAAGAAGACAGACACAAAAGAGCACATACTGTGTGATTTCATTTATACAAAGTTCTAGAACTGGTAAAACTAACCTCTTTGCAATAGATTAACAGATTAGCATTTATCTGATAACAAAAATGGTTGGGTGACTGCAAAAAGAACCTGAGGAAACTTTTAGGAACCATTAAAATATTCTATATCTTTTAAAAAGTACTAATTCATTACTTTATACATTATAATATAAATAAATATGTTCACTTAGATTTTTTGTTCACAAAACATGAAATGCATTAAAAGAAAATTTTTGCTATCTGCAAAAAAAATTAAATGAAAATTACCCACTAATTTTTGTGCTCCAAAAGACACAATCAAGACAGTGAACAGATGACCTGGATGATGTGATTAGTGTTGTAGAAAATCCAAAAGAATAAAAAATAACAATAAACAAAATCTTCTGGAACTAATAAGCAATTATAGGAAGGTTGCAAGATGCAAGATGAACATACAAAGTCAATAATGTTTTATATTCCAGCATGAATGAGTAGAATTTGAAGTTAAAAACACATTACCATTTACTTTAGAACACACCTCTCTAATGAAATATGTGGGCATAAATCTAACCAAACATGCAAGACCTATTTGAGGAAAACTACTGAACTCTGAAAAATGAAATTTAAAAAAAGAACTAAAATGGAGATATATTCCATGTTCACACCTCATCAGAATGTTAGTTTTTATTAATATTATCAAGATGTCAGTTCTTCCCAATTTGATTCACAGATTTAATACAATATCAATTAAAATACCAGCAAGGTATCTTGAGGATATCAGCAAACTGATTATAAAGTATATTTGAAGAGGCAAAAAACAGATTACAGAAGAAGAAGAAAGCTGGAGGACTGACATTGCCCGACTTCAAGAGTTACCCTACAGCTACAGCAATCACAATAGTGTGATGTTGAGTAAAAGAAAAAAAACTAGACAAATATTAATGCACAAGATAGAGAGCTCTAAATAGGCCCACGTGTATCTACTCAACTAATCTTTGAGAAAGGACAAAGGTAATAAAATATAGAACAGATGATCTTTTAAAAATAAGGTGGTAACATCTGGACACTCACAAATCCCCCATCTCAAAAAAATGCATCTAAATCCACACTCTCCCACAAAAACACACTGAAAATGGATCATAGATCTAAGTGTAAAATGCAAAAGTAAAAAAGTACAAGAAGGTAAAGAGAAAATCTACATGACCTTGAGTTTGGCAATGACATTTTAGTTACAACATCAAAGGCATAATATATGAAAGAATGAATTGATAAGCTTCATTTCATTAAAATTTAAAACTTCTGCCCTGTGGAAGACACTGTCGGGAGAATAAGAAGACAAGCCACAGACTGGGAGAAAATATTTACAAAAGAATTGTTTGAAAAAGGAACTCTTATTCAAAATAGGCAAATAATTCTTAAAACTCAAAATTAGAAAGCCAAACAACCCAGTTAAAAACTGGGCCTCAACAGATGCTTCATCAAAGAAGATTCACAGGTGGTAAATAAACGTATGAAAAGGTGCTTCACATCACATGTCATTGGGAATATGCCAGATAAAACAACAACAATGCATCACTACACATCTCTCAGCATGCCCAAATCCTAAACAATAAGGATGTGGACAACAGGAACTCAAGCTCATCACTGGTGAGACTGCAAAATGGTGCGATTGCTTGGGAAGACAATTTGCAGTTTCTTGCAATACTAACATATTCTTGCCATACAATACAGAAATTGTACTCTTTATTGTTTGTCCAGGATTTAAAAACTTTTATCCATATTGCATATAGATGTTTATAATTTTATAAACATATAAACTTTATATTTTTGAGCTTTACTCAAAATTGTCAAAATCTGGAAATAGCCAAGGTGTCATTTAGTAGGTGAATGTATAAACAAACTATATTACATCCAGACAGTGGAATATTATTCAGCACCAAGAAGAAATTATCTAGAAAAAAAAATGGAGAAGCCAAACAGGTTACTAAATGAAAGGAATCAATCTAAAACAGCAGCCTACTTTGTGGATTCCAAACATAGTATATTCTGTAAAAGGTAAAAAAACTATGAAGACAGTAAAATCTTAGTGTTGCCTGAGGTTGGAAAGGAGGAAAGGACGAAAAACAGAGCATGAAGGAATCTTAGGGCAGTGAAATTGCTATTTATGAAACCATAATTATGGATACATGTCCTTAATCATTTGCGCAAACTCAAAGGATAAGCAACACCAAGCCTGAACTCTAATGTAAACTAGGACTTTGGGTGATTTTGATACCTCAAAATAGATTCATCATTATATATACCATAGTATATATATGGTGTATGTATGTATATATATACACGATTCTTATGGGAGATGCTGATATTGGGAGGAGCTGTGCAAAGGTGGGGGCAGAGAGCATATGGGAATTCTCTGTGCCTTCTGCTCAATTTTGCTGTAAACCAAAAAATAAAATCTATTTTTAGACTCAAAAAATAAAGTCTATTTTTAAAACAACAGAAAGGCAACTCCTATGCTGGAAGAAAATGTTTGCAAATCATAAGAAACTTGAATTCAGAGTATATGAAGAATTCTTATAAATTAAAAAAATGAAAATTTACTCAATTGTAAAATGTGCAAAGAATTAGAATAGATATTTTCCCATATAAGATACACAAATGGCCAAGAAACACATGAAAAGATGCTCAACATCATTACTATTAAGGAAAAACAAATTCTTCCTGCCCACCAGGATGGCTATAATCAAATAGATGGACTCTAACAAACACTATGAGGATGTGGAGAAATTGGAACCACTGTGGATGAAGGGTGGGAACATAAAAGAGCATACTACTTTAGAAAATGCATTAGCATTTCCTTAAAAGGTTAAGCAATGAGTTGCTGAAAGACCCAGTAATTCCACTTTCAGGTACATATACAAGAGAACTGTTTTCATTCGTATGAACTGTATTCATTCGTATGTCCACACAGAAACTTGTGTATAATGTTCATAGCAGCATCAACCATGAGAGCCAGAAGGTGGAAATAATTCAAATATCCATCAATTGAGGAGAAGCTAAACAAAATGTGGAATATGGAATACTATTTGGTCTTATAAAATGAGTGAAATATTGACACATACTGCAGTAAGAATAGAGCTTGAAAACATGGTATATGAAAAAACCTAGAAATAAAATGTCTTTATTATATGATTCCATGTTTATTAAATGTCCAGAATTGAGTCAGAATGTAAATTAATACATTCTAAGTTCTGGGAGAAAAGCATATGGGAAAAAACTGCCAATATGTTTAGGGTTTTTTTTGGGGGGGTGATGGAAATGATAGGTGGTGGCAGGTAGTAGTTATGATTGTGCAGCTCTGAGAATATACTAAAAAATGCTGGACTGTGCATTTTTAATGGTAAAGTTCATGATATATAAATTATATGTCAATAAAGGTGTTACTAAAAATTGAACAGCAAGAACAATTGGGTTTTACAGATTCAAGTTTCAAAAGTCAAGAGGGTGAAGTGTTTTCTATTTCTTTTTTAAAAACTCATTTGCCTATTTATTTTTAAATGCCAAGTCAGAGGAAGAAAAACACTATTTAGATGGAATCCCGAGAATTCCTAAGCAAATTATCTAGATAAATGATTAGCTGCTGATGTAATTTTTTCTAGTAGAGAGGTTACATGAATGAAATAAATTTCCTAGAGAAATGCTGAGATTTTTCTGAAAGTTAGAGAATCATGGCTCCAATCAGCCTGGACACCTAGAATCTAGTCAAGGCTCCTGTGAGTGCACGTACCTTCACTGCCAGTTAGTGGCCACGGACAAGTTAGCTGTCTTCTCCAAAATACAATTTACTGATTTATTCAATGATAATAATTACACCACTTGCAGATTTGTTTTGCCACAAATGTTGAATGAAAACTACTATATGTTAGACACACTTCTGGCACTAGTGGCACCATGGTAGAGAAGATAGAAAACTCTCTTCTATTACAGCTTGCATCCCAGGTAGGAAGACAGTCAGAATACCAAATGAATAAATAAACAAGGCAATTTCAGTCTATGAGAATGCTATGAAGAAAAATAACAGGGATACATGGTCATGAGTGGTGGTGAAATGAGGGATGATTTGAGGCCTCTTTCAAAAGGTACCATTTAAGCAAAGGACAGAAAAATAAGGAACCAGTTCTGCAAAGATATCCAAGAAACTTTTTAGGCTAAGAGAACTCTTAACTACCAAGGTCATGAAAGAAAAGCAGAGTAAAGATGGAAAATGGGAGAAAGAGGTATGTTCAAGTCTGATCATTGTGAGGGGAAGTCATTAGGATTGATGTTGGAGGTCATCACAGGCCACGCAGGTACAGGGTTAAGGCCCACTGTGAGGAAGAAATAAGAGCATATATGGAAAATGTTTTCCCTCCCTGTTTAGTCAATGGTACTCATTTTCAGAAAGGCACAATAAAGCCACTGTCCAACAACCCAATTCCCATTTTAAGGGTTGCAAAGGGGAGTATGATGTGACTGTGACATCCTTCTCCTGTTGGCAATCAGGGATGACCTAAATACTCTGACCAGTAGGACAATGGCACTTCTTCTCCCCCTTCACTCTATGTATATTATTCTCAAAATGTGGACTTCATCAAATGAGGGCAAGCTTCTTAGGAGAAAAGCAAGTAGGAAATCCTCTCGCTTCCTGGTTAGCAGCTGCATTAGTGGATGTACCTTGTGCCATACTGTGCAAAATGAGTGCTTTCTCTTTTTCAATTCAAATTCATCAGCATGACTAATACTTAAGGGCCTGCTGCTTTAAATCTGCCTGGGATTACCATTTGGACCTTGTGGGCTGCCACAACACAACCATAGGGGCTCTCACACAGAATTTTGCTCTACATAAACTACAGGAAAAGCACAGGCACAGGGAACTCTGATACGAAGCCAACCTCCTATATCTTTGCATGTTTCTATTGCTACCTGTCATGGTGGCCTACTCTCACCTGGAGGACCAATTATCCTCTGTCAACATCTTTTAATCCTAAAAGGAAGAAGCTTCCTTTTTCACTTATGGTAATGACTCAGACATTAGGGGAGGGGGCTGAAATATGTTCATAAACATAAAATAAAAATTCACTTTCATTTTTCTTGTTTCAAAATACTAGAAGAAATTTTACATTTTCAGTTCCCAGCCATACCTCTCTAAGGGAAGATTCATTCACTTAATTTTTTTTTTTTTTTAATTACAACTGAGGTCATGAGTCAGGGGTGAAAGTTCGTATGCTGACCTTTTTACCTGTTTAATTGAACTTTCCATAAACTGAAAGACAAGAGAAATAGGCCTACATGGTATTTTGTGTTTGAGGAAACTGAGGTGTGGAGTTCTCTCCAGACAGGCACAGAAAAATAAACAAACAAATAAGTAAATAAATAGGCTTAGACCTGTTTTAGGAATCCATACCATGCCCATGCATCATTTATTCTCATCATTAGAAGGAGATCCTCAATTAGATTCTCCCTCAGTTAGATTCCTCAGGCACAACAAGAGCTCTCCAATATTTCAAAATCATTACAATCACAAGATATATCTTTAGAAAAACATCCATAAGTACAAGATGGAGCCATGATACAAAATGGAGTCACTCATGGCAAACAATTTGCTTCACTCTGAATTCCACACTGGGGATTTGGAATGGAGGAGGAGGCAGGGTTGAAGAGAGCATAATAGTCTGATTTATAATTGAGCAAAGAAATGCACAGTACATGGTTTGGAAAAATCCTAATTCTTTTAAAAATTAATGTCAAATAATTATTTTATGCCAAAAGTAGAACTGAGACTACAGCCAACTATGGACACCATATGAAATTGTATCTTAGTCATAATAATTTATTAACAACCCAAAATGTATGCATGACCATAGTTTCTGAGAAATATACTCCTCCTACAATCTTTGGTTTTATGCATTAACTATGTTTCATCATAGTATATCAGCATTAATTTTAGAGACTGAATTTCTAATACGACTTAAAGATGCAATTGTGGTGGTCATATTTTATTCTGTTTTAACTGTATGTAGAAAAATTGCTGGTGTAGGAGAATTTTTTTTTTTTAATCATGCAGGGGTGGAAGTGTTGAGTGAAAGAGCTATTTTCAAGTGATAGACACAGATAAATGCAGGGAAAGACAGTTGTCCTAAATGTTTTCAAGCCAGTTGCAGCCTCCCTTCTGCAAAAGTTACTACATAGTCTCATGTATAAACTTCACAATGACAAATGATCAATGGGTCTGTCTAGTTCTTCCAAAACTGAATGTGGTCCATGGCGTGACCCATGAACACAGGAAGGGTAGGCAGCTTCTAGGCTCTATTCAAATTATTACAAGCCTCTCAGCTGGTCTTTTGTTGTATCCTCAAAGTGACCTTTCTAGTGACGCACATTTGAAACAACTTATGAAAGCTGTTCCATATGTCAAACTTCATTTTACTCAATTTTCTCCTGGTTGAAAATTGACACTAAAGATGTTTTGTCTTTCAGAACACTTTCCTTTGGGAGCCAAAGGCCTGATGATGGATAATCCTTCCTGAAGGTTTTATGGCAGGGTTTCACAAAGCAAACATTTTTTCCCCTTATTTTATATCACCCTGACAAACAGAAATGCTGAGCCATTTAATTACAGAGCCTGCCTGACACATCCAGAAAGTCAAATATTCTGGCGGCATCTAGCTGAAGGGGAAAAATGCACTGAATTCCCAGAGTTACTTGTCAAGACAATGACACCAAGGAAACTAGTAAACAATCTGGTGGGCCCAACAGCAGATCTATGGCATGCTGGAGTAGTCCCTGAGGCTCTGTGTCAGTGCCATTAGCCCTGCAGCCCAGGATGGCAATGCTTTGAACTGGTTTTGATTGGCATAGATCTGAAGAGCAATGGTCAAGGCACAGGCCCGTGTGTCATGAGCTGGTCTGTGCTTAGAAAATTCCTGCTCTAGAGCTTGCATTCTTAATTCCCAAATGAATTCACAGAAAGAATCTGCACAAATGCACAAAGGCAAGTTAATATTTCTTCAAAACTCCAAGGTTCGACAGTCAGTTCCCATGACCACTCAGAAGTGCACTAAGATATTATTATATCCTATTGTATGCCAAAGCGCCAACCCATCATCAAAACATGCTCATTTTCTTCATTTAATGCTCTTTTCTCCCCCCAGATCAGTTAATTCCTGTGATAATTTTTATCACAATAACCAAACAGTTCCAAGTCACTCTTTAAACAGCTTTTGTCTGCATGCTTTAAAATTCTTCCTGTTTTCTTTCTTCTGTCAATCACAGAGAAAGACAGGAAGAAGCATACCTACTGTCAGGCAGGTAATATTCCAAACACTGGGATTGAGCAGTGAAAATGATAGACAAGGTCACTGTCTTCAAAGAAATTATTTTCTGATTGAGAGGTGGGGAACAGAAAACAAATATGTAAAAATCTGAGATTATTTTGGGGTTGTAAACAACTCTGAATAAAATAGAATAAATACTATAGAAAGTTGTTAGTGGTGGGAACTTCCCTAGGGTGGCCAGGGAAATTCACTCTGTAAGTGAAGATTTTTTATTTGAGACAAAAATGATGAACTGATGAAATATTTGGATGATGAGAATTTCAGGAAAAAGAAGTAAAATGTCTAAGTGGCCTAAGATAGAAATAAGTGTAGATATGCTTTTTAGAAAAGAAGGTCAGTGAGACTGGAGAGTAATGAATGATGAGTCTAGTAGATAGAGGAGGAGGTGGGGAAGTCAGACCATGTAAGGCCTTGTAGCACATATTTTGGAAAGTAGGAAGTTCAAACTCTTAATTTAAAAACAGTATGACTCCACATGCCCAATATCCTCAAGAATTCTCTCCCCCTCCCCTTTCTCTGTCAGACACACACACACACACACACACACACACACACACAACACACACACACACACCAGAGCCCATAACCAACTTTAAAAGTGGAAAGATGTGAGGTCAATCCATATTACGATGTAATATAATACTGTAATATATACTATAATTCAAATGAAAAATCCAAAGGCTCAATCACAAAGGTTTCATTCAAAATAACATCAAAAGAAATAAAGGGCTTAGAAAAATTTTTATCAAAGAGTAAAAAAAAGCCTATAAAATTGATAATTACAGAAGAACACAGAGTAATTTTAAAAAGACATTAAAATGAGAGACATGCCATATTACAGAATTGGAGGAGCAAATATTTTTAAAATAACAATTCTCCCCCAAATTAGCGTATAAGATAATTCAATTCCTATTAAAATTCCATCAGGCATTCTTGTAGAAATTGGTAAGCTGGTTCTAAAATTAATTTGTGAATACAAAACACCTGAAGTAGCCCAAGCAATTTTGAAAAACAATAAAATTAGAGGATCTGATTTCAGGTAGTATTGGTCTAAGGATAGACATTCGCATCAATGAAACAGAATCAGGAGTAAAAAATAAATCTTTATAGTCATAGGCAATTTATTTTTGAGAAAGGTGCAAGGAAATTTAATGGGAAAATAATAGTCTTTTCAACAAATTTCTGGGATGACTGGATATCCACATGAAGGGGGAACAAAAGCTTAAAACCTTACAATCCCTTTATTTTTTGTCTATCACACACATACCCATTCACACACACCTCAAATGGTTCATAGACTTAACTGAAAGTGCTAAAATTATTTTATGCTAAAATAAATAATATTAAAATAAAGTTAGAGCAAAATAGTGGAAAAATATTTGTGAACTTAGGTTAGATAAGTATTTGTGATTATGACACTAAAGGGACAATCTATAAAAGTATTCAACAGTTTCAAATTTTCTTTTAAAAAACATAGACTCTGCAAAAGACTCCATTAAGAATATGAAGAGATAAGCCATAGAATGGAGGGAAATATTTTCGAATTTTGTATTTAATAAAGGTATCTTATATGTATGTAAAAAGAACTCTTATAATTCAAAAATATTTAAAAATCAATCTTACAATGGGCAAAGCTTTAGATAAATATGGAAAACAAGCACATGAAAAAATTTCTTAATGCAATTAGACATTTGGACAATGAAAATTATAACCATATGAGACACTCTGCATGCTCACTAATATGGCCATGAAAAGAACACAATCACCAGTGTTGGGGAGCACATGGAGAACAAAAACTCATGCTTTGCTGGTAGAAATGCAAACTAGTACAATCACTTCTGAAAACAGTTTGGCAGTTACTGAAATTTTTAAACATAGACTTTCCATGTGACCCAGCAGTCTCGCTCCTTGGTATTTACCCAAGAGAAATGGAAACATATGTCTACACAAAGATTTGTTTATCGATGTTTATAACAATATTTCTCATCATAACTAGAAAAATGGAAAGAATCCAAATATGTGTGAATTGCTGAGTAGGTAAACAAAATGTTCTATATATTGTAAGTAATGAGTTATTTCCAATAAAAGATCAAATTACTAATATATGCAACAACACAGATGTAACTCAAAAACGTTATGCCTACATAGCATATCATTCCACTTACATGATATTTCTAGAAAAGGACAACCTGCAGGGACAGAGAGCTGATTGATGATCATCTGGGATTGGGGTAGGAGTAGGAAACTTTTCAGGGTAACAAAAATGTTCTAGAACAAGATTGTGGTGATATTTATACCATTGCATAAATTTACCCAAAACTCTCCAACTGTACATTTGCAATGCATAAATTGCAATATGTGATATGTCAATTGTAGCTCTATAAAAGCTGTTTAAAAATCATAATGGCCTCATTACCTATACTTATAATTGTAACCTAAATATTAAGTATTAATTAAATTATTTTCATCAATTTCAGTTTCATTTTCTAAAATAAAATCACAATTAGACATTTTATTCCTATTAACTCTGCTGTTGATGCACCGGCTTAATATGCTTTCACCTCAAGTGGCCTCTTTTCAGCACCAATTAGCCTCAGATAATGAAGAAGTTTTATATGGTGATTACTTCATGGTGTGCTGTATTGCTATAGTTTAGAATACAAGTGTGATACATCCCAATACACACTCGTGTAAAATGAGGTGAGTTTTTTGTTTGTTTGTTTACTTTATGCAACAGGAAATCTAGATGTAGGAGGCTACTGATAGGGTCAGTGGTTCAACTTAAACTAGATTGTTGCTTCAGTTTCAAGCATCATTTGAGTATTTGAAATCACAATACCAGGAGGGGGAAGTCCAAGGAAGAATGAAAACATCATCAGGTAACTCCACTTAAATTCTGGTTATTCCTCTGTTAATCAGAGTTGAGTAACTTGATCACTTTTAGTTGGGGAGGAAGCTAAAGAATGAACTGTAGGTTCCCAACTAATAATGAAGAGGGAAGCAGAGAAGATTCAGTCCAGCTAATAAATGGTGACTATCACCTGTACCAAAATGTCATTTGGGGAATGTTAGAATAGAAGCTGACTGCATGAAGTTTCGCTCTCAGGTTATAGGATGCTACTGGTAATCTACATAAGAAATGAAATGGGGACAAATTGTAATGTTCCACACTTACTATCATCACCAACAGGAGAGCTATGACTTCAGAAGAAAACCAATCCCATGATATTAATCTAACACTATGATTTTATGTATGCAGAATTTGTGGTCCAGAAGATTACCTGATTTTCCCAAAGCTGCTAGCAAAAAACTAGCACACGTGAATCCCCACCCCGTTTTTGCAAACCTCCGTTCCATGCTCCATCATACTATAATAATTAATTTTCCCCTAATGATTGCTCTATTTTATCTGTACTATTAAACTGAAAGGGAATGAATTTTTCTACCTTTTCACAACTCTTTTGATTGTGTACATAGTTTTGATCACATATAGTCTTGAGAAATATTTAGTGGAGTCATCATATGATAAAAGTAACAAAAAACCCTCAATCATTCAATGAAATGAATGAAAATCATCATTGTAATGTTAAACTTTTATATGGAAATTTTCTGCTGATGGTATTCACTGACAAAATTGAATTCTTGAGACACGCTATCTTAAAGATCTTGTTCACTAATGTTGTTAGCACAAAAAAGACCTGGCAGAATGCAAATCTTTTATTCAGGGGGATGAAATGGTGCCTGTGGACCCACTCTCCTGGTGGAAAATGAGCCACTGAACAAAGAAAGGGACGGGTTTATGTAGGTTATTTTGAGGCGTGGGTGGTCTAGTAAATGTATGTCAGTTTGCTTGGATATGCAAGTCTTTTGGTCAGGGTCTGCGGATGGTGTTTGAAAAGGGTTTACCTTTTGGAGGAGATTAACACCTCCCAGAGACTGCTTCATTTAAGGGTAGTAGAACACCTCCTCCCTATCCTCATCTGGGCAGTGCCTGGAAAACACTTGTCATAGGAGATGAGGGCTGTCAGCACATGGTCTCCATTTTCACTCCCTTTTCCCAGGTCTCATTATCTTGGGGATTTTTATTCTCCATATCCATTAATGTTTCTGGAGTGGATTTATTTAGATTACTTGGTTTTTTTTGCATGAGTTTCCAAAGGACTTTTACTGAGATCCCTGGAAGCCTTCTATGAAATACAGTTTTAGAGTTTTCCTTTAGAAAACCATTTGTTAAACATTTTCTGCATCTGATCCAGCTTTCTTTTCTGATTCAGTGAAGCCTGAATTTCAGTGCAAAGATGCTCCTGTTTATGTGTGATGAATAAGAGAAAATCAACCAAGCAAGTTAGAATACAAAAAATAAAATACCTTTGTCTTCTCAGTCACTGGGGTCTTGATTCAGTCATGCCACCTAGCCCCTGGAATTGAAGACCATTTCAATCAAATGACCAAACATTGGACTTTGAATTTGGGATGAGAATGAACTACGAAAGCCAAGGTCTATAAGCATCATTATAAGGAATGTTTATATCTTATAGAACATGGCAGCAGTGATTACACTTGCAGATAAGGGTTTGAACATAAGCAAGTCTGTCACATAATTTTATGAGACATAGAGAAATCGAGTGAATAAGATAGAGCTAAAGAATAAACATTTGCATGTTATTCCAGTACATTTGAAACATTGTGAGTCCAATGATTCACTTCACTTTTGTTTCAGAACTCAGACATTCTAATGAATGTCTCACCTTTCAATGAAATACTTCCTTAAAATATCAATGGCTGCATATAAATTCCATGGTTTAATTACTCAGATCTCATGGGAACAATTTAATTGGTTTAAATTCTGAAACACTTCAGAGTACCAATATGCATACCAGTCTCTACTCCCTGGTGGAGTAGAGATTATTAATGTTATTAAGTAATTATAGTTTGCTAATGCAAAGCAAAGCAATTCAAAGCATTAGAAAACTGTAATTATATAATGACATTAATATAAACATTATACATGACATCTATATGCTAAAGATTAAAATACTCAGAAATATCAGACTTAGGAAAGCAGAAGTTGGTAACTGTTAATCAGTTTTCTGTCACTATGACAAAATACCTGAGAAAAACAACTTCAAAAGGGGAAAGATTTACTTTAGCTCATGATTTCAGAGAATTCAATGGACTCACTTGACTCCATTGTTTCTGGGGCTGTGGTGAAGCAGAACATGGTAACAAGGAAGGCATGGCAGCCAAGAATAGCAGCATCTCATAGCAGCCAAGAATCAAGAAAGATCAAGGAAAATACTGGGGACAATATATTACCTTCTTCTGGGTGCACTGGCTCATGCCTGTAAGCCCAGTGACTTGGGAGGTTGGGCAGGAGGATCTAAGTTCATAGTGAGCCTCAGCAACTTAGGCCATTAGCAACTTAGCAAGACCCTGTCTCAAAATAAAAAATAAAAAAGGCTGGAGATGTGGCTCAGTCTTTAAGTACTCCTAGGTTCAATCCTTACTACCAAAAATTAATATATATATCCTTCAAGGACATGTCCCCAGTGACCTACTTTCTCCAACTAGGCCCTACCTCCTAAACTTTCCACCACCTCTCAATAGATTCCCCAGGTGGGGATCAAATTTTCAGCACATTAAACTTTGGAAGCCATTCCAGATCCAAACTCTAACAATACCTTAAAATTGCAGGTATTCAAATTTCTACTTGAATCATACTCAGATCACCAGAATCATCAATTACACTGAAGAACTTACACACCCAGTATGTGCCCACTAACTGAGCATAAATATTGAAGTAGAACTAGACTTAAATGAAAAGATGCAACGTACAAAGATGACACAGGACATTTTGGAAGACCAAGCCTAGGACTGCTTTAATTTGGGGGTAA
Organism: Glaucomys volans; assembly: GCA_020662805.1. NCBI lineage: Eukaryota > Metazoa > Chordata > Mammalia > Rodentia > Sciuridae > Glaucomys > Glaucomys volans. The sequence goes on from JAJEJO010004220.1 coordinate 128,365, forward strand.
TAAAATGCCTATTGAAATTTCAGTTTTCCATGTTATACACATGATTCACTGATGGTATCTTTCAATCATAACTAATCATCACCACTTAAGTGATGAAGTGTGAACTCCTGGCAGGTACTCTCAAGCTTACAGGCTATACTGAGAACCATTGTACTAGAGAATCATTCTCAGACTCCGATATACCTCCCAAGAAGTTCTTTTTCGGTGACACTATTCATTGTAGGTCTTCTATCTAAAACTGTCCTTCCACTTCTTGCCTTGTGCCTTGTAGACATAAAATGCCAACTTTATGTTGTCTACTTTGTATATTAATTGTAAGCTCTATTGGATATTGCCACTAAGATTTCCTTCAGTTTCATGTTCCTTAAGCTTGAAACTATTTAAAAGCATCCAGTGTTTTATTTGCCCAGAAACATTTTCTCCAGTCCTCTGGCTTAACCTTTCCCCTCTTTGGGGAACTTGACTTCTGTGTTTTCTGTGACCATAATGGGACTTCTAACTACAATATTTCCCACCTCTCTCTCTCTCCCCTCTGCCCTGCAACAGAAATTGAACCCAGGGATGCTTCAGCACTGAGCAACATTCCTAGCTCTTTTCATTTTCTTTTTGTTTGTTTGTTTGCTTGTTTGTTGTAATTTTGAGACAGGGTCTTGCTAAGTTGCTGGGGTCCAACTTGGACTGTTGTTGGGGTCAACCTTGAACTAATGATCCTCCTGCCTCAGCCTTCACAATTGCTGCAATTATAGGTCTGCACCACAACACCCAGATATTTCTCCTTTTTGACCAAGCACATTATAGAATAGTGATTTACACAATGGTGGCATTATTTCATAATATTTTATGTATAACATTGGAAAGGAGGTCTGTCTTTTTCACTAGACTATGAACTGCAAACACGCATTTCCAAAATCGTAACAGCCTGGTTATACCAGTTTTTCTCCATATCAAATGTTGAGGAGGATATGGAACACCTGGAATTTTCATTCACTGCTCATAGTAAAATAGTATAACTACACTGGAAAATAATTTAGCAGGTTCTTATAAAGTTAAACATAAACCTACAACATGACCCAGACATCCCACTTGTGGATAATTATACAAAAGAAATAAAGCATTAATAAAGAAATGAAAGTGAATGTGCAAAAATTCATAAGCAAACTAGGAACTTCATTTGTAATAGTCCCAAACTGGAAACAACGTCAATGTTCAAATGCTCACAAAATGCTAAATAAATAAATTGTGGTATATTACTTAGTGAAATGCTACTTAATAAAAGTACTCATACAGAATGAAAACATTAATGAATCTGAAATAATTATGCTGAGTAAAAGAATTGAGATATAAAGCAATACATAAGGTATGATCATAGTTCATATAATTCATATTTCTAGAAAAATCAAATTAATCTATCATTGCTTTGGAAGAGTTATGAAAAGCAGTATGGAAAGAAAAGAAATGAGTCCAAGGAAACTCTCAAGAGCTTACAAGTTATCAAAAGTCATACATCCTTGTGAATGGGAGTGTGTGTGTGTGTGTGTGTGTGTGTGTGTGCATGTAGAGAGAGAGAGAGAGAAAGAGAGAGAGAGAGAATGGAAAAGAGAGAGAGAGAGGGAGAAATGTTTATCCAACCTTGTTTGATTTTTACCATAGGCAAATTTTGGTTCTTCATTTATAAAGTATGCAACATATAAAATGTAACCAACAGGTGAATTAATCAGTATGTGTACTACTCAGTATCTATATATCTTAGAAATATAATTCTAGATTTCAAAGATATGCAGTTATGTCTATTACATATTGTTTAACTGTTGGAGAAAGAATATAAAGATGCTTAGGAGTGGTATTGGCCAAATTTTATTGTTATAGTGTATGCATGTATGAATACATAACGACAAATCCCATCATTAAGTACAACTATGATGAACCAATAAAAATGTGGGAAGAAACATAAAAAACAATTTTAAAAAAGCTCAGGCTAATCAGAAAAGAATATAGAAATGTTTAATGTTATTATATACTAGAAAGATTCCTCCCAACAGGTTTTCACTAAGGGAACTTCTAAAACATACATTTACATCTCAGAACAAAAGACTGAGATAGTGTGCCTACCACTATGGAAGCCCCAAAATGCCAATTTGGCTTTCCTGATTTCTGCCAGTGGAGGCACAGGATGCTGCCTCCTGGAACTTTTAAAATTGATAGAGTGACACAAAGAACATGGGACAATTCAGAATTCAAACTGATGATGGCAGAGGCAGTAGAGACAAACCAACAGCACCTGGAAAACAGTGGCAGCTCTGCCCAAGGAGTCACTGGCACCAGCAGCCTTGCCCACAGTTGAGTCGGAAACAGGGGCCAATGGTGGTCTGAGAACCCAGCAACAGGGATGGCACAGTCAGTAGCGTTCCTACTATGGAATGATCTCAGCAGTAGTTCTCATCCACAATGGTCATCATTTAAGTCTCTAGTCAGCCTTTGTTTCTAGTAAAGCCACCTATTATCCTTCCAATAAATGTACCATCTTCTTACAGTGGAGAAGAAAAGAAAAAATAGCTGTGTTGTATGCTTCATTTGAATGGGAGACAACATATGAATCCTCCAGGATGGCAGGAATCCCAAATAGCACACCTTAAAATCGATGCAGCAGATATAAGGGCATTGCAATGTACACACAGGGATTAAAGTCTCCTTTGGGAAAGCTGGGCATTGCCAGTTGAGTAGTTTAATGTTAATGGTCTGAAGAAAGGTAGGAAGCAAGGAGTTCACACATGGGGTCAGACAAGCAGGAGAAAGTTCGTAACTTTTTAAGACTTCCTTAAGAACTAGGTACCTTTATATTTCTTCTCTAAGAACTAAAGATTTTAATAGGCATTTAATTACTTGCTGTGAACTTTATGTAATTTGTTTCATGTGTAAGAACAATAAAAATCATAGCGACATCTCCAAGAGACCAAGCAATGACATTTATTTTGGCACTGCCTATTGATTTAATTTCTCAGTGTGTGAGTTGCATGCAAGCAATTTTTTGTTTCCAAGATAAATACTCATAAAAGTTGCATTTACACATTCAGGCTTTTAGAACGCCAAGCAGAATACTTTTGGACAAATGGAAGTACTTGAGGAAATGGTGGGCTCAGAGCCCTAAGGAAGTCCTCAGAGATAGGGCAAATATCACATTAGACAAGATGTTAAACATTTTGGGGAAAGCAATTCTTTTCACCTCCACCTCTAAAACATAACCTAAGTCTGTCCATTTTCTCCACCTTCTGGACCTTTTCCATTCCCATCTGGATTAGTGGCAACTGGTTAATCTATTGTCACCTTGTCCAAAATTTCCTTTTCCAAAAAAAAATTAAAAAACAACTAAAGTGATTTTTGGAAATGTCTATAACTTTCTGTCACTTCCCTGATTATAAAATTCAAATGCATTCCCAGTACGTTTGAAATAAAATCAAATTTTCTGACTAGGGCCTGTAATATCCAGAATGACATAGCGCCTCCACCTGACTCCCAATCTCAGTCCTTGCCATTCTTCCTGTGCTAACTCTGCTCCAGCCACACTGGGCTTCTTTCTGTTCTTTGATTATACTAAGCTCTCACATGAAGGTATTTGTGCATGCTGTTTCCTCTTATTGGGATAATCATCAGATAAGGAGATTGATTCCTACGTATCAATCAGCTTTCCTTAGCTCCTCAGATGCCATCAAGGTGCTCAATCCTTCCAAGGAAACTAAGGCAGCATTGGGAGAAGGCCCTCACATTATGCTAGCTCAGTGGCTGGCAGCCCACACCATGATTCCTACTTATGAATCAGGAGTTAATGCAAATATTTGTCCCTCAAGAAGTCTACCCAGTGTAAAGTATCCCCAACATATGACTGCTTTATTACCATCATAAGCACCTATCACTGTCTGAGACTAGATTCATTTTTTAATTTGTTTTCTTAGTTATTATCTAATGTTCCCAGTAGAATTAAGTTATTTGAGAATAAGGATCTTGTCTGTTTTAATTATCACTGCATCTCCAGGGTTTACAACAGTGTTTGTCACAAAATAGATATTCCTTAATTATGTATTTTATGAGTTAATAAATAAAAAAGCAGAAAGAAGAATGAGTCCTAGTTGTATTCACTATTACTTGAAAGCTCACTTGCTGTAGAAATAGTATTAGCCTATTGGCAGCTTGCTATTGTTAAAGAATGATTATACAATGATGCATGTTAAAGAAACGTAAAGAAGACTTTATTCAGGCCCATCACAGTAGGTGTAGGGTCATGTAGTGAGTGAAAGAGATGGGACTCAACTCTAAATACAGTGTAGACAAGCGGAAAGTTAGCTAAGGAGCCATGTGGGGGTCAGAGAATGGGAAATTATTAAGAAGAAACATCAGGGGTAAGATGGATTCAGTCTAACAAGATCTTGTTGAAGGCCAGGGTGATCAGATAGCACCTGAGAGATTGGGTAGTATGAGGAATTTGATCAGATATCAGGGATCAGATATTTAGTAGGTAGACTGGTGGTAAGGGGAATGGTTCTTGCTAAACAGCCTTAGCAGGATTCTTGCTAAAATCAGATTTTTCAAGAAAGTGCACAGATGTGTCTAAAAGAAAGTTCAGAAGACAACTGAAGCTTGACTAAGTTAAAGAATTTTGTCACTATGTAAAAAAGTAATTTAGATTTAATTTTGACTCCATTGTTGATTCACTTCACTCCTTGCCCCCGGGGCAGTAAATCACTAATGACACTTAATGGATTATCCAAAATCAAGAATTTCAATGTACAACATATGACTTTTCATGAAGTGTAAGTATTGACTTATAATTAACTATCAGAGCTAAGAGAGGTTTTAGGTATATTAATGAAATGTAAAATTAACAACCACAAAAAATAATATCTAACCTTTATTGGGTGTATTTTATGTTCCTATCACTTTTGTATGCAGCATTATATTTACTTTCCATAACTCCACAAGGAAGGTACCAGCCTTATGCTATCTCATCCCCTGCAACATAGCTAGTCAGGGTCAGAACATGGCTGGCTGGCATATGGAGAGCACTCAATCTGCCAATTCACCCTTCCTTCCACTCTGAACATAGACATGGTTATTTGGCCCAAGTACTCTTTTTCTGAGCCAAAATGTGGCCTCCCAACTTTTATTGGCATAATGGTTTAGGTAAGACTTGTATCTAAGAAAAATTTAACCATTACAGTCTCAGAGGTGATCTATGCCAACCTTTTCATTGTATAGATAAGGAAATAAAACACCAAGAAGGTTAAACAATTTTTCTGAAGCTTCACAGTGGCAGATCAGGAACTGAATGAAATGCTCTATTCACAAAACATCACAATCCATCAGGGAATAGTAAACAATGAAGCAAGTGTGTTGGTTTGGGGGATAAAAAGAGTCACACATAATGTGAAAAAATGGCTATGGACTGTCATGGTATACTGTTCTACTAAGAAAGTTTGGAATCTTCCCATCCTCTGTTCTAAATAGACCCTACTGCAGATATCTCAGGTTCAAATGACTGTTTTGTTTTGATTAATACAAGGGGAAATAGCACCACTGAGTAAAGTATACAAATATTTATTAAACATTCCATGCCCAGTGCCCTACTAGGTAGTGGTATGAGCTCAGATGAAAGCAGGTGAGATGAAAATTGGTCCCTGGTCTCCTGCAAGGCAAAGCAGAATGGTTTTCTTCTGCCAAGCAGAGAAGATAAATGCAGTGAACAGGAAGTGGGGATATTATCCTTCCAGGAACTGGTAATGGTCTTCAGATGCGAAGGCAGCTGTGCATGAGCTTTCCAGATGAATTGTTTAAAAACTACTTAGGGTGCATCTTCTTTTCCTCATTTCTTCTTCTATTTTCAATTCTCCTGTTACCTTTTGGAAACCAATAAGAGAAAAGAACAAATTAAAGTAGGTAGGCTTTGTTTGAGTTCATATGGAGTCAGCAGGATGAGCGTTAGTACATTTGTGGGGCGAAGGTGAAGGGCAGAGCATAATGCCTCCTTCCCCCGTCACATCATCTAGAGCAGTCCAGTCTTACCTGCCAAGGCCCAAGGATTTGATCCCTGATGAATTCCAGGAGGCTACTTTGCTGATTCTGCATTGGTAAAGGAGAATTAAATATCTGCTAAAGCTCCAGAAAACTGCTAAAGCTCTTCTGCTTACCTGGTACTTTATCTCCAAAAGTAACTGTAAGGGAAAATCTTGGCCTAATTTACTAGAACCATAACAAATATGTATTGAGTAAATGCATAGGTCAGTTGCACCTTCCTAGGAATTACCATTAAACCAAGAAAGAAACATAGTGTGTCCGTGTAGAAAGTTCTGAATTCTAAAATGTTTTCTTTCAACCTGTCTCCTTGTAGCAGATGGCCACACAGCCTTAGAGGGCCAGCTTGGTGAAAGCTCCCACCTAAGTTGATTTCCCTATTTCCTTATAATGGAAGAGAAGAAAATGAATATATATTATTGATTTTTTCCAATGGGGGTTTTTTCCCCTCCAAATTTAGAGCAAGTTGCCAAGATTGACAGGATGGCTTTTGGCCTTCTCTCTGCCAAGGCATACAACCCACAGCAGTGTGAGTTACAAGGAAAGCAGGAGGAGGAAAAAGTTGATTATCAATCTTTTGTAATCTGAAAAATGAAAAACTCAGGAGTCCAGAATATTGCCGTTCTTAGAAATGGGAGCCGCGTTGTTGCTCACCAAAACCACCCAGTTCTTCCTGAGCCTGGGACGCTTCCTCCATTCACTCACAAGCATTTTCTGAACAACTACATGTTCCAGGCACCAAAGATATAGAAATAAGTCCCAGCATTTACCCTTAAAGAGCTAAGGCTCTGGTAAAAGGGAGGGACCTAAAAGCAAGTAACTGTGACATTAGGAAAAGCACTGATTGAAAATGATCTGATTGAAATATGGTCTCCTAGCACAAAATGCTGTGGGAGCATAGCTTTCAAACCTGCTAACTCTGCAGTCTGCACATATCTGTTTCTGCATATGGTAGAAAGACTTGGAATCTCCAACGAGAAAAACACTTCTGCTTCAATATTCTTAGTATGATTAATAGTAATGAGGAAATATCAGAAGTCATTATTTTATTCATTTGTACTGATATCCAGTCACTAGGCCAATACTGAATTCTCACCAATATCAATGAGGAAAATCAAGGCTCAGAATTTAATAAGTGCTTAACAACAACAAATGTCTTTATAGTAAGTGTTTTTGGGGAAACTCAAGCCCTTAAAACCTTGAAAACATGAAAAGATTAGTTTCTGCATCATGATGACAAAGAGAACCTGTGACAAAGAGGAGAGAAACAAAAACAGACAGGAGTTTGCTGCTGCCAACACAGAATGCACAAGGAGTACCAAGATAGGGTCAAGGACCTGCATCAGCTCAAACTGTCATTCTGCAGTTATGGGAAACTTTATGTACTTCCAACCATCTCCTAAAACCAGTCTGAAAAGAACAAAAGAGAAATGGAAAAAGAAGGGGGGAGGAAGTATCCAAAATCTACTACCTGAGATGATCTGACTCCTCAAAAGTTGTAAGACAGCATCCCTCTTTCCTCCTCCCAGCAAAATCGATTGTGACAATGCTGTCCATTCACAGTTCAATTACATGACACTTGGGCCATTAATGCAGGAATCAGTGGTTGTTAAAGAAGGAAAGACTTTGGTCAGCCATGCCAAGGTCCAATATGTCGGATGAGTGGGATATAATCAAGGAACTGCTGAGAAAGTGAAACTGAGAGTCCCTGGATCTTGCCTCTCTCCCCAGATTTGGATTCTTTTGGAGGCATCTTCCACTATCACAGGGTATTTTGCCCTTTTGATATTGTATAATGTTATTTTTTGAGTTACCTTAAGTGCTACATCATCTACGTCTTCAGTCTTATGTTAAAGAAATTATTTCTAAAAACCCAAACAGGAAGTATTAATCCAGGTGTTCCAAGCAGCAGTATTCAGGTGGTGGATTCAGAACTGTCCAGGTCACAGAGGTTAACAAGCTGGAGCCTGTTCTGCTTCTGTCCACCTCTGTGACCTGGACTGCTGCCTTAACTTAATGTCTCTGATTGTGAAATGTAGCGATTGGACTTCTTTAATGTTCTCCAAATACAATTCATAAGACAGCAGCCTGAGGTTAATTTAAAAGAATTTCCTAAATCATTGTAAATATTTAGGGGTAAGTCCCAAGATTTCAGATTTGTTCTAAGGTCCCACAAGAGTTGGGATGTACAGATAGTTTGGAAAACCATTCTATCCCTTTTGGCTTTGTCAAACAACAGTTTGATGAGGGGGACAAGCACGAAAAAACAACCCGAGAGGAAATAGGAAAATTCCCAATTTTCACAGAGTGAAGTCTGCACTGAATCAGATCAGTTTTCTAAGAGTAGCAAACAGGCTATAGAGATTTCATCATTTTATTACTAAGCAAAACTATCTTCATGAAATCAAAACTGAGTAATTCCCTAATGAATTGTAGGAGCAATACTTCTTTAATATTATTCTACCTTAAAGAGGTTTTAATAACTGAAATATTACCTTTTCAGGTCACAGTTGAAACAAGGAGCAAATCCAGCAGCTAAGAGTAAGGCAATTAAGTTGTGTTTATGATTAAAATGGAATTTTATAAAAACAGGGGCATTCCCAACCAATAAAGCAGGTGCCCTGATCAGTAAGCATAGTTAAGAAAGAAAATTGAATTCTTTGAAAACAATTTGGAAAGGAACTTGGAAACCATATCCAAACAATACTCTGGGGTTGACATTTCAAAAATGCATTTGCTCTTTATTCTAATTCCTTTGGTACTGTTATCAAAGTGAAGGCATGACATATGGAACCAAAAATATTCAGTGAGATGAAGGAGTAGTCAGATGCACACGATTGGAAGAGGCCCAGAGATTACAATCTGGCTCACCTTATACGTCCAATCTCAGCTGCCTCAGGGTTCATAAGCGCTGTCATTTATGGAGAGTCTGGTAGAACTGTACTAGGTGACTTTCTATATCCTCAAAGGAGCTCTAAGGAGACCAATGCCTGGGGAGATGAACTGTTATACACAACGTCTCAGTGTTGATAAGTGATGAAGTCAGTGTTGGAACCCAGTTCTGTCACTTCCTGCTGCTTCTGAGCTTGACTCCCTTCTGACCATTAATTCTAACATTATTTCTACCCTATTGACATCCGTGAATATGGTAAATGTTAGCAGGTTCAGTGTTCCCTCAGATTTTTTCGGAGGATTGAAGATGGAATTGCTATAGAGCAGTTGTACACCAATAACAGACTGTTTTGAAGGGATACTTTTCCTATTATTTCCTTGTCTTTGTAATTTTCTTTGTTGCTTGTTTTCTCTGATATCCAGTGCAGCCTCCATGATATCTGATCATTCTGTGTGAGACATTCACCAATGCTAGAAATTAAGTTAAGAACACCATCTTTTATTAAAACTTCATCTTCTTGGCGGACTTCCACAGTGAGTTTAAAATGCTCTGTATTTACATAGTCGACCAGTTAAAATTCTCTATAATAAATGATTTCTGTATGAAACGATCTTTGGTTATACAGAAACTCCAAGTCAGCAGGGATGAATTATTTTATATCCAGAGTAAACCCACCATGTACTGATGAGTAACAAAGGCTGAACAGACCATGGTTGATAGCTGAAAATGCTTAGAGAAGGACCCAACAGATTACTTTTGCCTTTACATTGACAACTTCTTTTCCAGGAGATGAAAAAAAACCACATATAATGGATCATTGATTCCACACAATATGTATCAAAAGCAGCAGGGAAATGCAGTGATTTGACATGGTATCAATCACTCAAGAATGATTATGGAATCAACAGTGGGAACTTGGCCCTCACAGGCAGCACATCTGAACCTATCGTACATTCCCTGCTCCCAGCAGATGAATCCTGGCTCTGCTTAAGAGCCACCTCATCCCACTACTGCATTTCATCCCTCCCCTCCTCACCTCATCCTTCCCTCCCTCCTGGAAAGCAGTGAGTAGGTGGTTAAAATTAGCACTGTGGGGTCCCACAGCAGAGGAATTGGAACGGGCTTCAGTTATGGTGAAGGCTTATATCTTCTCAGACCAGGCAATGCAATCTCCCCAGCTATGATGCTTGTTACTTTGCTCCAGGACCTCATTCAGAGTAGAGAAGCCCTTCCTCAGCATACCCCTTGGAGAGCAAGAAGAGAAGGAAGAAGTGCCCAGGGGAGCTGGGCTTTGCCTGTCTGGGAAACCTAAGACTTTCCAGAGGATGCAGCTTTGGGAACCCCTGTGATCTTCAGAGCCCACAGTGGCTACATAAACTGACTCCTCTGTGGACAAGGATGTGGGATATGCAGACTGGAGATGCCCACATCTGAAAGTCTCTGATGCCAGTTCCTTTTGTTTCCATGAAGCTACTTAATGAGATTCTTCATGCATAAAATTAATTTTTGCCCTTTTCTATCAGCTTTTACCACTAAAGGATTTACTTACAATTTTGTCAGATTTTATTTATATGTGCAATAAAGGGGACCTGAATCATAATGAAGGCTGTTATGGGCAATGATGGGAGATACAAAGGGAAGCTGAGAGCAGGCAGCCATCCAGCCTCCCTCTGGATGCCAGATGCATTATGGAGGAGCTACCCCCTGCAGAAATACACAAGGCTCTCCCTATCCAGAGCAGTACCTCAAGTCAGATCCTAATTTGTTGTTGGGGGAAGAGGGACAGGAGCAGAGCTATTAATAAACTGTGCAAATAATTAGGCTTTATGGGAATTTGGTTGTTTTCTTACATACTAGATTTGCTCTCAAACCTTTCTCAAATGTGTCCTGCTCGACTGCTTTGCAGCTAGCGAATTGCTGCATTGATTGCCCACTGGGAAGTTCTCTGGAGCTGGAATGGGAGCAAAGCTGGACAACATGCTTGTCTGTAATATCTGCTCTTGTTCTCTGAGCATCCTCTAAGGCCAGGCTCTGTGCCAGGCACAATGTGGACATGATTTCACCCAGTTGTCGAAACAGCTGGTAGGGTAGCTATTGTGGATCTCATGTTAAAGGGAAGAAAACTAAGGCCCAGAGAGGTTCCAGAATTGCCTAAGATCACATACCAGTACTTGCACAATTTCCCCTCCCATCTGTAGACAGGGAAATTCACTCCCTTCTCCCCACACCATTCTAAGCCATTACCCCTCCTCAAGGCTAACAAGGACAGTCACATGGTATTTAGAATGAGCACTGTACGGGACACAATACCTGGATCTTAGTCCTACTCCCAGTTTTATTACTAAATGCTCTGTGACCTTGAGCAAACAATCTCACTTCTCTGGCTGTCACATTCTTCTGTTGAAAAATGAGACTATGATCTCAAGGAGCCTGTTCAGCTCTGGCGTTTTATTCCAGGACACTACCTTCACGTAGTTAACACTAGAATGTGTGCAAAGTGCATATGTTAGCTCACAGACAGAAACCGAGCTCATTTTTCAGAGCTAAAACACTTGGAGCTGTGCCACTGCACAGAGAACACTGGGATGGTCTCCGATTTCCAAAGCTGTGAGTGACTGCCAAGCTGCCGTGGAACATCAGAGACTTTTTTTCTTCCTCACTCTCCTCTTGCCAACATGAGAGATTAAGAATCACAAAGACAACTGAAATGAAAGTTGCATGAGGCGACTAAGTGCTAGTAACAGGAGATGAAGAGCAGGATGGTGCAGTTTAGCCTTTTCCACAATGGGCACCCGACTATGAAATCCCAGAGGCTATATGGGGATTTCATTTTCAGGAAAGCTTGACACTATTGGCATCTCACACTTCCAACAGGGGAAAGATGTCACTGGTCATTTGAATCACAAGGAGGGACATCTAGGACCCCTACAATGGGTTCTTGTCTTTGATGCTGCAACAGAAGGACCACAGCCACCATCCACTCAGCAAATGCCTACTGAGATCCTACTGTGCTCTAAGCCCTGTGCCAGGTGTCCAGGATCAAAAAGAAAATAAAATACCAAAAAGTCCTGAAATTCTTCACAAAGTGGAAAAAGTAAACATTTACCATGCAAGATGTTGAGGACCATGGTAAAAAGTTTACTGCAAGTGTTTGGAGGATGGCCTTGTAACAAAATAGGTATGGGCAATGGGGAAAGCCTTCATTGAGTCAAGGCAGAAGAAAGAACTAATTCCATGAATAGGGGTTTGCGCTATCTTGAAGGACAAAGGGAAATTAGCCAGGAAAGTGAGGAAAGGGACAGTGTCCCAACAGAGAGAAAAATAGATGACTCCTCTGATCATGCTGTGCTTAATGAGAAAAGGTGCTGCTTAAACACAGGGTCAGGACATTCTTTCCTCAGAGGAGTTTTCAGGCACAGCTTTATGGAATGTCTAGGTCTCCAATACATGCAGTTTTCCCCTTCCTAAATGTAGATCATTATCCTTTCGTTCCTAGGAATCTGATGGTGAAATCTCTTCCTAGTTTTCTTGAAAAGTCTTCAATGAAGGAGGATCCAGAAATGTTGTACATCTGTCTGCAAAAGTGAGAGGGAGAGATGATGGGAGGGGTAGAAGAGACTGGCATCCAGCAATCCTCAGTCATAGCAAGACACTCCATAGAGAAAAGTCCCAGGATCAATAAAGCCAAGGACTGATTCCCCAAAGAAAGACTCAGAGAGGTGAAAGAGAGAAGGATGTTAATAAGGCAGCTGCATTCCACTAAATTCCACTAAGCAAGTCTTAGCTCAGATGTTAAGTTAGCAGGGGTAAGAAAAAAGTCAGGGAGTATAGAAAAGGCATCTCTGCTCTCTTTGTAGTTGTTAAGAAATAAATGTAACAGAATGAAAATAGGTTGCCAAAAGTTAACAAACCAGACCCAAGTAAAACCCCTAATAAGAAGTCTTCCATGTAGTATCATGGCAAGAGGAGGAAGATACTGAGCATCACTTAGGGCAACAACTCCACCCATCCTGTGCCAGAGATGCCACCAGTGGTGGGGAACATGACAGGAAATGAATAGTCTTTCCCTCTTGAGTTCAAGATCAATCGCCAAATGTCAATTGATCAGATATGGGGAAAGGAAAGAGGAATGGTAGAGTCTCTAAATTAGTGGTCAGTGTCATCAAGTTAGACTAAGTGTTTCGTAGTCCCCACCATGGACTACCTTATGACAACTGGAGCAACAGGAGGGATGAGATAAGGTTAGGGGTTCTGTAAAATGAATTAAAAAACTTGCTGGAAATAAGGATAAGAAAACATTGAACGATGTTTTTGTGACTCACGTGCAGAGAGAAAATTTTTTATGAAAGAAAGCCAGAGGAGGGCCTCATGGGAAGCATTGAGATTTTCTTTTGCATTATCATTATTATTCTAATAGTTTTTTCTGATTACTGAAGTGGTGGAGGTCCTTTGTATAATATTTAGAAAGTACACAAAAGCACACAAAAGAAAATAAAAAGCATTCACTATCTTAAAAGCATTATTAGAGTTTTAACTCTTACAGACTGAAGATTTTTTAAGAGAGGCACACAAGAAAGAAAGAGGTGACAAAAAGCCCTGAGAACTTGGGCTGGGGCTGCAGCTCAGTGGTAGAGCACTGGCCTAGCATGTGTGAGGCACTGGGTTCAATTCTCAGCACTGCATATAAATAAATTAATTAAATAAAGGTCCATTTTTAATATGTTTAAGAACATATTAAAAACTGGTATGAGGACTCCGGCCTCTAAATTAGAAGGCAAATAACAGTGACATAAAAAAATCTCTATTAATGAATACATATAGAATTACATAATAATTGTCAGACATTTCATCTCTAAAAGTAAAGATGATTCAGACAGGGTATTTTTACGTGGCAGTCATTTACATCAAAATATTAATTTAGTTTTATGACAAGAATCATACCTATTAGAAGTCCCTGCCACACACTATACTGGAAGCTCCACACCTCCCCTTTATGTAAAAGAAAGGGACAGTTCTCTGTTGATGAAACTGGCACCACTGACTTGGGGAGATTTACAGATATAGTGAATGTCAAGGAAGAAATAAAATTAAGTGTCAAAAATGATTTTAGAACCAATAAAAATGTTATCCAAAGCTTCTCTTCTGAAATCCCTTTGCACAGGTAGATATGAAGCCTGGGTAGATCAGGGAAATCTTTGTTGGGTCTCAGGAGATTCTTTGCTGTTGGCTCCTGCTCTTGACTCTTACACTGAGGCCAAGGATGCTGCAGTACTTGGTTATTAAGGTAGACTGCTTCCTCCCGTCTCCCCTGTGGTTGTCTTCTGGCAATACAGATTTTGCACCTGACCATGGCTCAGGCAATACTTCATGTTGCCCAAGCAGGCTGACAACTGAATCAAGTCAAGCCCAGGCCTGAACTATGGGTTTCCAGAAAGTCCAGAGAGAAACACTTCCAATAATTTGCCCCCACTGGCTGCCACAAGTGTTAACCAGCTCTACCTTATGAGACTCCATGTTCTTGTGTGATTTTCTGATATCACTTTTACTGTCACCGCATGTGTGACTGGGAAGGGCACAGTGACTCCATAATTCCTACAGAGGCTAAGTGCACTAATTCTTAGGAAAGAACTCTGGTATCAACCACTACTCTACACAAGAATTGGACTTGTAACAAGGATTCACTGGTTCACTCTTAAGGGACATTCAACAACATAACATAGAAAGATTATCAAGAAGATAGGGAGATTCTTTTCTGAAGGCACCCTTGTCACAAATTTGTGGGTAAATGCATCAACCTATGGCCTAGAGATAACAGGTGAATATCTTTTCAATTTCCAGGCAAAGCGAGGGGAAATAACCTAATTTCTTATCAGAGTTGACAAAGGGAGTGCTGGGTTAAAAGACACAAAAATTGACAATAAGTTATTGTCTTACTCTCCTTTGTGCTGCTCTAAGAGAATACCACAGACTAGTTAATTTATTGAGAAACGAAATTTATTTCTCACAGTTCTTGGAGTTGGGAAGTTCAAGATTAAGATGCTAGCATCTGGCTAGGGCCTTTTTTTTTTGCTGCATCCTAACATGTTCGGAAGGATAAAAAGAGAACCAAAAAGAGACCAGGATAGGACCAAACTAATTCTTTTGTAAGGAACCCACTTCTGCAAAAACAGCTTGATCCACTCATGAGTGTGGTGGTCCCAGGACCCAAACCACTCCCAATAACCCTCACCTTCCGGCACCACCTTGTTGAGGATCAAGTTTCCAACATATGAATTTTGGAGAATGCATTCAAACCATAATTATATATATGACAGATAGTTACAACCTGTGTGTACATGCTAGAAATCAGCTAAACTGAACATCCTCAAGAACTTAATCCACAATGCTGAACCACGTTTCTCATGGGTCCACATCCGTTTCACTTGCTCATTTGTTAATTAATCCATTTATTCAATTTAAAATGTATTGATCATTTGACAAAGTCATGCTAGTTTCCAAATTAATAAGAGCACTCTTTTTCTTAAATACAGCCAAAATTTAATAAAGAAAACTAATGTGTATCAATAATAATACAAATGGTGCTCTTTGCCTGATTACTATGCGTAAGGCATTAGCCTTAGTGGTTTATGTCTTTTTACTCATTTCATATGCACCTTGAACCTATAAGGTAAGTAATACTGTCACAATTTTGCAGAGATTAGGAAATTGAGGCAAATAGAGTTCACTTGCCCAAGACTACCTAAAACAAACAAGGGGTTGACCTGGCACGTCTATCTCTGGAGTCCCATCTTTGTTAGCCTATTGTTTGAATAACTTAGGGGGAAATCATTATTTTCCAAGTGAATGTCCAGGCTAGATCTTAAGGACTGAGAAGAGGACTCTGAGCAGCAGACCCATCCCCCAGTCCCTGTAGCTTTAACTCCCACAGGCTTCAACGAGACTGCATCCAGGCCTGCGCAGGAGGCAAGATTGACTCCAAGCTTGGTGCTGAGAACAGGTGTTGCCAGTAATGGCCCTGACTCAGAATGCTGCTTGCCCAGGAATGAGTCTGAACTGTTTGACCAGTCAACAGATACTAAGCTTAAGAAGGAAGCAAGTTTATTCAGAAAGAGTCTTCTTCCAAGGCATTGCTGGGGATTTGAAATGGGCAGAGTGATTCTAAAAAATGAACCAGCTATACAGCAATATTTCCTGGAGCATCCAACCCAAACAGGACATTATCTTGCTTACTTCTTGAAGTCACAGCAAGCCTTAAGAAGTTAAGGATTTTTAAATTTTTTTGTCTGTGGTGCCTAGTTTTCTAATCCAAAAGCTCAGCTCAGTTTTCTTTTATAAACCCAGATTAATTCATGCTTGGACAATTGGTATGCTGAGTAAAACTGATATTTTCTACAAGAAAGACTAATTTTCTTGGATTTTCAATATATGGGGGCTGTCTTCTGCTATTTCATTCCCCAATATAGTTAAAAACTTGATATTTTTTCTATTTCTTTGAGTGTGTGTTTTAGAACTCCTGTTTTGTTTTCAGTAAAAATGCAAATAGTGTATATATTTAGAATGACTTAGTAAATAATTTACATTCTATACAGTAAATTATTTATTTATTCCAGGCATACATATTTAGAATATGAACATAAATATTTTATAGTCTGTGGCATTGCTAATGAAAAAAATTCAATCAGCTTGCTCTCAACTCTGGATTATACTGTACATATACTCTGCATAGTTGGTATCCTGCAAGCAATCATACATTTCAAAGTTATGGCATTTATAGGATTTTCCAAACATTTAGGCTTTGAAGTCTGTTTCAAGCTCTCCTCCTCTTTACATTACCTTCCAGCCTTCTCCTCTTTCCTCTTCTTCCTGTAGTTACTAGGCTTCTGATTAACTCCCTATCAATAAACATATTTTTATTGAGTGTTGACAATACGTAATGCTTACTTAGGGACTGAGAGGGAATATTAGAGGAATACCTACTGTGGACCTTCCTAGAAGACTGCATATCTGGCTGAGTTATATATAAACTTCACAAACCAAATAATAATAACACTAATGATAATAATAATAATGATAATAATAATAATAAAATTAAAAAGCTAAAACACTCTAAGCAATTGGTATGTGTATTTTTAAAAAGTGATAGCATTTAAACTATATGGCTACAATTTGACTAAAAAATAAAGAGTTTGAGTATGTAAGGGGAAGACTTTGTAAACTCTACCTAAAATAGCCTTTTCTAAACTTTGCATCTACTCCAGAAATCTTGGTAAAGTCACCATCCAGCAACAATTCTCATTACTAACATTCTCAAAAAGTAGAATATAACTGGTAACAGTCCCAAAGGGACCATTATGGAAGAACCAGGAGAATCTCTTAGTATTAAATATTTTTAATATTTACACTCTGAAGTACTGGACAGAAACTAAAAAAGAAATTGAAATAATATAAAATCTAAAAGTTAGGGACATGTTGAATAGAAGCTTATTTTCCAGATACATTGGGATAGCTTTTTGAAGGCTCTCTTCTTTGAAACCTGGGGGAGGTAAGTTTTTAAAATGCATAGATACCATTTTCTAAGTAGCTTGCACATTCCAAGTATTGCATTCCTTGTTTACTGTGATCCTCACGGTATTCTTGCAAGGTAACCGCGGTTAGTACCAGAGCAGTTGATAAGTTGAGGAAATTGAGACTCCAGATTTAACAATTACCCTCAAAGGGTAGAAAGCCAGTAAGTGACAGATATCAAGAAGTTCAGGCTCTAAAGTCCTGAAATGTGACCTCTCTCCCACACTGGCTCCTAGTAGAGTACTTTATCAATTAGTGGGGAATAAACATTAAATGATCATTATCCTTTCACCCTCCAAAGTAGTTTTGCTGGCAAGAAAATAGTAAGAGAGTCTTTTGCCAGTTGTTTCTTGGAAAGCCACTAAGATTTTTTATCAGTTCTTTTTAGTTACATATGACAGCAGAATCCATTGTGATGTAAAAGCATGGAATATATCTTATTCTAGTTAGAGTCCCATTCTTATGGATGTATATAAGATGTATCCAGTGGTGGGATTTACTATGCTTTTTTTCATATATGTACATGGAAAAATTATGTCAGATTCTTTCTACTGCCTTGTCTTTGCTTATCTTTCCTCCCTTCCTTCCATTCCCCATTTTCTAATCTCCTGTATTTCTATTCTTCCCCTCACCCCCTCCCTTATTATGGGTTAGCTTCCACATATTAGAGAAAACATTTGACCTTTGGTTGTTTGGTACTGGCTTACTTCACTTAGCATGGTAGTCTCCAGATCCATCCATTTGCTGGCAAATGTCATAAATTCATCTTCTTTATGGTTGAGTAATATTCCATTGTGTATACATACCATAGTTTCTTTATCCATTCATCTATTGAAGACACCTAGATTGGTTCCATAGCTTGGCTATTGCGAGTTGATCTGCTCTAAACATTGATGTGGCTGTGTCACTGAATTATGCTGATTTTGAGTCCTTTGGGTATAAACTGAGGAGTGGGATAACTGGGTCAAATGATGGCTGGGTCAAATGATTCCAAGTTTTTTGAGGAATCTCCATACTGCTTTCTAGAGTGGACACACCAATTTGCAGTCCCACTGCCAGCAATGAATAAAGGTACTTTTTCCTCACATCCTTCCCAACATTTTCTGTCACGTATATTTTTGATAATTGCCATTCTGACTGGAGTGAGATGGATTCTCAGTGTAGTTTTAATTTGCATTTCTCTAATTGCTAGAGATGTTGAACATTTTTTCATATATTTGTTGACCATTTGAATTTCTTCTGTGAAGTGTCTGTTCAGTTCCTTTGCCCATTTACTGAAAGCCACTACGATTAATAGTGCTTGCATCCACCTCTGTAGACTATGCGTTTTAACAAACATGTCTTCAGCCTTGTTTTCAAAGCACTTTGTGACCAGTGTGACAGACAGATGTATAATCAAGTAAGTCCTAAGAACAGGGGAGAACATAAGTGATGAGAAAGATCCTGAGGAGGAAAATGTCCACAAAGGAATTGGTGGCCACACGTCCAAGAGTTTGCACTGCACTAGAGTTCCACAGTGAGAGCTAGTAGAGGTGGCTCTTGCTTTTGCAGGGGCTTTCCAAGGCTTTTGACCTTGTCGATCTACTCAGTTGCAGATTTGCTTCTGACTTGATAAATTTCATTTTTGAGGGTATTACTGCCCTCCTTCTCCGTTTAGGCTTGCTTTTCTAACCATGCTTTTGAAAGCTGTTGAGCTTTGCTTTATAGTCCATTGTGTGGTTAATTTTCATAAAAGTTTTACCTGTTGTTGAAAATAGTGAGACCCCTGTCATTGTTAGATAGAAAAGTCCTTAAATGTCTATTATTTCAAGCTTAGGAGTTGTGCTGTTAAAACTTGTACCCTTTTTGAATAGATATATTCTGTCTGCTTTATCTATCAGTTTGTGTGAGAAGTATGTTAAACACCTCGGATTAAATTATGGACTTGTCTAATTCTTCTTGTAGTTCTGTCACTTTGTGGTTTAAAATATATGAAGCTACATTAATAAGAGCATGAAAATTTTAAATTGTTATAAATTCTTGGTGAATTAAACCTTTTATCATTATGAAGTGTCACTCTGTCTCAATGACTTTTTCATTATAATTTATTTTGTCTAAATTTCATATGACTATCCAAACTTTTACTCATGCTTTTATCTTATACCCAGCTATTTTAGATGTATTACTGGGAAATTCACTCCAGCCATTAAGCCCATAATATTGCAAATTCAGAATGTTGTTATTTATCAATCCTTATTATAATATGATTTCTTGTATTACTTTTTATCGTTTTCCTGATTTTCTTTCCAATCGTCTTACTTTAGTACTGTCCTAATAAAGATGTCATATGATCTTCCAAATTTGAGTGATTGTCATCTAGAAATTATACCTTTGAGGTTAGTGTAGTAAGAAAGGTATAAAGCGACTATAAATACTCACATCTGCTCCTCTTTTCTCTTTCTAAGGACTGAAGTGCACCTACGTTCCACAGTTTATTTTTTGAAAATTTTAATGTTTTCCTTCCACTACGTTTAATAGAAATATCTTACACTGAACTCTTAAATTTGAAATAATATCCTGAAAATTCCTAATTCATAAACCACTGGTGCCAAATTAAAAAAAAAAAAAGTTTAGAGCCAGCCAAAGACCTTTAGTCAAATACAGAATCAAAAAAGTGAATGGAACTCACCAGAGAAGTTTGCCTGCTCTGGGATTGTGCTCTTTTGTTTTTCTTTTCTGGCAAAATAAAGTCAGACCCATGCTAAGTAGGTCTTGATTCTGCCCAGAATTGGAACTCAGCCTGGCATTCCTGAGACTCTACAGTACAAGAGGGCAGATCCTCATTTCCCACCTGTCTTTTCTTTAATACATTTATATTCCTTAAGTGTTCCATATTTACTTTGCTTCTTATATAAAACAAAATCTGCAGAAGCCTCTCCAGGACATGAAAGGAATTGGAGAAAAAAATTACAAAGTTTCTGGAAATAGCAAATAACATGTTACTGGTTCACAAAATGATTTGAAATTGAATTTGAGCCTTCAGTATTGCTCCTGGATTCCCTTTCTAAGGATTAGATTAGTGAAACTCCAAATTTTTGGAGCACTTTTAAAAAACAACACTTAGCATGATTTCTAGTTCATGTTTTAACTTAGATTAGTGTTCACCAGCTATGCAAGTATGTGCAGATACACAAACACATGAATTGATTTAAATACGCACAAGTGCACCTGTGTGGGGGTTTCCATACACATGTGCAGCCATGCACACCCCACAAACTACCTCAAACTCTCAAAGTGTAAATTCCAAATTGGAAGGTGATACAATTAGCTCTTATCATTAAGGCTAGAAAATAAAATACCACTAAACTCTGTATAGAAATAAATGGGGCTTTGAATAATATCAGTTTTCCTTGCAATTGATTGTCTGCTTTTTACTAGGTAATAAGAGTCTGTGTGTAACTATATTAAATTAATGCAAATACTGATTCCTATTTCGTTTAGAGAGAATGTGATTTGAAAGAAAGTAACTGTCTTTTAGTCCTTAGAGACTCAAAGAAAAGCAAATTTTAGGTCAACTACTTAAAGGAAACAATTCTCCACAGTATCAAGTTTAGGTATTTCCAAATCAAGGAATTTAGCAAGCTGTCACTTAATAAATGGGCTCTGCTCACTCCAGTTGCAGATAATTATCCCAGTGGGTAGGAACTGAAAACTGTTTCCACCAAGAGAAGTGGGGGAAGGAAATTGCCATCCTGGGAAAATTCTGATTGTAAAAATTATCTAGATTAAAGCAGATTCTGAACAAAAAATCTTTGGGTGTTTGAGATGACATAGAGTGCTGAATGAACTGCTTACTAATAAACTGATGACAGGACCTACAACTCTTCTTAGTATAAATATTCATGAAATGGAAAGAAGTTATATACTTAGAATAAAGTGTTGTGAAGTAGAATAAACGCAGAGTTGAAATTTATTTCCTCATTAAAATAAAGTGGTATGATAAGAATTGAGGTTCCTAAAAAAGTTTTTGCTACCTGGCAACTATACCATTAACCAAAAATTACCATTAATATTCTATTTTACAAACTCTAACTAGTATCCTTGAAGAAGATGAAGTTTTCTAATATATGTATATGCATCAAAATTGCAGGGAAACTCAGTAGCCAATTACATCAAATTTAATTTAACAGAATGTAGTTTACCATGCAAATCGCTTAGCTTCATATTTCATAGTTTTTATTTTTATTTTCTCTAGTCAGAAACCATTAGAGTCCTTGATAAGGATCGATGCAGCAATTCATAGTGGGATATTTTTGTAGTCAACCTAAGAGGAGGTACAGTCATACAGTCATGTTCAATCACTTTAGAGACTGTTTAAGGTTGCCTGTTTTATTTTTATTCCAGCTTATTTTTCTCATTGTGCATTTACACATAGCAAACACTGGAACTGGGGATAACGTTCTTGATCATCTTGCTGCTTCAGAGTCTTAATGTTTTCTTCAATTGACAGTTCATTATCACTAACAATAGTGGTTTGTACCTGAATGAATGATAAGAAAACTCCGTCTTAAATATACAACCCAGCCATTATCTCCACTTAATTGTTTTGTTTGAAGAAAAGTCATAGTCAAAGGATTCCATTCATGCAAACAAACCAAGTCTGTCTGTTTTATAATTTTACATTGTTTCTCAAAAAGTCTCAAGAACTCTATTGCATACTTTAGTCATTTTATTAGGATATATTACTATAAAGAAATTGTGTTTTTATTAAAGTACATGAAAATTACACAACCAAATTATATGGTTCTATTATTTGAAACAGTAGACCTTTAAAAGAGATGACACCATATAAACAACAAACATTGCCCTAACATGGGATGCCCTAGTTTAATTTTTAAAATTGTTTCATATAAGATTATGACCATGAACCTTAACTTTTCCTACCCTAGATTTCCTGCACCCTTGAAATGAGTAATTGAATTGGAGGATGTGTAAGATATTCTCTAGTGCTATAATGCTGTGATTCAAGTCCCATTTATTTAAGTAATGTTTCCATTACTAATGTCAAAGAATTTGCATAATTCTCCTTATACCTGAATTTGGAGACTCTGCTTGCCCCTAGCAAAACATCATGGTCTTTCCTTCCCTTGGCACATTTTCTGTTCCTTAGCTGCTCAGAGTTGTTTCTTTGGTTTGAACCAAGTGTTTCTTGCCCTGTGTTAGCCCAGTGGGAGCCCATGAGTAGGGTGATTAATAGCAAGAGAGGACTTAGATGGAGCCTGGGCAAGTCATTGGGGTAGGTTCTAGAGAGCAGCTGGGTTTATCCCCTGTTCCCCACCTCCCTAGTCTAAGAGCTGTGAGGTAGGGACCATGCGTAGCTTGTGTGAGCTAGAGAAATGAGGGCAATTGTGAGAATTGATGAGATAATGGGAGAGTTCCTGGCACCATGTTATACTGTAAGTGCTCATCAAACATGAATTGAATCTGGATCCGACACCAGTGTCACTGACTGAGCACTCAAACTATGAGCATCGCTTATAGGCAAGGACTGCACACATTTGTTAAATTCCTGTACTTCAGCTGCTACCCGTGAGTGATGTTAGAGTTCATAGGGATTTGCAACAAGGGTCCCATAAAGCAATAATCTGTTTCCCAGGGAGACTCAAACAGAGACTGATCTCCTCCTTGGGATTTGTTGACAGAGAGTATGTAGTAAACAGTAGCTGAACAATCACCTTGTTTAAGGTCATCTGCTACCCAAGTCAGCCGTTAGTATTTAAAAATGTGTGAGGATTTTCCAATTCAGAGTCTGTGAGGGAGAAAGAACATGTTTCTGAAATAGGTTAAGAAAATATGCTAATAGATTGCTCTGTCCTTTAGAGAGTAAATGCCAATTAGCAACTATCTATTGGAGGAGAAGAGTTCTGGACAAGAGCTCAAACAATGGGCTGAGGCTAGGATTGGTGTTTATCAATATCAATGTGACATTATGGTCAAAGATCAATAAATATAAGCTCCAAATTGGAATATTGAACTTTGGCCTGTTGATCCCATACCTCAGTATTTTAATTTTATTTCATGTCTTAAGGGACACAATGGTAAAGCAGATGGTGCCGCAGCACGGAGAATTGAGCACTGTTGAAACGAGACTATATTGTTCTATGTAAAGAGGTCATGGATGAGACTAGGCAGACCAGGGCCTTGGAAGCTGAAGGACATCATATTGGTTTTCTGTGGCTTCTGTAACACTTTGCAACAAACTTATAGATGAGAAAACACAAATTTGTTATCTGACATTCTGGATATAGAAAGTCCAACAGGGGTCTTACTGGACTGAATCAGGGTTTAGGCAGCATAGAACCCTTCCAGAGATTCTAGGGGAAGATCTGATGCTTTTTTCCTGTTTCTTAAAGCCACCACATTCTTTGGCTTGTGTCCCTTTTCCATCTAGAAGGCCAGCAAAGGTCAATCGAGTCTCTCTTATCATATCACACTGACACTGGCTTTTCTGATAAGGACTCTTGTGGTTACCTTGGATCTTCCTGTATATCCCTGAGTAGTCTCCTTGCTTTAATGTCAGGTGACTAACAACATTAAGTCCCTATTGCCATGGCAGATAACATAATCACAGCTTCTGAGCAGTAAGACACGAACCTCTCTTAGGCAGACACGTTATTCCGCCTACCTGTGTGTTGTGAAGGTGAGCACAAAACTGGAAGGGCAGTGCCCTGTGCTAGGGCTTTTAATATATGAACTTGTTTCTAGGAAGTCACCAGATTAAAATTGTCCCTGAAGATGAAGTCTCAATAATAAAAGAAAGGAGTGTGTAAATAGCCACCAGACCTGGAAGACAGTTACTCACTGAGAGAATAGTTGCATGTTATACAGCCATTAAAATTCAGTTTTGAAAAAGAAATTTTACTCCCAAGTCTTACTGAATCTATTTTAACTCTCCTTCAAGTTGCTCTCTGTTTTTGTTGTTTCTATTTTTCACCAGCTCAAAAGCACTGAATAACTACTAAACATTTGTGGTTGTTGATAGAATTTACTAGCAAACATCCAAGACCAGGATTCTATGGAACTTACACTTACACACACACACACACAAAAAAAAACAAAAAAACAAAAAAACCACAAAACCAGACATTCCACAAGTATTTTAAGTCTGGCAAGTTTTTTGAAACAGGTAGTGTCAGATGCATAAGGAGTAAACCAACAGAAGTCTGTCTGCCTGGGCGTCTTTCACAACAGAGGCCTCAACCTATGGCCTGAGCCTGAGTGCCTTATTCTTTTTGGGGCTTAAGCACAGGTGATAAAAACATCAGAACTTGTGCTTTAGAAAGCAAAAGTATCCTAAGGAATAATTTTCTGCACTCTATTCCTCCTTTTATCACTTGACACTTGCTTGATTCTTTTAAATTTTTCACCTGTGCCAATCAATGGTATCTTGCAGTATTTTACGTAGCTTTATAGGCCACCTTAAAGCCTTTCTGAAACAAAAATGGATAAATCAATGAAAATTTGAAAATATTAAGGACCACACCCATGAGGTAAGTGTGCATCAGCAAATGGGCTGCAAGCATACATTTTCAGCAAATTTCTCCTAGTTCTTTACCTATTGCTTCTAGTTCCATCTGTTCCTGAAGCAGAAGGGCATCCAGTTCTCTTGGGGTGTGGAAAACTGGGAGGGTAAGTGCACAGAACCAGGGTTCTAGTAATAATCTAGTAATATAGATTATCCTAGCCTTCCCTAATTCCTTGACTTCTCCATGGAGTTGTCTAAGGAATAGAAAATGTATACCTACTGTCCTCTTCTGCAGGATAACAGGGAGTAGAGTTTACATCCTTTTTATGTACTTCAGAGAGTCTCTAGATGTAACAGCCCTTTATTTATTGTTTTTCACTTCATTTTGTCAGAAAAACAAGACACTGTAATAGGACCACTGGGTGAAACACCTTGCATATACCCCAGTATCTGCTGCAGCTGCACAATCCTGGGCATTATTTTGAAAAGATCTACAGGTTCCATCATTATTTATCCTCTTGTATGGGGGGTACCTTGGGTCATACCAACCTCCGTTGTCTCTCCTGCTCTCCATTACTGTGCCTAAAGTGGAAAAATTCTGACCCCAGATAATATTTAGTTCAAAAGTAGAATTACAAGCCATAATGTACTCAACTTTTAACAGGGACATCTCTGGCTAAAATATCATCAAAACTAATTTGTGGAAAATTTTTATCACCTTATTTCCTCACTGCATACAGTAATCCAGACCAAGATTTCAAAACTTCTTTAGATTTCTCCCAAAATATTCATTCATAAAAGAAAACATTGAAGAAGGAAGAAGTTATAAATTTCAGAACATTTCTGGTAAAATTCAGTATATTTTGTCCCTCTTTCAAAGATCAACAGAAAATAATTGAAATAGTTAAAATCTTACATGTATTTTAGGAAAATAACCCTGAATTCATGGGCAAATCTGCTTTGAGGGACCAAGATGAGACAATATAGGAAGTTAATGAGATATAATGCTAGACAATGATGGGAGTTTTTTAAAATTGTTCTTTATTTTGATTCATTGTACAGAAATGGAGTACAACTATTGTTTTTCTGGTTGTACATGAAGTAGAATCATACCATTTGTGTATTCATACATGTACACAGGACAATGATGTTTGTCTCATTCTCTTTCCTTCCCTGACCCCTCTAGATCCATTTCCATCTACACAATCCATTCTTCTTTCATTCTTCCCTTACCTCCCCCAGTCCCCATTATGTATCATCAACCACTTATCAGAGACATCATTCAGCCTTCGGTTTTTTGGGATTGGCTCATTTCACTTAGCATGATATTCTCCAACTCCACCCATTTACCTGTAAATCCCATCATTTTATTATTATTTATGACTGAATAATATTCCATTGTGTATATACACCACAGTTTCTTTATTCCTTCATCTATTGAAGGGCATCTAGGTTAGTTCCACAATCTAGCTATTGTGAATTGGGCTGCTATAAACATTGATGTGGCTGTGTCACTGTAGTATGCTGATTTTAACTCCTTTGGGTATAGGCCAAGGAGTGGGATAGCTGGGTCAAATGGTGGTTCCATTCCAAGTTTTCAAAGGAATCTCCATACTGCTTTCCAGAGTGGCTGTACCAATTTGCACTCCCACAAGCAATGTATGAGTGTACCTTTTTCCCCACATCCTCACCAAAACCTATTGTTGCTTGTATTTTTGATACTAGACATTCTAATTGGAATGAGATGAAATCTTTGGGTAGTTTTGATTTGCATTTCTCTAATTACTAGAGATGTTGAACATTTTTTCATACATTTGTTGATTGCTTGTAGATTCTCTTCTGTGAAATGTCTGCCCATTTCCTTAGCCCATTTATTGATTGGGTTATTTGTATTCTTGGGGTAAAGTTATTTGAGTTCTTTGTAGATTCTGGAAATGAGTGCTCTATTTGAAGTGTGTGTGGCAAAGATTTTCTCCCACTCCGAAGGCTCTCTCTTCACATTGCTGATTGTTTCCTTTGCTGAGAAAAAGCTTTTTAGTTTGAATCTATCCCAATTATTGATTCCTGCTTTTATTTCTTGTGCTTTGGGAGTCATGTTAAGGAAGTCTGGTCCTAAGCTGACATGATGAAGATTTGGACCTACTTTTTCTTCTATTAGGTGCAGGGTCTCTAGTCTAATTCCTAGGTCCATGATCCATTTTGAGTTGAGTTTTGTGCAGGGTGAGAGATAGGGGTTTAGATTTGCTGCATATGGATTTCCAGTTTTCCTTTGCACCATTTGTTGAAGAGGCAATCTTTTCTCCATTTTACGTTTTTGGCACCTTTGTCTAGTATGAGAAAACTATTTATGTGGGTTTTCCTCCGTGTCTTCTCTTCTGTACCATTGATCTACCATGCCTTTTTTGTTACTATTGTTCTGTAGTATAGTTGAAGTTCTGGTATTACCCCCTGCTTTGCACTTCCTGCTAAGGATTACTTTAGCTATTCTGGGTCTCTTATTCCTCCAAATGAATTTCATGATTGCTTGCTCTATTTCTATGAGATATGTCATTGAGATTTTGGAAATACATTGAATTTGTATAGTGCTTTTGGTAGTATGACCTTTTGACAATATTAATTCTGCCTATCCAAGAACATGGGAGATCTTTCCATCTTCTAAGGTTTCCTTTAATTTCTTTCTTTAGTGTTCTCATGGTAGAGGTCTTTCACCTCTTTTGTAAGATTGTTTCCCAAGTTTTTTTTTTTTTTTTTTTGAGGCTATTGTGAATGGGGTAGTTTTCCTAATTTCTTCCAGAGGATTCATCCCTTATGAATAAAAATGCATTAGATTTATGAGCATTGATTTTATATCCTGCTACTTTCCTGAATTCATTTATAAGTTCTAGAAGTTTTCTGGTGGAATTTTTTGGTTCCTCTAAATATAGAATCATGTCATCAGCAAATAGGGATAATTCGAGTTCTTCTTTTCCTATTGTATCCCTTTAATTTCTTTGGTATGTCTAATTGCCCTGGCTAGGGTTTCAAGGACGATGTTGAATAGAAGTGGTGAAAGAGGGCATCCCTGCCTTGTTCCAGTTTTTAGGGAGAATGCTTTCAGTTTTTCTCCATTTAGAATTATGTTGGCC
>JAJEJO010004221.1:0-52163 GCA_020662805.1 Glaucomys volans
CTGTCCTCTGGGGAAGCATACTTCCCTCTTGGCACAGGTGCTGGGTTGCATAAGATCTAAGGACTCCCAAGAGCATGCCTCCCCTGCTGGCCCCAGAAACCAGGAGCAGGAATCACTCTGCTGTAGTCCTCTCTTCTGTTCCTATTCTTCTGACCTAATTAATGCCCATTCTGAAAATCCACCCCTCCCTCCAGCAGCTCACGCTCAGCGGCCTGCTCTCCTCTAGGCCAAGGTCTAGGGTGGACCAGGATTGAATCTTTTCCCTGGGGCATTGCTCACTCTACAAAGGTGTATTAGTGAAGTTCTGTATGGAAGGTTGTGCTAGGGGCTTAGTCTGGAGATGACCCAGCCATGTCACAAGAACCAGTGAACCAGTCAGGGATGCTGGTGAGCGGGGAACCCTGGCCTTCCCTGTGAGATGCATTCACTGCAGAAGGGGGCCACCTTGATTGCATCATGAAGAACCAGAAGGCACCCAGATTGACAGGGAACTGCAGCATGACTAAATTAGGGCGTTGGTGATGACAGGGAACTTCAAGGAGTTCCCTGTGGCTGAAGAGGAGCTGGCCAGTGGGCAGTCACAGAAGGAGGCTTAAATTTTATACCAAGGGAAGTAGTAATAGCTGGCTGCTCCCTGTCCCCTGAACAGGGCAGATCTGCAGATCTGGATGCACAGGCCCTGGATGTTCCCAGCCAGGCCTCATGCCCCTACCCCAAGAAAAGCCACCCCTAGTCGGGCATGGTGGCAGTGCCTGTAATCCCAGCTCCCCAAGACATGAGGCAGGAGGATCACAAGTTCAATACCAGCTTCAGCAACTTAGTAAGACCCTATCTGAAAAGGAAATGAAAAAATGGGGTGGGGCTGGGAGGTAGCTCAGTGGTCGCAGTGCTTCTCTGGCATGTACTCAGCCCCAGGTTCAGCCTCTAGTACTGGGGGTAAAACAAACAAAAAAAGAATGACAAAAAAAAGCAAAGCAGAGCATAGTGGCGCACCCTGTAATCCCAGTGGCTCAGGCAGGAGGATTGCAGTTCAAAGCCAGCCTCAGCAAAAACCGGGTGCTAAGCAACTCAGACCCTGTCTCTAAGTAAAAACACAAAAGTGGGCTGGGGATGTGACTGAGTGGTTGAGTGCCCCTGGGTTTGATCTCCTGTACCAAAAAAAAAAAAAAAAAAAGGAAAAGCAAAAGCCATCTCTGCAGGCCACCAACCTCTCCCCCTCTCCATCCTGACTTCTCCATCCCACGTATATTCCAGGTCAGATCCCACTCAGCATGTGCAACCTGTAGCCCCTCCCTGGGTCTCCCTAGAGCAGGGTCTCTGTGCCTCACCTTCCCAGTGCCTTCCCACTGGTAGAGGCCCCTCCCTGGGCTCCGCTGCTGGAGGAGGAGGTACAGGTGGGGAAGAGAACAGGGTTGTGCTGCTTCTTAGCTCCTGGAAAACCTCTCCCCAGAATCCTTGTTTGTGGCTGTGTGGTGGGTTTCACTGGGAGGGAGGAGGCTTCTTGGCCCTTCCTTCCCCACCCAGTCTCCCTGAACACTTGGAGCCCCTGATCAGCTCTCCAGTAACTAGGCTTTCTGGGAGATTCCTGGCACCCCATACTCTCCTGGGCATTCTCTGCTGGGCCCCATGTCCCTGGGGAAATGGGCAGCTCTCACTGAATTTGGCTCAATGGGCAGCTGTCAGCAGCCCCCGGCCACTTGTCTGTCTCCCTGCTTGAAATGCCCCCATGGATGAGCTGCCTCGTTGGGGCTGGGGCTTGTGTTGGCTTCCAGAGGCCTCCAGGAGAGCCCGCTTCAGCCCTGCAGGCCAGTCATGGCCGCAACCAGCAGGCCATGGTGTTTCTGTCTCCCAGCCACTTGTTCCTAGGAGCCTAGGAGAGGCAGGACCACCTGGGGGCAGGTGGATCTGATGAGAGAGGCCAGGGTTTAGGGCCTGGAGCTCCTTCCTGTTGTGTCAGGAAGGTGAGTCCTTGTTCTTAAGGAGGGGCAAAGGGAGAGAGATGCTGGACAGGATGGAGATCCCTTTGGCAGAGAGGAGAGGGCCAGAGAGGGAGGCTGGGAGCAGCCCGCAGGAGCATCTGGCCAGAGCTCAGCTTTGCCTCAGCGCAGCCCTGGGATGCACACTCATGTCTGTGGTGGGGGGACAGGTGAGGGGGTGTCATTTCAGACCCAGTCCTCATTTCAGTGTCCTCAGCCTGATCCCTGCACTGTTGCTGCTCAAAGCCCCCAAGGACTGTGGCCCGTCAGCTGCTATCTCCACTTCAGTCCCAGGGTGTGGAGGTGGGCAGGATGTGGGACTACAGAAGAAGAGACCCCCATCAAGGTTTCAGGCCTGGTGACAGGAGTGCCTTCTGAATTGCACTGAACCATGGATTCAAAACACACTTTCCCTCTCATCCCCTCCTGGGCAGCCATCTGGCAACTGTGGGAGCCATTGAAACCCGCAGTGCTGGAGGCCAGCAGCAGAGCCCTTCGGTGTGGGGAAGCTCGCTCGGGTGGGGCAGAGAGGAGCCAGGGCCCTCTGGACTAGACACAGGAATGATGGGAAGAGGTGGGGATGGAGTGGGAAGAAGATGACATTGAGGGGCCACAGCCCCAGCTCCCCTCCCAGGAGTGGATCAGCAGAGCCCCCCACCCCATCCAGAAAGTCCCCATGTTATCTGAAGCTCTTGGTGTGATTGTGGAGAATCACAAACACACAAGGAACATTCTAGAAAACAGCTCCATACTTATCAATGCCAGCGCCATGAAAGAGAAGCTGAGGGACTGTTCCAGATGAAAGGAGGCTAATGGGCATGGCCCCTGGGCATGGTCCAGGATTGGATCCTGAATTGAGAAAAAGTAAGCTATTGCAGAGGACAGTTGCTAAATGTAACAATGGATGCATTTAGATGACCGCTGTATGGTCATGGCACTTTTTTTTTGTACCAGAGATTGAACCCAGGGGCACTTAACCACTGAGCCACCTCCCAGCCCTTTTTATTTTTTATTTAAAGACAGAGTCTTGCTTAATTGCTTAGTATCTCGCTAATTTGCTGAGGCTGGCTTTGAACTTGCCATCCTCCTGCCTCAGTGTCCTGAGCCGCTGGGATTATAGGCATGCTCCACCAAACCCAGTTTGTGGCACTATTCTTTTAATTTTTCTGTAGGATTGAATTTTTGCACGACCACAGATGACATCCCAGCCCCTGCTGGGGCTAAGGCGGTAGGTTTTCTGTCTTTGGAGAGGGCCTTCTTAGAAATGGCAAAAGCGCCTGTAATCCAAGTGACTTGGGAGGCTGAGTCAGGAGGATCGAGAGTTCAAAACCAGCCTCAGCAACTTAGTGAGGCCCTTAGCAACTCAGTGAGACCCTGTCTCTAAATAAAATACAAAATAGGGCTGGGGATGTGGCTCAGTGGCTGAGTGTCCCTGAGTTCAATCCCTGGTTCCCCCCACCCCCCCCAAAAAAAAGAAAGGGCAAGAGGCTGTTTCTGGGAGTATGTCTACTTGCTCGGCTTGGAGGGGTAACAAAGGTGATAGTGCTTGGGCTGGCAAGGTGGGGCCCTGTGGGGACAGCACCTGCGTACCTTCTGTCCTCACTCATTCCCAAACCACATTCTGTCCACAGGCAACTCGGGACGTGGTGCTGAGCCGGGCTCCTGAGCAGGCTGAGGACCGGGCAGTGAGCCTGCAGAATGCTGCAGCCATCTATGACCTCCTGAGCATCACACTGGGCAGGAGGGGGCAGTACGTCATGCTCTCTGAGGTATGGCTAGCCATGCAGCCCACTCTGCTCCCCGGAGTCAGACAGTACATAAGGAAATTTGTTGATGCCACCATTTATTCCCACCCCCCAACTTGTCACTTTCCTGCCTGGCTGATCTTCCTTTTTTTGGCCCTGTGACCTTGGCAAGTCACACCAACCCCAGCTTCTGCATCTGTGAAATGGGGGCAGAGAACCCACTTCAGGGTTGTTGGGAAGAATAAATAAGCTCATACATGTAAAAAGATGAATACTGTCGTACATAATAAAAATAGTCTTATCTTTACTGAATGTGTATATTTTGAAAGTATTTTTGCAAATTTTATTTTATATGCTCTTCATCATGGCCCTATGAAATCATTCACATGTTATGGAAGTGGGAACCAAGGACCAGAGAAGTTCAGATATTTGTGTAGGGTCACACAGCATGCCAGTTACCCCTGGGGTTCCGACAGGAACCAAGTATAGGCCTCCTGCAGTCTCCCAAAGGCAGTGACATGGGTAGTGGTTACCCTGGAAGGGGATGTTGTGGCTAGGGGAGAGTATCCTTCATAGAGAAATGCTGACCATCTCCCCCTCCCCAGTGCCTGGAACGAGCCATGAAGTTTGCGTTTGGAGAATTTCACCTTTGGTACCAAGTGGCCCTCTCCATGGTGGCTTGTGGGAAGGTAAGGCCCAGGAATGCTGGGGTTGCACAGGAGCTCTGCATTCCTCTGTCCCTGCCAGGTGTGGCGGGCGGGGGCTTCTCTGGAGCCAGGTGCGCAGGGAGAAGGTGGGTGGTTGGGAACTGTTCTCCAGCAACTGTCTACATCTCCAGGAGTGTGGGTGGGGCGGACAGATGGTGCCCCAAGTGACTCCCACATCCACATGCAAGTCACAGTGTGCCCTGTGTGCAGGTGTGAGTCGGGTGCTTTTCTGAGTGTGGTGTATGGGGGCATCGAGGCACTTCTGCTGGTGACTTGGGTACGACAGCGTGGGATGGGTGTGGGATGTGTTCCAGGTGAGGGGAAACGTTCCAGGCCCCTGGGTGAGGCGTCTGGTAAGGGCCCGCCTGTGAGTTGGGCACCTGCCTATGAGGGAAGGGTGGGAGGCTGAGTGGAGCAGCAGCCCCGGTAGGAAGTTTGGAGGGAGAACTGTGGAGTGGATGTGGCCCTGGGGTGCCCGGTAGGGGAGGGGAGGACTTCAGGAACAAGGGGGGGCCCTGGGGCAGACGTTCGCCCTCCCTCTACCCAGCCCCCGTGCCAGCACTCCTGATTCTTCCTCAGATCAGAATTACACTTATATAAGCCTCTATTTTAAGCAGTGACATGAAAGGAAAACCTTTCCGGAGATGGGTGCTGAGGGCGTTGGGGCTGAGGATGCTACAAATGCAGAAAATAAGGTGGCATGAGTTGCAGATGGTTCCAAGAGCTGTAAATACCCAGAGCCCTTTCATGGGGCTGAGGGAATCCCTCGCCCCTGGCCCATCTGTGCCGTGTTCCATTTCTAGCCCCATGGCTGTCTCCGAGGAGGGCCCTCCCAGCGTGCCAGCACCGCCTCCACCAATGGAGGGGTGCCAGGCATCTCTGGGCCTCAGGACCTGGCAGGCAGGGGGAAGAAGACCAGGCACCGTGTCCTGGCACACAGGGAGAGGCTGGGGGCACAGCCCAGGATCAATGCTGGGCGACTGATCTCCTAGCCCTCCCTCCCCACGTGGGCCAGAGCATCTTGAAGTCATGTGGTCTCTTGGCTCTGGCTTAGGAGGATCTCATCAAAGCTCAGGGAGTATTCAGAGCACAGACAAGTCACAGCAACAGGAGCCAAGGAGAAGGGGCTGGACAGATGAGCCCTGGGGCTGGGGGCTGTGGAGGTCCTGAAGACACCAGCCTGCCTGGGGTAGCAGGGTTTTTGATTTTGAGGATTTATTTTTGTTTTGTTTTGGTGGGGGAGTGCTGAGGATGGGGATGGAAGTGAGGGCGTCATGCATGCTAGGCCAGTGCTTTACCCCTGATCTACACCCAGGGCCCTGCCTAGGTAGAAGGGACAGGCCTGGAGGGGGTGGAAGGATGGGGTTTAAATTGCACCTGGGAAGTTAGCGCACAGTGTCATGGAACAGCCTCCAGGAAACAGAAAACACCTCTAATCTAATAGCACCCACAGGGGAAAGACCTAGGACCAAGTAGTGGTTTGTGTACCCTTCTGTGGGTCATGAACCCCTTGAAGGCACTGAGGAAAGCTGGGGACCCCTCCTTGGAAGAATGCATTGCATGTGAAATTAGCTTCTATTTCTTGGGGAGCTCTTGGAGGTCCCCAGCTCAGGGAAGGTGTCATGAGGGCCTTGGAGGTAAGGGGCTTCCTACCTTCCTATGGAGAAACAGACAGGCACAGGGAGGTCCAGACACAGCCCAGAACCCTCCCAGCACCTTAGAGCTGCTTTCGTAGCTTAGCTCCTTCATGACTAGCACAGTGGGCACAGGAGGGAACGTGCTCACAGGCAGGGACTTGGGGTGACCGATTAATTCCTCACTTGTAAGACTCCGCTGGCTAGAGACACTGGGCTGTCCCCATCTGTGCGCTCAGTGCAGCAGGAGATTGTTCTGGAAGGCATTCTCCACCCCTTTGGGAATCCTGGATACCAAATCAGTCAGCCCAACTGTCCCAGGCAGCTTTTAGAGGAGTGACCCGAGTTTGCCTTTGCCAAGCGCCCCAGGTGGGAATCCAGGTTCTGTACCTTCCAGAAGGTGAGGCTGGGCAGATATAAATATACCTGGCATTTGAACCCGCAGGAATAACAGATGAGTTGCGTGGCATGATTTAGGTCGCTCCTTCTCTTGGTCTCCATGCTGCAATTGCATTGGCTGCGTTGCTAGGTAACCAGCATGACAGGAAAAAAAAAAAGGAGCCGGCTGCTCCACTGCTGAGTCCTCGGATGGCTCCTTAAATAGCAGCGTTTTTTGGTCGGCAAGGGGTGGGGTGGAGGAGTGGGGTGGAATGTGGAGGGTCAGTGTTAGAGAGTCCTCTATTTCAAGGACTCAAAGGTCAGCAGCCCAGAGGAGGCTAAGCGGCAGGCTGAGGCTCGCTGGGTATGTGCACAGAAAAGGCCGTGGAGTGGGGCTTGGAGTGGCATTCTTAGGAGAGGGTCTGCAGAGGACGTGGGGGTCTGACAGCTTCTTCAGGCCCCTCACACAGCTTCCCTTGCTGCAGCCCACACTGGGTTCCCAGTCTTCTGGAGCCAGTCATTTGCCAGTACCTTCTTGAACTTGGCCTCCTACACTCTTGTTTCCTGAGAGAACAATAGGAGAGGGTAGCACTTATCTTCTTGACCTCCCTGTGCCTTTCTGTAAGCTCATTAGAGACAAGAGCCACGCATGTTCCTTCTCACAGTGACTCCACAAACCCTAGCCCAGTGCTGGACCCAGGACAGGCCTTTACAAAGGCACTGCAGTTGATCTTATAAGTCTGAGTGTATTCATCTGTTTTCTGTTACTGTAATGAAATACCTGAGGCTGGGAAAAATGAAAAGAGGTCTATTTAGCTCTTCCTTTTGGAACTCAAGGATATGAAGCCAGCATTGGCTCAGCTCTGATAAGGACTTCATAGTAGATGTCATCATGGCAGAAATGTGGGAGAAATCACATGGCAAAACAGGAAGCTTGACAGGGGAGGGACCAACCTTACTCTTTTTGTAACTACCCTTTCCTGAGCTCTAACCAGGGTTCTATGAAAACTACATCGATTCCTTCTGAAGGCATACCCCCAGTGCCCTGACCCAGCCCACTCGTTAAAGGTTTCACCACCTCAGTGCCACCAGCCTGAGGACCGGTCCCTCCACATAAACCCTTGAAGGACACACTCAAACCATGTGCAAGTTAGAGCACTGGACCAGAGCCCAGGGAAATCTGCGACAGCTAAGTGGTGGGAGCTGGGGGGTCTGGGGTGAGCACAGGCCAACTGGGTCCCAGTTGTGCATCTGCTAGTCAGTCATTCTGTGCTCTGAGCAGGTCCGCCTCTCAGAGCCTCCCTTCTTCAGTGGTACCCCCAGAATTGCTTGAAAGGGAGAGAAGCTAAGTGACAGTGGGGAGCTTGGCCCCCAGTAGGGCCCAGTACAGTGGCATTGCCCTTGTCACCCAGCCATGCACCTCCTACCTGGGGTCACATGTGCAAGGGTGTGCACAACAGGAGGGTCACTGCTGAGTTCCCTGGAGAAGCATTGGACTATCAGAAGGTTCCATCTCTCAGAGAGAGGGAGAGAGAGAGATCGATTGTATGTTAGGGAAACAGGCTTCCTCTCTGGTCTGCAGCGGTCACCTGAGCAGTCTGAGGTCATCCCCATGGAACCTGTATAACGTCGTGGTTAAGAGTTTGGAGCAGACTGCACACCCCGGTTCCAGTCACAGACTGTGTGGCTTGAGCAATCTCCTTAACGTCTCAGCATTTCACTTTCCATAAGCAGGGTCATAACCTGCCTCAGGAATGTCGTGAAAATTGAAAGACTTCATGTTTATAAAGCACTTAAAATGGGTGTCAGCAAACTTTTTCTGTAAACGGTCAGACAGGGCCATTTTTGACTTTGTGGGCCCATCTATCACGACTCTCCCATCCTGCCATTGTATCGCAGATAGCCACACGCGGTGCATACATGAACAGGCATGACTGAGTTCCAGTTAAACTTTATTTACAAAAATAGGCTGAGGACCAGAGTTGGCCTGTGGGCTGTGGCTTCTGACCCCTGACTCAGAACCACACCTGGCACAGAGGAAGTTCTGGATAGGTGTCAGCTGCTGTTCTTATTATCATGCTAACACCCTGCTTTCCCCTCCTGGCCCTCCCTCCACGCACCCATCCCAGCAGTCCAGGCTGCATCCCTGGATCCCTGGGGAATCCCACATTCCTGTCTGCAGGTTGTCTCCAGCTCCGTTGGCTTGACGTCTCCCCTTCCTTCCAGCTGTTCTGTGTCTCCCTCATCCTGCTACCTGCCCTACCTCCAACTGCCTGTTTGGAGAGTCCCTTTCTTTTTTTTATAATATTTTAAAAATTTGTTCTAATTACTTATCCATGACAGTAGAATGCATTTTGACACATCACGCATTAGTGGAGTGTAACTTCTCAGTCGTCTGGTCGTACACGATGTAGAGTTACACAGGTCCTGTAATCATATGCACATGGAGTAATAATGTCCGATTCATTCTACTGTCATTCCTACCCCCATGCCCCCTCTCCTCCCTCTACTCCCCTCTGTTTAGTCCAAAGTATTTCTATTCTACGGTCCCTGTTGTGAATCAACATCTGCATATCAGAGAAAACTTGGCGTTTGTTTCTTTGGGATTGTCTCATTTCGCTTAGCATAACATTAGAGAGCCCCTTTCTACCTGTAAAATTTCCGTGGTTCAAATTCGAGTTCCTTGTGCAGTGCTTCCCTCTGTTGCCCTGTCCCCTAAGGGCAAGGTCATCTTTACCTCCATTATTCAGATGAGGAAACTAAGGCCCAGGGAGGGACT
This sequence comes from Glaucomys volans, assembly GCA_020662805.1. Taxonomy (NCBI): domain Eukaryota; kingdom Metazoa; phylum Chordata; class Mammalia; order Rodentia; family Sciuridae; genus Glaucomys; species Glaucomys volans. The sequence continues at coordinate 9,220 of JAJEJO010004221.1, forward strand.
TGCTGACAGCTCCACCAGGGCCCGCAGTGGGCCCTCTGCCTGGCTCTTGGGAAGAAAGGGGCACCAAGCAAAGACTAGTTGTCTGGGGGACTCCCACACTGTGGGTAGCAGGCACCCTCTCTGTGGAGACCCAGGATGGCCAGCGATGATGTCCCCTATTCTTGCTTCTGCAGTCAGCCTACGCCGTGTCACTGCTACGGGAGTGTATGAAGCTGCGCCCCTCAGACCCCACCGTGCCCTTGATGGCTGCCAAGGTCTGCATTGGGCCCCTGCACTGGGTAAGTGAGCTTGGGTCATGGGCAGGCAGGACCCAGGTCCCAGCAGCCTGTGAGGAGTGTGGCACAGGGGGGTACGAGGTGGCTGTACCTGGCTTGGCATGGAAGGAGCTGGAGGAGGACTTGTGAGGACCCACCAGCTTCAGGCTCTGACAGCCGTGCCCTACTCAGGATGGGCTTTGGTTTGTGGTTAGCCTTGAAATGTGGTCAAGAGTTCAGTGGAGGGAAGGTACAGGTGCCCCCACCTGCCCAGCAGTGGGAGTAGTGAGCCTGGACCAACCTGTCATTTTAGAAGCCTTGGATGACCTCACATCCAATACCTAGGGCCTATGTGAGGCTGAGGGTCAGAGTCAGCCCAGCCCTAGGGAGGGCAGCCCCTCTGTAGCGGCTCTCCTTCCTCTCGGCTCCAGCCTGCCGGCCCTGCCTAGGCTCTACTACCTGCTCTCTGCCCTCTGCTGAGGCAGCTGAACTGCTAGGAGGCTGTAGCTCAAGGGCTGCCCTCTCCCTGGTTGGCGGCCTTTACCACAAACTCCCAAAGACCCCAGGTCATCAGCAACTTGGAGCAGTGAGTGAGTACAGGGCCAGGGTCCCAGAGCCCCAGTCCAGGCCACTTGCCTCTAGGGCCGTACCTCTGCGTGGGTGTCTGCTCTAACTGGGAGCTCGCTTCCAGACATCTCGGCCTTCCTAAGTCCCATTTAGCCTCCTGATGTCAGGGGTGGTCCTGTTTCTACCCTCTGAGTGACAGAGCAAGTGCCTCATTCCTCCCACATACTGGCTTCAGTCCCACCTCTCCTCCCCTTCAGAATAAGTGTCCCCAATTCCTTCATCTGTTCTCTGGGCCCAGGGTCTGCCAAAATGGGTGCTTTGCCTTAGCACAGCTGTCTCTGACTTCCCGTAGTCCTGACACCCAACCTAACCTACCCCTAACCATCATGTGTCCAGTTGGTTCAAAGACAGCAGGGACCAGGCGCCAGGCGCATCCCACGGGTGCCAATAATTAGCACCCTGGACAACTGACTCCTCCTGCCACTCTCCCCTCCTTGAGCATCCAGCAGGCAAATCTCTGGCCCTGCTGCAGGAGGTGATAAGCTCTCTGTGAATTCCATGTCCTAGCACTCTTCCCAGTACAGGAAACTGGCCCCGGCCCTCCCTTGGGTCCCCACCTCACTGTTCGAATGAGCTGTGCCTTCTCTCTGCTGCAGGGAGGGTGGGCAAGGGTGAGGGGGCGAGGAAGCCCTGCCCTTTTACTCCCTGGTGCTCAGATTCCTGTGTCTGAAGTGCTGGCTCTGGGCCCCACAGTGGGCAATCTTTCTGGTTGGGGAGAATTACATCAGAACCACCCTGTAATGGGTTTTAGGTTTTTGGAAGGCACAGAGTGATGGGGTGGTCAAGAGTTTCACTGCCCACCTTGTGTAAGGTGTGTAACCTTGCTGTGCCTCAGTTGTCTCATCCATAAAATGGAAATAAAAACAGTCTGTTCCTCATGTAGTGACATAAATAATATAAAGTCTGGAGAGGCTGGGTGGGTTAGGGAGGCTTCATGGAGGAGGTGGCCTTCAACAGGGCTTGGAGGGTAGGGAGGATCCAGGTGGGCCAGCAGCAAGGCCTTCCACCACAGTTTGCTTTCCCTGGCTCCAAGAATATCAGGGAACCCTCTTACTCCCCAGGTCTTTCTGAGAAGGCTGTTCCCTAGAGTTAGGGTGCCCTGGTGAGCAAGCACTTGGGTGCAGGTGGCATACCAGCCCCAGACTGAGCACCCGCAGCAGAGAGTAGCAGGAGCTGGAGGGTGAGAAGGGGCAGAACGACTCAGACCCCTAGTTGTTCCAGGGCTTCTGAGAGGGGCCTCAGATATCCCTGAGAGGAAGCCCAGAATACCCATGTCTCCGAGTGTGGGGCGGGGGAGGGCATCTGTGCTCCCTAAGGCTGCTGCCAGCTCCAAGGGAGCTGTGGTCCACCCAGCCAACGGCACCCTTGCCAGGAAGCCCTAAATTTAGGTCTTCCCACCACGGAGGAGCTGTTTCCCTCTACAGCATAATTACAGTAATTATGTGCATTCAGATTACATGGTAATAAAATTAGGATCAAATCAGTCCAAATTGAAATCAGATGAGTTAGGAGCAAAGTAATCAATGACAACATAAATAGAAAAGCCCAAAAGGAAGCTTAAACACGCAGACTTGTCATTGGATCAGGGAGAACGAGGGAGAGCTGTTTAACCTGGGCTGAGCGTGGTGAGTGTTGGGGCGGAATTAGAGTTTAAATCAGGCCTAGCGAGCTGCAAGACCCTGCTGGTGGGCCAGGGGTGGGCTGCTGGCAGCCTTCCTGGTCTGGAAACCAACTCCTTATATCCCCCGAAGCCCTGCTTACACCTGCCTTGGACACAGACTGCACTGCGTTGTGATCCTATGTTCTTGGAGCAGAACTGTCTCTCCCACTTCTCTCATATGCCACCCACAGTTCAGTGGGTAGTGCTGGTGGGTGGACCTTTGCCCATGAGCAGAGCTGTCTCTTCACAGGGAATTCTGCTTTGTATGGCCCTTGTCTTCCCTATTAGATGGGGATCTTCTTCACTTACCATGTTTTGCACTCTGACCCCCTCTCCCTGCAGATATTATACAAATGGAAGGCATTACTAGCCAGGAGGGGCCCAGGTGGGTGTTCTGCATTTGCTCAGTGGTTCCTTCTGCCCTCTGGCTAGTTCTTGCTGCCTGGTTGGCTCAGGGCAGGGAGCAGGCTGTGGGGTGGCCAAGGGCAGCCTGTTCTCCAGGGAGAACAAAAGATGGGCAGCCTAGTGTTCTCTGTTCCCGAGGCTGCAGTCTGGAGCATGGGTCTGATGGTGGGCAGGGGGCCTAGATGCATGAGACATCCTAAGAGGTGATTGATACCCCCTCTGTCTCCTGCCTTCATGGCTCTTCTGGCTCATGTCAGCCCCCAGCAGGCCCAGCCATCTCCCAGCCAAGCCCTAAGAGCAAGGGATAGAAATCTGGGGGTGGACCATTTGGCCTGCATTGCAGGAAGGGAGGCTGAAACTGGGACATTAGAAAAACAAGTTGTGCTAGGCAAAACCGGCCTGAGTGGCCACATGCCCAAGGGGCGGAGCACCTGCTGTCCCCACATCCTGTCCTCATGTCCAGAGCCAGAGGGATGCCCCAGGCCAGGTCTGGGTCTGAGAGCAAGGTTGCCCCCAGGTGGGGGCCAGCAGAGGGATTTGCATGGTCCTGTGTTGGTTGCTGGCTGACCAGGGACTTTGTGACAGGGTGGGGGTTTGCAGGGAGGAAGGACACCCCAATCCCCTTCAGCCTGAGGCTCCTTAGGTGGATGAGGGCTTTCCAGGTACCAAAACCAGAGAGGCCTGCATGGCAGCCTCCTGGGTCAGCATCTTGCCAGGGTCCCCACTTTTAGAGCAGGAGGAAAAAAGGAGATGTAGGTGTTTTTTAGTATCTCTCCAAACAATCCATATAATTCAGAAAGTTGAATTATAAGAGGACAGGGTGTGCATGAGTGGCATGTGTCACTCAGAGACAGCAGAGGAGGTTGTGGAGTGGAAACTCGGGTGTGCACACCTCAGGAAGGTGTGCGATGCATCTCCCACGGGGGCACCCATCCCCTGAGGGGCCGTGGGTGGAAATTTCGTGGGCTGGAGAAGAGAGGCTGGGGTTCAAATCCACACCTACCCACACTCACCAGCTTATGATTTTGAGATAGTAATTTATTTCCCAGTGCCTCCGTTTCCTTGCCAGTAATCTGGGAACAGTCACATCCGCTGTAACAGGGAGCTGTGAACCTGAGAGGAGATGAAGCATGTCTGCGCTTAGCATGTCGCAGGGACCTGGTAAATGCTCAGCGTGTCTGTTCTAGTCCCTTCAAAATAGCAGGCACTCAGGAAGCATGAGCCTTCATTTTTCAAATTCAGGGGTGGGCAGAGCCAGGAAGACAGATTAAATGTTGATGAGGCAGGAGAAAAGAGCACCCGTTCTCCTGCCACCACCTTACAGAAATGAGAAAGTGTCTACTCCTCCCAGGAAGGAAAGAGTGGATTTTCCACAGAGCGGCAAACAGTAGGTTCTGGACCCTGTGGGAAGGAACAAAGGAGAAATGAGGTCTCTCTATACAGAGCCCGGCAGGCTCAGAAATGGGCTTTGTCCAGGCCCCAGGAAGAGAGGAAGAAGGAAGAATCCCAGGGTGAAACCACTTTGGCCTGCTACAGAGAGAAGTCAGCCCAGGAAGAGCAAGGCAGTCAGCTGGAGAGAGGAGAACTTGGAAGATCGCAAGATCACGGGGAACTTTTCCTTTACTCGTGTAAAGCAGAGTATCAAAGCATCATACCCTTCAGTTCATTCTTTTTCCAAAGTGTCAGAGAGAGAAAAATGAAGAGCTACAGAGGGCAGCCTTGGGTCAGGGGTCCTGGGTTGGAAACACATTTTTGCTATTTCCAAACCTGATTCAAGTTCCCTGTGCCTCAGGACCTCCAGCTGTTCCACTAGGTGGCCTTGGTGCCATGACATGCCCTGGGGGGCTTCAGTCTCTGTAAAATCATAGGATCTTCTCCGAGGTTTTTTGACAAGGTTATGTGGCTGCCCTGGGTACAAGAGCATTGCATCATAGGAGGAAGGTTGGCAGGAATGCTGGAGACTCCTCACTCAGAAGTATCATGACCAGCAGGGAGGGCCCAGAGCCACACCTGAGCAGTCAGAGAAGCAGTGGTCCCCACAGAGCTGCCAGTTGTTAACTTTGGAGGCTGTGGGAGGAAGTGTCTGGAGTTTGGGAAGAACACCTGGGGCACCAAACAGAGAAGACAAGGGCAGGTGGCAGAAGCTCAGGTACCTGGCAGCTCACACCATCAGGTTAGAACAGCATTTGCAGATTGCAGGTTGAGACCCGTTCGTGGGCTGTGGAATAGAACACTTAAAAAATTAAAATAGAATCACAGTGACTTGGGAGGCTGAAATAGAAGGATCATGAGTTCAAAGCCAGCCTCAGCAACCGCAAGGCGCTAAGCAACTCAGTGAGACCCTGTCTCTAAATAAAATATAAAACAGGGCTGGGGATGGGGCTCAGTGGTCAAGTGCCCCTGGGTTCAATCCCCAGTACCCAAAACATAAAAAAATAGACTATCAGGATAGGATGGTAAATAGTCCAGTGCATAACCCATGGAGGGGTGAGTCTTGTAACAATGGCTGGGTCCGGTGGACATGGGAATGTGTGTCTTGGACCGTGGATGGGTCAGAGAGCTTGCACAACCTGGCACAGCAGACTGAGCTGCAGAGTGGTCAGTCCTCCTAAGGGCCAGTTCAAGAGACAAAAGGCAGACAGTAGTATCCCCTCTATGGATTCCAGAGGGCCTTTGATGCCACTTCCTAATTTGTCACTGAGATTGTGTGTGTGTGTGTGTGTGTGTGTGTGTGTGTGTGTGTGTAAATATTACTGGTCTGGGAATGTAGCCCATAGTAGAGCACTTGCCTAGAATGTATCAGGCTCTGGGTTCGATCCCTAGCAACACACACACACACACACACACACACACACACACAAAGCAATAAATTAGTACTACCAAATTGTATTTGATATCTGATCACACGCTGCCCTGAGCATTGCCTTGTGATCCATTTGGTCCTCCCAGCAGTGCTCTGAGTGACACTCTTGTTATCCTCATTACACAGAAGAGGGAACTGAGGCACAGCAAGAGGAAGTGACCACACTCGGACTCAAGTCCCAACAGCATGGCCCCACTGCTCTGTCCTTGTCACCAGGCTGCCCTGCCTCCTTGCAGAGAACTGATTTGTGAGTGTGCTGGCTTGGGGTTGAGCGGAATTCTGCCCCGACAGAGTGAAGGTGGCAGAGTCAGCACCCAGGTTTCAGGACCCCACTCTTGTTAGATGAAGGGAATCGAGTGTTATGAAGCATTTTGGTTTTAGTTCTTGCTGTGACAGCGTTTGACCCTTTGGCTAGCTAGTTAGAGCACCTGTGGATGCTGCATGCTGTGGAATTGTGTATCGTCTTCCTTAATAGAATTAATAATAATATTTTCCTTAATAAGCACTGCAGTGACCGTACATGCAGAAAGCCCATTTTGTGGTGTGGAAGTAGAAATCACAATGGTGTCGGCCGTGTAGGAACATGGTACATTGCAGCCTTACAAATTTTATCTCCTTCCTTTCTGCACAGTGGATCCTCTGCTCCCTCAGGGTTTTTTGTTTTATTTTAGTTTGGGTTTTCATTTCGTACATACCTTATCACACCTGTGCCTGACTCATCTCCCATGGCTAACAGTCTCTGTCTCAGGACCTCAATTCCAAACTCTAGGGAGAGAGACTCCACCAAATGTGGCCACTGGTTAAGCCACAGGACCCAGATCTGCCCCTCTGTCCTACCAGGGCTGGGATAGGGGCAGGGCAGGGCTTTGGTGCCAAAACCGGCTTAAGTGTGAATCTTGTCTCCCAGTTGACTGACTCTGTGAGGCCCCGGGGGGGGGGGGGGGAGACATTTGTGGTTGGGGGTGTTACCTTGGTGGCATTGGAGGGTCTGGGTGTGACGTGTTCTGCCACTTGCTGTGGACTGGCGTGGATCTCAGGGATGGAGGGAACATCTCTGCTCTCTTTGGAAGCTGATGTTCTCAGAGACAGGAATGCAGACACACTACCATGGGAGGGAGGAGGTGTTTCTTGGAGACCTGTGGGCAAGCGTGGGCCTGCGGTGGCCCCTGGCTGTGCTGTGTCCTGCCTCCTAAGCCAGCCTCTGTGGTGGGTGGCCCAGAGTGTCCCGGGGACCCTGCCTTCACGTTCTGTGTGTGTGCGGTGGTGTGTGCCTGTGTGACCCCTGTCAGTTGGTCCTTTTCCAACTGGAACTGTCCCCCTGCTCCCAGGACAAAAACAGCCCCAGGCCTTTTTCCCCTGCTCAGGGATGGAGCAGACCATGAACTTAGCCTGATGGCAGCCTGCCTGCTCTGGGGGCTGCATGCCCAGCTTGCGCGGCCTGGCTCCCCTGTGTCTGTTGAACAGGGCAGGCACAGATAGAGGCCCCACAGAGGCCACACAGGAAAGGAAACAGCAAAACGGGCCTGCCTTGAGTTCCTGCCCTCGGCAGAGCAAGCTTAGGGGAGCTAAATCTCTGGGGCTGGGAAAGCTTCTCCTTGGGAGAGATGGTGTCCTGTGACCTTGAGCACAAGGCCCCTTGGAGGGAGAGCAGGTCCAGGGAGTCACTCTCAGGTGGAGAAAACAGCCAGTTCTGCTCAATGCGTGTGTGACCCAGACAAGCCACCTGACCTGTGGTCATGTGGCCCATGTATGAGAAATCGCTGTTCCTGTCTGCACAGCAGTGTCCCAGGCTTGTGACTCTGTGTTGCCTGCTGTGTCCGGAGCCCTCCCCAGTGACCTCTGCCTCTACTCTTCGCAGCTGGAGGAGGCCGAGCACTTCGCCATGGCAGTGGTCAGCCTCGGCGAGGAAGCTGGGGAGTTCCTCCCCAAGGGCTACCTGGCCTTGGGTCTCACCTACAGCCTGCAGGCTACTGATGGTGAGTGCCAGGCCCTGTGAGGGGGGACGCCTCAGGCTTCCTAACCTCCTCCAAGGTGTCTTGTCCCACCAGGACCCCCACCCTGCCACTCGCCACAGGCACTGTTCACATCCTCTCTCTCTCTCTCTCTCTCTCTCTCTCTCTCTCTCTCTCTTACACACACACACACACACACACACACACACACGTGCATAGATACACACCTCTCAGTTCCATTTCCACTCTTTTGTTCAGACTGCCACCATGCCCAGTTCTTCTCACACTCCCAGTTCTTCCCACCTTCTAGGCCCTGCCCCAGCTCCAGCCAAGCCCAGTCTGATCTCTGGAGCTCCTGGTACTTCCTGTCTGTCTGCCCAGTGTCAGCCCCCCACCCCACAGTGCCTTCATTCTGGTTCTCACCGACCACTGTGACCTTCTGAGGTCTTTTAAATACCCCCATCACATGGCGTGATGCCGGGCATACAACAGGCACTTCATAAATACTCATACTTAATTGATGGGTTCCACTCCTTCCTGCCCAGGCCTGGTGCTCTCTCCTGAGTCCTGACCTTCCCCAACTGCTCAGGCAGCTACCCACCTGTGTCCTTGCAGCCTGAGGACAGGGAGCGACAGACCCCTACCCAGGCCTAACCTGGACTGGGCTCTCCCTTCACTCACCTGCCCCAGGCGCCAGTCCACAGGAACAGGGCTGTGCACGAGACGCCTGCTGCCCAGGCCTGCATAGCCTGACTTGTCCAAGGAGGGAAGGAGCTGTCTACGAGAGCCTAGTGCAGAGCTGGCCTCTGCTGCTCCAGGCATGTAGCTGCCATGTCTCAGGCCTCTGGGACCCCTGCATGGTCTACAGAGGAAGACCTCAGTCCCTTGGTCATAGTAGGCTTTGATCGAAAGAGCCTCCTTGCCCTTTGGCCCTGTCCTGCCAGGGGCTGCCCCTGAAGCTTTCAGGCAAGGAGCTCTGCTGGCTCTCAGTGCCTGGTCCTCCCCACTGGGGCTCAGACCCTGGGGTGGGGCCTGCACACAGCTGTGGAAAAGCTCTCCAGGTGCTCACGCCCCCTAGACTCAGAACACCTGCCCTGCGTCTAAAATTGGATGCAGCTCACCAGAAGGGTGCTCAGCTTGGGTTCAGTCAGCTGCTTCCCTGCCCACCACAGGCAGTGACCTTTCTCGAGGCTTGGGCTTTGAGAGAGCCAAGTTGATCCAGAGGGCAGGGAAGCCAATCAAGGAGGAAGAACCTGAATGCCAAGAAAGGTGCTAGGAGGCCAGGGCAGCAGAGAGCATTGGCCAGGGCTGCTGGCCTTGGAGGTCCCTAATGTCTCAGAATCCATCTGTCTCCTGCAGCCACCCTGAAGTCCAAGAAGGACGAATTGCACCGGAAGGCACTGCAGACGCTGGAGAGGTGAGGAGACATCTGCTAGCCACAGAGGCCCGTCGATGGCTTTCTTTCCCATCCTTTCCCTCCATCTTTACCTCTGAGGTGTTCACCTTCTATGACGTGGAGTTTTCTTTTTCTACTTTATAGATGAGGAAATTAAAACTCTGAGGGGTGACACAGCCAGCAGGGTCAGGCCATGGAGGTCAGGCAAGCAAGGAGCCCTGCCCTCAGCTCCAGGCCTCTGGCCTTCAATACTGGTGGAGCCCTGTGGTCAGCTAGGAGCTGGGACTATGGCAGCTACCAGGCTCAGCCGCTGGGGCTCAGGGCTCTAAAATGAAATAATAGCACATTACTGTTGATAATTACATGAAATGAAGCAAGAAATGCATCTTGTTGCAGTGCCCTGCGTGTAGCAAGGAGCTGGGAATAGCGTTTGTCTCCTTTCAGGCTCTCCCCAGCTATCCCACGGCTGTGAGGACCTCCCACCTCCCACTCCCACTTCCCACAGCCCTGGCAGAGATTTCCTAGCAGCCCGGCATCAGGGGACCTAGGCAACCCGCTCCCAGAGGCCATGCTCCACCAGGCCCAGCCTTGCTCAGCTCCTCCTCTCCACCAGGCCCCGCCCCCTGTCTCCCTCCTCCCTCTGGCCTCCCCTGCATCTTCTTCTTCTGCGCCTCCATGTGTCCTGCTGCCCCCTCAGCACAAAGATGGCCGTATTGCTGGGTGGGGTCCCACTGGGATTCCACCTGCCAGCTTTGTTGGAACATTGCCACTCTGAGGCAGGTTGTTCCCCGACCCAGGGAGGCAGCTTCAGGACCCTCGGGAGCTCCAGGAATGGGAGACTTCCCCCTCTCCCCCACCAGCTCTTCATTCTTGCCCAGAGAGGCCATTCCAGTCCTCTACCCTTAGGGAGGTGTTAGCCTCTGTCCTGTGGGGACGTGGGGAGGCTCTGGTCAGCACCAATGCTCAGAGGGAAAGGCCAGGCAGCTTGATGAGGATGTACACACCCTCTCCTCACCCCGTACTTCTACCCATCAGGTCTGTCACCTCAGGGCCACATCACTGATGGCCCTGCCTCAGCTAGAGCCAGCCCTCCAGAGCAACTATCCCCTGCTTTGGGCGGTCTGTGGGCCTTCTGCCTGAGCCATCATCTGACTGGGTGTGCCTCCAAGGCAGGGCTTGGCAGAATCCCCCGTCCCCAGTGTATTGCCCACCGCACCCAGCTCTGGGTTGGCATGCTGGGGTCCAGCTCACACACTGTTGCTCAGTGGTTGATGACTGACTTGTCACTCCCTCTCCCCATACAGAGCCCAGGAACTGGCACCTGATGACCCCCAGGTCATCCTTTACGTCTCCCTGCAGCTGGCACTCGTCCGACAGGTGGGTTGTCACAATTTCTAGCCCCAAATCCCTGGGGGCTGCTGATCCCCTCCTGGCCGTCTTGCTTACCATCTGTGTGACCCCCTGCAAGTGACTGGACCTCTCTAAGCCTCTGCTTCCTTAACTGTTGTGTGAGCATCTTTGTGCCCCTCCTTGGAGAAGCCTAGTGAGGATGAAGTCGGTTAATGTGGGTGCCCCATGGAGGCGGCAAAGAGGTCAGGACTGTCCCCTGCCCTCACTCCCTCTGCAACACGTCAGTCTTCTGAGAAGGTGATGAGTGACCACAACAGCACTTGCTTCTGTTCTGCCTCCCACCGACCTTTCCCTGAGAGTTTGGGGGAAGAGTGGTAACTGGAGCTATTTCTAGGTGGGCTTTCTGTATCACCCAAAGTCTTTCCCAGAAGCCTCGGCCCTGGCTTCTGGGGCTCTGTCAGGTCCTTCTGTCAGTCAACTACCCTCACCATGCTGGAACCACTGCCACCATCTGCAGCTCTCCAGGCAGACCTACCTTTCCCCAGGCTGAGCAGCTTAGCTATAAGCTGTCAAGAGGATACTGGCTGTCTAGAGGACACTGGCTGTCTAGGCGTCCCCACCCCATGCCCATCAGAATCTCTCTTGCACTCATGCACACTGCAGCCTGTAGACTGGTGCTCTGGGCACACGTGGCCTCCAAAGCAGGACCTCTCCGGCCTTGACCCACTGCATATTGACCCTGAATGCACTGACTGCTCAGACACTGTGGACAAGCCTGTGTTTCCAGCAGCTCCTCTCTCCTGTGCTTCTGGGAAGCAGGCTGAGCGCCAGACTGCTGGAGCACTGGACTTGGGTCTCTAATACAAAACCCACCCTGTCCCAATTAAGAAAAACCCTGGTCCATCCGGGGATGGGCCCTGGCACCTCATTCCTGCTGGAAGGCTGGTCTTAGTGTCGTGCTTGGACATCAGGAGTTCGGCGAGCTTTTTCTCCTGACTCCAGGGCAGTGGGGTTCTGGACGCTCTGTCTGCATCACCCTCACCTGAAACCCACATTGGCCTGGCTCCTCTTGTTACTGCATGGTGGCTCTTCATGGTGGACCCCTTCTCACCTTATGCCTGGACCCTCTTCTTGGGTCTAGTGACTTGTCACTGTCACTCTGAGTCCTTCTGTCTCCCTTTCTCGGTCCTTCTGTCTCCACCATTTTCTCCCCGTTGGCCTGCCGTCATTCCCACTATGGTCCACTGCTTTTCTCTCTTCCTTTTGCACCATCCCCTCCCCCATGACTCACTCCATCCCTCTCCCACCTCCATGCGGTGCCCACGTTCCTGACTTCCAGGCCCTGAACCAGGCACTGGATCCCTCTGTGCCTCTCTCCAGGAGTATCACTCTGCTTCCAGAAACACAGATGGAAAGATACCTGAGACTGCTTTATTTTTAGTCTTCTGTAAAAGAACCTGGTGCTTTTCTTGCCAATCAAGTTAATGATAAACCTTTGGTGATGCATTTTTTAATCTCTTTAATTATTCATCCATCTCAGATGAATAGGGCTCATCCTTCAAGAGAGATGGCCAGCCAGGCCATAGGAGCCTGGTGTCCAGTCCCTGGGGACTCCAGGTCTCATCAGCTTCAGGGGTTTGAGGGCCTCTGAGTGGGCTAGAGCCCTCACCGCCCTGATTCTCTGAGGCTTGGAGCCATCCCATCCTGTGCAGACCATGTCTTGCTGCCCTGACAGTGATGGTTAGGGACTTGGGTGCCTAGCCCAGGGTAATGGGGTGTGTTGTGGCAGAATTACCACTGCAGAAACAGCCTTGGGGAGGCATAGACAAGCCAAACTGGTAGCCACAGTGATCTTAGCTTCTTTCCTTCTTATACTCTTACTGACCTGTTCCCAAAGGTCAAGGTCCCTATGGGAGAACTTAGCCTGGCACTGGTGCCCATGGCCTGCACAGAGACTAGGATCGAGACCAGTGGGAAAGCCTGGCAGACTGGGGACCCAGGGCCCCACTGGGCACATGAGAAACTGGTGTCTGAGGTTTGGTAAGGAGCAAGACTTAAAAAAAAAAAAAAAAAAAAGGGGGGGGGGCTAGGGGTATAACAGGGGTAGAGCAGAAAGCCTGCGGGGGGCCCTGAGTTCAACCCCCGGCACTAAAAAAAAAAAAAAAAAAAAAAAAATCAAGAAGTTCCAGTGGGATGGAACCCTGACGTGGACAGTCACAGGAGCTACTGTCACTGAGTCCTGCCTCCCTCTGTGTGTCCTTCTGTCAAAACCATTTTTCCTGAGCAACTGGGCAGTCATTCCCAGGGCTGAGGGCATGAGGAGCATGTATATGCCCATGACTAGGAGGAAGACTCTTACCAGTTCCTTAGCTCCAGGGCCTGCGGGGAGGAAGGTTGAAGAGAGACACTCACTTTCAAAAAGTTCACTCTTCAGTGCTCTGCAGGACCTCCTTTGTCCAGTGTCTCATCTCCATAGTCACTGCTATGGGTATGACCATTACCCTCATTTTGCGGAAAAGGAGCTGCTACTCAGAAAGGACTCTACTTAGCCTAGGTGCCAGCTGAGCAGTGGCAGAGCTGACTGCATGCCCCCACCTGACCCCAGAGCCCAAGTTCTTGCTCCTATGAGCATCTGAGTAGGAGGGACATTTACCTGTGAGGTTGTGTTCCCCAGCTCTGTGTGAATGGTTTTAGAGAAGAGGACCTAGTCTGCTCTAGGCCCATAGCTAGAGCACAGTAGCAGGGCCAGGACTTCCCAGCCCACCTGGTGACAGCCTCCATGACAGAGAGGAAGGGCAGGAAGAAGATGGGCATTTCAAGGGGTAATGGAGTCTCGTGCTAAGAGTGCAGCTGGGTGAAGCAGCAGTGTGGGGGGTGGAGGAGGCTTGTCCATTCTGGGGAATTGACCAGATTGAAGGTGCCAACAATCTGGAGGTGAAGAGGAGATAGTGGTTAGCTGGGGCCTGCTGCAACCCTGAGCCATTCTAGCTGGCCTTGACCTGGAGAGAGCTTGAATGTAGGCCTCTTGTTCACCCAGCAGGGGCTTAGCAGCCTGAAGGAGCCCCAGCTCTGCTGCTAATCAGCTCCACAGTGCCAGACCTCTCAGGGTGAGGGCATTGGAAAAGATCAAGGGGTAGAAGATAAACATGCATTTTCATTTGCAGAGTTAGCTCCTGTGCCTAACTTGCAAATTAGGAAACTGAATTCAGAGAAACTGGAGCTCCAGGGATAAAGCTGGAACCATCCCCCCTTTTTTCCAAATTCACAAATATTGCCCTTTCTTCAACACCCCAGCAAGCCCAAAAGAGCATGATCAGTGGATTCAGATGGCACTGCCCCAGGCAGGACCAAAACAGTAGGCTCTGCATGTGTTTGGTGAGAAGGGAGATGGTGGAAGGGATGCAGGCTGCCCGCCCCCCCAGGTCATGTGGAACTGTTCAGGGAGCTGCTGCAGGCACCAGGATGATGGGCATCTTTTGAAGAAGACTGTTTACGTTGGTAGCTGCCAGAACTCTTTTTACTCCTTGATGTTTGTGGAAACTGCCCATCCCCTGCCAAGGGTGCACAGCCTGGCCACATGGGTGGGGGTTGGGAGGAGCTTTGCTCCCTGGCTGAGCAGCAGATGGGTGCAGATGCTAGGAGGTAGAATGGGATGGAGGAGATGAGAGTGCAGATGAATCTTGGAACCCATCCTGGGGAGTGTTGTGCTGAGAATGGTTTCTTCAGGAGAGGGAGTTCCTGAACCACCTACATCCTCCCCAAGACCAACTAGGAGCAGGGATCCATCCTGGCAAGGCAGTGGCAGGCAGGTGTGTGGTCTTAGTCCTGCAGACTTCCTCTGGGGTGTGCTGGGAAGTTGACCCCACAACCTGTTGCTACTTGCAGACGGGGCATGACCACAGCTGCAAATCACTGGTCCTCTCAGCTGCTAGGTAGGGTGTGAGGGTCCCACTCAGCTGGGACAGTAGAAGGTGCCCCTCCCTGCTGTACATGCCCTTCCTGGGCTCACCAGTAGGGCTCCCAGAGCCACCAGGGCCTGGCCTCCTTCACACAGAACTCCAAGAGGGGAAGCAAACCAGAGTTCAAGTTGAACTTTCACCAGCTAGAAATCATGGTGGTCCTCGGTTTCTCTACGCTCCTCCAGGAGAGCATGGGCCAAGTTCACGGCATTCCTGGAGATATCTGTCAGGGGTTCCCAGACCCTCCATGTGTGACTTTCTTGACCCTGCATGACCTGGCCTCATCCTACCTGTCCAGTCTTACTTCTCTAGAGAACCAGGCATAATAATCATTTACTGAGTTGTAAAAAAACAAGACTAAAATCTGGCTGGGCTCCACACTGCCCACATTAGAGAGCAGTCTCCCCCATTCCGACACTACCCTCTGCTGCCTCCTTACCTTTGGTCAGCTGCACCTCCTGCCTGGAACACCCCCTTCCATCATCTTACCCTGAGCACCCCCTTTCCTTCTACTGACCCCTGTTGACAGAACTCTAGGAAAGGACTTCTGATTGTGGTCAGGCTGCCTCTTCCTAGAATTTCCACACCTTCCATTTAGGAAGTGGCTACCAGGTATCTACCCAACTCCCTCATGCTGCACTATGAACCTGCTTCTCTCTGCTCCCCACAGGGACAGCAGGTCCCTCCTTGCTGGACTAACTAGGGGATGTATTTTCTTGTAGTACAACCTGCAAGGCCTCGGGCTCGCTCACTTCTCGACTGGCACCTGGCCCCAGGCCCTGGGGAAGGTCCCTAAGTGGCTGTTTCCTTTGGCAGATCTCTAGTGCCATGGAGCAGCTGCAGGAGGCCCTGATGGTGTGCAGGGACGACGCCAACGCACTCCACCTGCTGGCACTGCTCTTCTCCGCCCAGAAGCACTACCAGCCTGCCCTGGATGTCATCAACATGGCCGTCACCGAGTACCCCGAGAACTTCAAGTAAGTTCCCTGGGGACCCTGTCTGGTGGGGGGGACTGACTGGCCACGGGCACAGGTACCTGTGCACACCCCACCTTGTCATGTTGCCAGCCAACCACATGGAGTAAGCTCCTATTGCATGCGCGCTCCCTGGGTGGAGAGACAAGGGGGTGTAGGGTAGTGAGTGACCCCTGCTCTGCGCTGGGGTGCCGTGCGGGGGCTAGTGAGCCTGTGCTGCTGCTCAGCTTCCAGAGTGGGGGTGGGGCGGCAGAGACCAGGGACACACGAGGGCGCGTGGGAGACAGGTGCACCGCTCAGGTGCTTGCGCCCACCTGCTCTGCGTGAGCCTCTTCAGGGCACCAAGGTGTGTGACTTCCTCATGATCCTGATATAGCCAGCCAAGGATGGAATTCTAACACTGGCTGAGCTGACAGAGGCCAACGAGCCATTCCCCTGCCTCCAAGCAGGCTGACTACCTTCTCTTTGCTGGCCCTTGGGAGGAAGTGGTTATCTATCCAAGGTGGTGCTGCTCCTCTGGCTACTGCCCCAACCAGATGTCCTGCTTCTTAGAGCAGAGTTCAAGTTTCACTTGGTCCAGGCAGGAGCAGGTGGGGCAGGACTAGATCTTCCCACCCAAACCTGTAACACAGAGGAACTCCTGCCCCCAACCCAGAACATGGGGATGAGAGCCACACCAGGCCAGCTGAGGCAGGAGGCTGACTGCTGTTTGGGGAAACCAGGGGGAAGACATCTTTTGGTTTCTGCCTTCCTCCCCTCAGGGACAGGTGACACTGGGTACAGCAGACTTTGTTTCTCTGAATCCTATAGTTCCAAAATGAGGGACCTCTGAGCACCCCAACTCCCACCCTGTTCCATGTTCCTGGAAGGACCTTTAGAACCAACCTGAACCTGTCCCACTGTAGCCAGGAGGAAGTTAGGGTCCTGGTCACCCTGATCACTGTGACTCATGCTGGCAATGTCACCAGGTTCATGGAGAATTTGGGGAAATTGGTGGGTGCCTCAGTGGTGGTGGGTGATGAGGGAAGCTGCAGGGTCCCAGCCTGGGGAGGTTCTCCTTACAGGAAGACCTAAGCTTCCATCAGAAACAGGGCTGGCCGCAGGGGTCATGCTTGGGCTTCCTGGCCTCCTTCAGAGAATGCCAGGTGATTTCACCTGTGGCCTTTGCCAGGGTGCTGAGGACTACTGGGGATGTGGTCCTCCTCACCAAGGCTAAAGAAAGGTGCCTCGGGCATGGGGGGTTTCCTAAATCCAGGCATCACAGTGTGCCTTGCTGAAGAGTGGATCTCCATGGATGAGGCCCAGGGCTGGCCTTGCCCTTCCAGTTAGCCTGACCTGCAGTCCCAGGACCCTGGAGTCTTGCCCTGCCTACCCTCATCCAGATCGACCCCCACCTGCAGTATAGGTGGGTCCCAGCTGCTCACGGCCAGGTGTGAGTAGAGTATGTGGCCGTCTCAACAAAGTCCATCCTTTGCTCAAGGGATGGCCCTGATTCTGAGCCTTGACTCAGCCTTTGAGAAACTATTCAGATTCCAATCACTTTACTTTATAAGGCTGGTCACTTAGGGAATTCTAAAACACAGATAGGACTGTTTGGACAAGGGATTAGATAGCTTATCTTGGTAATAGCAAATATTATACAGTAATACAGGCTGCTAACATTTCATGTTATTTTTTATTCATAATGAAATTACACAAAGACAAAGGTTCTCCACTCCTAGTGCTGGTACCTTGCTCTTTCCAGCTCCATCCTCACACCTGTCTGCCAGGCTCTGACTCACCATGGCGGGTGTGCATGCCTGGGTGTCCGTGTGATCCGTGTGCCTGCGCCTGTGTGTACCTGCATGAGCACGAGTGTGTCTGTGTGTGCGCATTTACTCTTGTCAGTTAGGCCTCAGTGGAGAAAGAAATGGCCAAGAAGAAAGATTTAGAATCCTACGGGAAATGGGGTGGGGGCAACATGGTGGCTCCTGTAATCCCAGCAACTCAGGAGGCTCAGGCAGGAGGATCACAAGTTCAAGGCCAGCCTTGGCAACTGAGTAAGACTCCGTCTCAAAATAAACAAAAAGGGCTGGGAATGTAGCTCAGGGGCAGAGTGCTTGAGTATCTTGTGCAAGACCCTGGGTTCAATCCCCAGTACCAAAACAAAAACAAAGCAAACAAACAAAGAATAGAATCTTAGGGTGAGAAAGGAGAAGGGACTCCTCACTGAGCCCTGGGGCTGGGGCTGAGTGTGTGCCTCAGATGCTGGGTAAGGCTAGAGGCAAACATTATTTTATCAGCAAGTCCTTTTCCAAATGAATCCCACATGGAAAGTGAGAATATAAAGCAGATGGGAGCAGAGCTGCTCTGATGGAGGCACACGAAGACTCACAGCCCCCCGGTACCCTGCCTTGCTCCCCTAGTTCCGGTCAAGGGGGCCTTTCCATTCCTGCAGGTGGCCTTGTTTGGCTCAGTGTCCTCCTAACTTCTGAGTTGAGTGTTCCAGTAGGCACCCCCTGCCCCCATCATGTGGAGGCTGACCACCTCTCTGTGTTGAAAGTCTGAGAAGTTCAAGCCGTGTGAGGTGCAGCAGGGCCTGGGATCTGTCCAATGTGGAGGCCATCCCTCCGGCTCCCCCTCAGCTTCCCTGGCCCCCCTCAGGTAGATGCCTCCCGCCTGCATCTGCTCTCTATTTTCCAGAGCTCTGGGGATGGGCCGAGAAGGCTGCTCTCCCTCACAGCGGTGTGTGAGCCCCCGCTGCCGCCCTTCCCCAGCCCTGCTCCCTTCCCCACCAGGACATGCCCCCTCATTCTGAGTGTCTTCATGGGCAGAGGGTCCTGGTCCTGAGCTTGGTGCCTTCTGGGGAACATGAATTAAGGTTGTGCCTGCGTGCACATGGGGAAATGGCTTTCATCAGGTTCTCAGTGGGGCATCGCCCCAAAATGTTGGAGGAGTCCTGGTGCAGATGGCTGCCTGTCAATGTGCAGCCCGAGTCCAGGGCTTCCCCTGCAGAGCAGTGAGTGTCCCTGCTTGTGCAGGTGGGAGCCTTAAGGGGGCAGCCTCTGCCGGGGGAACAGTTCACCCATACCGAGGACGCACTGTGACTAACTGGAGGGGCGTCAGGAACTCTGAGGGCTGAGGCCCTGCATGCTCTTTTGTTTCCTGTCACTGCAGAGTGATTGGGCTTCAGAGCTTTGGGGGACTAGCAAGTGTTGCCCCCTGTAGCACCCAGCCTCTCCCCATCTGCTCACCCAGGGGTCAGCCAAGGAAGAGAAGCAGCTTTTGTCTTGAACCACCCTGAGCCCTTCACCTCCTGGACCATGAGGAGCTCTGTTTTCATCTGAGCTGGTCCTTAAAGGGTACACAATGAGCTGGGGGCGTAGCTCAGTGGCAGAGCAAGAGCTTGTTCTTGTCATGTGTGAGGCCCTGGGTTCCATCCCTAGCACTTGGAAAAAAATAACTGGAAAAAAACTATGGGGCCTTCTGGCCTCCAGAACTGTGAAAGAATAAACCTCTCCTATTTAAAAAAAAATACACACACACACATATGCATATATTGTACACATGTGTATATGTGGAGCTGTCTTCCTCCCAGCTCTGTTGAGTGACCATAAGATATGACCACGTCATTTTGCAAATAAGTCAATCTATTCTTCACCAATGAAACCCCAGAGTACAGAAACCCAGGGATTAGCAGGAAATGTCATTGAGTCCATTACGGGTCAGGGATCTGCAAAATGTCATTGCTCTTGGATTGACACTGAGTCCTGCTCCTCCAGCTGCTCCCTGCACTGGGAACAAGGATAGTGGCTCCAGCTGTTGCCAAGACAGTTAATTAAACAACTGGTCCAGTAAATATCACTCAGCAAAACAACACAAACAACACCTCCTTGGCCCTGACCTCACTATCACCAACAAAGTCCATTTTCAGGGGACACTCAGAGGCCTAGGTGGTTTCTCTTCTACCAAACACTGGCACAGCTGTCTGGTGACTGCCACCTCCTAGAACTTGTCTTTCCTGCAGAGGCCATTAGAGCAGCAGAGGCCAGAGCCTGTCCCAGGGAGGAAAGTGGGGTTTGGCTTTGCCTGTCATTGTTAGAGAGAAGCCTGGTGCAGGGGAGGAAGCCAGTGGGTTCCCATCCACGTGAGCTTATCCCTATGTGAGAGCCATAGTGAGGTCCCTGCCCTTGAGTGAGGTCTGTTGCTTGTCCATGCCAACTGCAGCAACTTGCTTCTCCTTGAAAAGTCAGACAACATCTGTCCTGGCTTCCTCTGCTTCTGAGGTCTGCTGGAAGTCTGGGGCTAAAGGAGGTCATGTAGCTGATGGATAGCCATGTCCAAGGTGGCAGTGTGGAGGGTGGAGGGGCTGCCCCCAGAGTCACACTGGTATATGGGACCTGAGAGCAGCTGTGGGCGCAGGGACCAGGAGTTGGAGGAAGGAGGTGCCTGGCAGAGCTGGGCCCTGAGCAGAGGCCAGGAGGCCAGCTCTGGGAAGAGCACTGTAATGTCCCTGCTCTCATGCAGGCGGCATCAAGACTCCCAGAGCAAAACCCAGCTTTCCTAGAGTCGAACTTTAGAAAATCCTTCTGAATTCAGGGATTAGAAAGCAAAGCAAAGAGGATCTTAATTTCCATGCTGCGGGATGACCTTTAGTTAGTGGAGCTCAGGTTTAAAAAGGCAGGAACGTGATGAGGCAGAGACTGATGGCCCCTCAGGGACAGTGTGAACCTGGCACGTTGGGAACCAGACACCCTGGGCGGCTTCCTGAAATCCTGTGGGCTTCCGACTAAGCCCTGGACACATGTGCTGGCCCTTCTGTCCCTGACCACCAGCCAGGAGGCCCAGGCCTTCAGGGGGCAGCAGTCTCCCTGTTTGGAATGTGAGAAGTTCCTGCAAACCCTGGAGATGCCTTTCTTCTTATTTGGGGTCAGGGAGGCAGCTGGGCGCCTGACCAGGGAGGGGCACAGATGTGGGGTCAAGGGGAACGGGTCACTGATAAGCGTCCTTCCTGAAGCCATGGCACTGTCAGACAAGGGTTTTAGGTAACAGATTCTTTGCGCTTTAGTCAGACCCTTGTAGTGAAGGTCACCATAGCAACCAAACAAAGTTCCTGGGCTAGGAGCTTTCCAATAACCAGCCTGTCATTCAGTGCTCCCGCCCAGCCCTGGAAGCCTGCCAGGCGGACTGTGAAAGCCCAAACCATACCTAGATCAGCAAAAAAGCAAATGGTTTCTCTTCCTGCTCCACAACCGCCAAGACCAAATCCTCCCACCGCCCAAACCCCAGTCGGTCAGAGTAGGTCCTCCTGGGAGATCTTGCTGGCCCAGCCCTGGTCCAAGGGGACTTGGAAAATCCTGGGGGAAGATGTGTCATAGTCCCAGAAGGCACTTCCCAGCAGGGGAACAATATGGCCCTCTCCACAAGCCTGAGCTCGCTTGGGGTAAACAAGTGAACCGCCAAAGTCATCTGCCCCAGGAAACCTAGACTGTTTTGGAAAATGTTTGAGTTGATAACTAGGCATTAGCCGAGGCAGACCTTGCCTGGATCCAGTTCAGGCTGAAGCTGAACCTCTAGGGCACTCCTCTCATCTAC
The DNA here is from genome assembly GCA_020662805.1 of Glaucomys volans. Taxonomy (NCBI): domain Eukaryota; kingdom Metazoa; phylum Chordata; class Mammalia; order Rodentia; family Sciuridae; genus Glaucomys; species Glaucomys volans. Next base: position 30,234 of record JAJEJO010004221.1, read on the forward strand.
CTGACCTGCCTCACCTATTTTTTCAGATTGCTGGTGACAGATTTCTCATGGCGCATTCCACTGAGCAGAAGGGATCAGAGACCTAGGGCTTCGGTTAACGTTCTGCCTTAAACCCAGTGTGTTTGATTGTCCTCATTGCGGACTTGTAGTACATCAAAAGAATGCTTAAAATACCAACGCTCCAGCGAGGGGGTTGGAATCAGAGGTATTAGTACAAACATAGTTTATCACTTTGCTGGGTTCATGAAACATGTTTGGCTGCCCCAGCGCCTGAGGAGGACACCAGCCATGGGGTGAACTTGCCGGCCGTGTGGCTGAGGGAAGAGTTAAGCCAGGCGTAATCACTGGCAGTGTGGGATCCTTCACAAAGGTCAGTTCCTCCTCCACAAAGCTGGGTTGACATTCAGCATTTCCCCTCATCAGTTGTCCCACAAGCACCTCTGATCTCCCGTGTGTGAATCGTAAGGTACCGCCCCCGGTCTCCAGTTCGTGGGAGCTCACATTTGACCTTAGGAGGGTAGATGACATGGGTTGTTTTGTTTGTCTCAGGAAGAGAGGAAGGAAGACAGATATTTGCAGGTTTTTCCCAAAGGAGTTCTATGTTAGTCTTCAAAAGGGGTTTTGGCCCTTGACTTCTGATTCTCGTTGATCTCCCTGCTTCAGCCTAGGCCTAGGACACATGGTTCTCTGTAGCAGAGACAAAGTCTTTCTGCCCCTGGGAGAAGAAGGCCTTGCCCACAAAGCAAGACTAACCTCCCTCAGCAGGGGGAGGTCTTCAAGTACCCCAGGATCTCACTGAGTAGAAGTGACAGACCGAGAGCAAGGCTATACCTGCTGGGGACCTATCTTTGTTCTACATGAGGGCCTTTCTGGAAGGTCTTCTGCCCTGAATGGTTATGAAAAATCTCTGTGGTTTGTGTTCAATCCTGCCAAGGTCGTGAATTTATGTATGGGCAGCACCTGGAAGTAACTGGAGATGGTCCACCGCTGAGAGAAGCTGAGGCCCAGAGTCCAGTGTGATCGGCCAGTCAGCACAGAACACAGCAGAGGAATGTATGCCTGGGCTGCTGGCAGCTTTCAGGACAGACGGGTTGCTCACCAGGTGGAGCAGACCTTGTAAGGAAGGAGGAGCTACTTCAGAAAGTAGGTGCTTTCAGGCCCTTGCTTTTTAAGGCATCCAAGTCAGATCATGTTAAATGAATCAAGTAAGAGGTAGAGAATCATCAGGAACCTTCAAAGAGTGAGGGACATAGGTCAGTGGGGCCCAGTGGCCCACGCCTCTAATCCTAGCTATGTGAGAGGCTGAGGTAGGAGGATCACAAGTTCAGGGACAGTCAAGGCAACTTGACAAGACCCTGCCTCAAAATAAAAAATAAAAATACCTGGGGTGTAGCTCAGTGATAGAGGGCCCCTAGGTTCAATCCCCAGGATCACGAAAAAAATAAATAAATAAATAGGGGACATAGATCTGTGGACTCCTTCAAATCCCAGGGGAATAAAATCACTGCTTTAGGGTTCAGAGCTGCTAAAAGGGGCCCCTTCTGTGCTGAGGATTAGTCTCTGGGAAGGCAATTTAGCTGGAATGACCCTCCCCCTTTCAGGGAGGTAGCTCCGGTTAGAGACCCCGTAAAAATCACACCCTTGACAGAGCTGGGTGAGTTGAATAAGTCACTCACCCTGGTGGAGTCTCTCCCAGAGCCATGGAATTTGGAGGAGTCTGGGAGACCTGTGTGGGTCAACATCCTTGGCATCCTGGGCCTCCCCTGAGAGTCAGGTGATTACAGACTAAAGTGGGGCAGGGGCAGACTGGGAAGGGCTTACTCCTTTCCTTCCTCCCCCATCCTGCCCGTGGGTGAGGCCCTGTGCCTGGCCAGGCAGGAGCACATCCCCACTCCAGGCCTTTGTCCTTGCTCTCCCAGGCCCCCTGACCCTGCCCAGGCGCCCTCTTCACCTCACTACTTCCAGATCTTGCTGGTTGGCAGGGACTCGCAGGCCCACTTTGTTCTTGGAGCCCCTGTGCTTCAAAGCCCCGCTGCTCAATGAAGAACCTGATGCAGTTCTATTTTGTTTCCTAATTGCTTCTGGTGAGTTTGAAAGCTCCTTTCAGGCAGGGACTGTGATGTCTCATCTATCTACCACCCCCACCACTGGGAACCCAAGGCTGTGCACCCTGCACACCCCTGGAGACCCTCAGACTGATAGACTAGGGGAGTTGTGTTGGTTTTTTTTTGTTTTTGTTTTTGTTTTTTGTTTTTTTTAAGGAAAGGGGAACAAACGAGGATTTTGGCATCTCGCAGCACCCTCCCCAGCTTCATGGTTTGGTTTGACATTTGTTGGTTGGTCTGCACAATACTCCTATTATAAAGGCGAGAAACTAATGGAAAAATTAGGTGGTATCTCAAAATCAAATGGCTGATGGGCGGCAGAGCAGGGACTAGAGCCTGAGAGCCACCATCCTGAACACGGAGCACCCCTGACTGCAGAAGGACACACCACCATTGCTTGCTTTGTGCCGGGCACTGGCGTAAGCAGGAACTCACTGTGAGTTGATGTGAGAACCCTCCTGGACTCACACAATCTCTCAGCAACCCTTGGAGGGATTGGAACTGTTGCAGTTCCCATTTTACAGATGAGGAAACAGGCGCAGAAGGGCTAAGTAAGCCACTGTATGTAATAGGAGCTGGGTAAGTAAGAGTGATGAGACAGACAGGAGTTGACCCTTCATGAAGTGCCAGCCTCTTGCTGGGCCTTTTCTGTGCATTATTTTCACACAGTGATCCTCAAATAGATACTGTCCTTCCCATTTTACAAATAAGAAACAGACATTAAGAAGTTCAAGTGAGCCAGGCACGATGGCACACACCTGTAATCCCAGCAGCTCAGGAGGCTGAGACAGGAGGTTCGGGAGTTCAGAGCCAGCCTCAGCAATTTAGCAAGGCCCTCAACAACTCAGTGAGACCCTGTCACTATAAAAAAGGGCCAGGGATGTGGCTCAGTGATTAAGCGCCCCTGGGTTCAATCCCCAGTACCCAGTTCAATCCCTAAAAGGAAAAAAAAAGTTCAGGTGGCTTGTTCCAGGTTACATGGTTAGAAGGGACACGTGCGTCACCAGATGGGGGCCCCTGGCTGCAGATTCCTGTGCTATGCACAGATTTTGGCCTCCTGGCCAAGGAGTTATTTGCAGAGGCGTGGCCACCTGACTCAGAGAATAGCCTGCTTTTTCACTCAATTATGTGTTTTCTATAAAAATAGAACTCTTCATTAAAACAGCGCTGTGTAGCCACCAGTTGGAATTACTAATTACCGTCCTTTAAAGAGATAATACACCCTTTTGTGCACTCGCCACACCTGCCACTACCCTTCACCCCATCTCAGAGGGCTCCCAGGATGGCCAGGAGCCAGAGGGAGCAGGCAGGGGCACCCAGGGCCCTGAGAGCACAGCCAGGGCCAGTGGGCCAGGAAGAATGGAGCATCCCCCAGGCTGCTGTGCAGCCACACTTCCTCATAGCTGCTCTGGTCCTGGGAACACCCACAGCTTTCCAGGCCTGCAGAAGTCCTCGTGATTCAGCTTCCTCCTTCCGTGCTTCAGCACGAGTTGAGTGGTGTGAAGGAAAGGCACTGGAATATAAAGATAAGAATGGCTTGGGCCCTGCCCAGACAAACACAGGACCTGCTGGGAAGGCAGGTCTGAGGATGACAACTAATTTTTCTCGAGGAATAACAATACCAGATGGCTTTATAGACTTTCCTTCCTCATTCTCCCAACAACCTCCTGGACCATTCCGTTGCCCTCCCTGCTTTGCACACAAAAATTCATGTTCAGAGAGGGTGAGGCACTTCTAGCAAGTTGGCAGAGCCTCAAAAGTATACAGGATCTCAACATACGCCCTCCCATTGGGCAGGGAGTGAGCTAGGAGCCAGAGGTGGCTCCACAAGTCTGCAATTGCCAAGTTCAAGAGTTTATTGCAGGTGCTGAGTAATCATAGGGAGCTGCTTTCAGGAATCCCCCCAACCCACAGGAGTGGAGAGCTATGATGAGCAGCTGGGGAGGGGATACAGGGAGGGACAGGGATTGGAGCCCCAGGTAAGGAGATAGATTGACCTCTGACCCTACGACAGTGCTTGCTAAGCCAGAGGTGTCACAAAAATATCTCCTATTTATAAAATAATTTTGAAAAGCTTTTAAAATAACCATGCTCACACTGAAATCTTTTCTCTTTATGGCAGTGAAGAAAATTATTTGCCTTTGCCTCAAATGGGAAGAGCTCCAAGTCTTAATCCTTTTGACAAATAATTAGCAGTTTGATCCTGCCCCAGGAGTGCAGGCCAGGGAGGGCCTTGGAAGAGAGGGAGGAATAGGAGGCAGATGCCAACATCCTCTTGGGAATCTTCATCCTCAGCCCCTAGCCAGAGCAGTTGGGAAGATGGGCAAAGCTGGTGACCTGTGATGACAGCCATTTTATACCAGGGAGCAGAGACACTGACTTCGCTGGTCTCTCTTTCTTCATGGGAAGAGGACTGGGGTAGACACAGACAGATCCTGCAGGGCAGAGCTGTTTCCCAGTTCAGCAAGGGCTGGCTCTGCTCAGGTGAGCTGAGCACCCATCTGTGACCTCCACCCAGGGGCTGAAGTGTGTGGGTGATGTGGCAGGTGGCAGGTCCCTGTCCTCAAGCAGATCACAGTGGTAGCTGAGGTGGGCAGTTCAGCTAGTGTCTGAGGGAGCCTGAGCCCAGGCTTGGGAGCTCTGGAGTGGGCTGCTGAGGGCTCTGGCATACTCTCAGGAAAACTGAGCTCCTTGACAGTGATCAGGCTTCTGTCTGCACTGAGGCTCCCTGCTGGGATCAGGGCACACATGCCACAAGATTTGGAAAGGGCCACAGAAAGTGGCGGGAACGAGGAGGCTCAGGACCCAGCAGTGGGACAGAGCACAACGTGTTTACACTGGCCCTTGCTCCTTCCCTCCCCAGAGAGAACCCTCACTTTCACATCTGCCTTCAGAGGCCGAGGGCGTTTCCAGGGCCTGGGCCTTAAAAGACCTCAGTGTTTCTTCCACGTGGGCTTCCTCTGCTTTCAAAAACAGGAAAGTGCTTGCAAGAGGGCATCACAGCTGAGAGCGCTTTGCCCAGGACTTGTTCCTGGGGCCATGGGGAGGACCTCCTACCCTGCTGACCCAGTGGGAAGCTCAGGGCTTTCTAACGCTTTCAGAGGCATGTGGCCTGGAACCTACCTCTGCCAATCTGGGAGGGCTATGGTTCAAAGCAGCTGCCCCTTCCCAAGCACAAGGCCGGCTCTGTGTCTAAGAGTTGGAGGCTGCTGTGGAGTTTCTCCGCTCCTGCTCATAGGTGACCAAGGTTCAGCCTCGTGGGAGTCTGGTCAGGTGACTTCACTCCTGTTTTACAGGTATAGAACCTGTGACATGCCCATCTGGATGGCAACAGAGCTGGAATTTTGGCGTGGGTTTCTGACCCCTCAGCCAGTGTCTCTTCGCTGTGAGTGACATCTCAGTACAAGGTTTAAGGACAATAATGTGACTTTGGAGCTGTTCCTGTGGGCTGCCAGAGGCTTTTGACTTCTCTATTCTAGACTTTGTTTCTAGAATTTCTCTTGGAATGGCTCTTGTCAGAGTGCCCATATCTTGGAGGGTGGCTAGATTGCAAAATCCCTATCTTACAGACCCTCCTCAGTTAAACTTTTAGCCTCACTCTATGACTGTCTCTGGATAAAGATCCCTCCACCAGGTAGGAGGAGACAGACCCCTGCACGCCATCTCTGGAGCATGCTGTTCATCCATAGGCCCCGTCTCATGTGTAGTGAAACCTGTCTTGTGGATGGTTTGGAGTAAAACTGGCAGTGCTCTGCTGTGAGCACGGCCCACACTGCAATGTGAGGAGTCAAGTGACCAGCCTCCAGCACAGGGGCTGGGTACTGTAGAGCCCCACAGGGCCCTGTCCCGTGGGTACGTGCCCTCCAGGTGGGCGTGCCTGGAAGGCAGGGCAAGATAAATGGTGGGTTTACTACCTGTAGACAGGACTGGCCACAGGCTGTTTGGAGGGTATCAGATTAAACTCTTAAGTGAAAGAGAGAGAAATTAAGTGCTAACTGAATGCAGTCCCAGACACTTAGAGAAAGGCCTTGTTAGAGGACTGGGCCTCAGGATTAAAATAGTGTTTTGGTTTTTGTTTTTTAAAATTTTAGAGTTCTTTACCCAGAGTCATCTTAGACCCCTTCTGTGTATGGGATAAGGAGGGGCTGCTGCGTGAAGAGGGTGGGGAGCCTGACTTGCCCACTCTGTTTGTCATCTAGGAAGCCCAGTGACCACAGCTCTGACTGCCTGGTGTGCCAACCCAAAAGTGTCACCACCACCCCCAACCAAAATGATACTCCAGGGCTCTGTCTGAAAAACTGGGCCCAGAGCATATAGGTGGTGGGTAGCCATCTGTCCCAGCGGACGGGAGCCGGAGGGAACTTGTGTTCCCACAAGGCTGGGTTTGAATGTCTTAGAGCCAGAGTGGAGTGGTTTGCGATCCCCATCTGGGACAGGGACAAGGGCTCTGCAGTGAATTGGAAGCAAGCCAGCAGGTATGTGCACACCCAGGCCACACCTAGACATAGAAGGCTGTCCCAGAGGCACATAAAGCCCCCAAGGGGATACACAGAGAAAGTCAGAAGGTACCATCTGGTTGGGAGTTAGGGATGTCTGAGGGGGAAGGATGAGTCCCTGCCAAGGCCACAACGTGGACCACAGCACGGACAAGTCCCAGAGCAAGTCCCAGAGCCCGTGCAAAGGCTCAGGGAGCTGCTGACACCCATGTGAGGAGCCCAAGGTCATGTAGGGGGAGGGGTCAATGGGAATGGAAGGTGGAGCCTGGGCTGGAAGGCCCTGGTGTACACTCAGAGATGCTTAGGCTGGTGGCATGGACAGTGGCAGGGCCTGGTGGAGCAAGTCCCTTTGGCAGCTCAGCTGCCAGACCAAGGAAGTCTCCTTGGAGCTAATCTGGAGCCTCAGTGTGCAGGAGTGAAAATCGGACCAGAGGGTGGCTGTTGGAGCCCTGGCCTGGCCCAGAGAGGATGTGGTTGGGTTGAGAAATTCCACTCAGGGTCACTCATGCTAATGGAATGTCAGCAGCGATTGGGGGCGCGGCCTGTGTTGATAGAAGCTGCCTCGCTGACAGCTCAGCTTTCCACCCCTTCTGTGCCAGGCACGTGGTGCAGACAGGTCTGCCAGGGATCCATCCGGCCCTCAGGGATGCAGGAGCAGGCTTGGGAAGGGGGCTCTGAGGAAAGGAGCCCTGTGGCGGAGAGTATGGGAATGCTGCACCGCCTGTCTGCCCAGGAACTGTCCCAGCCTGGCCCTGGTCCCATTGGAGTCACCTGCCCAGGGACTCACTGTGGCTGCCCAAGGGGAGGGGTGGCCTTGGAGTGGGCCTGAGCCAGGAAGGGGCTTTCCCTCCTCAGCAACCATCCTCTGCTCCAACCTTCCTCTTCCTCCTCATCCCAAACTTCTCTCTCCCAACTCCAACCACATCCCACCCCACCTGCTCTTCATCAAACACCAGCTCCAGCAAGACCCCTCCTCTCTTCTTTCCTTGCACTGAGTCTGAGCCAAAAATACAGCACCCGATTCTCTGGACAGTTTGACATTTTTAGCACTGTAATTGTTACCTTGAAGACAGAATTTGTGTCTTCTACTTCATATTCCCCAAAACAAAGGCACCTAGAGCAGGGCCCCTTGAAAACCTGGGAAAGAAGAGTGGGACAGCAGGACCAGTTGTCCCCAACAGCTGCCCACAGGGTGCTGAGAGCTGTTCGTTGGGGATGTGCCCAAGCAGCTACACCATGGGCTCTGCCCTCAGGACCTTAGAGGCCAGTTGATGGTCATAAGTTAATGTTCAAGAAAGGTGCCAAAAAGTTGGCAAAAGTTTTAAAGTCAGGTTTGGGAGGTGCATGTAAATAGAGAGGAGAGATCATGTGGGGACCTGTGTGCAGGGACAGGAAATTCGTCTTTGAGGAAAAGTGTGGTAGAAAAATATAATTGCTATAATATAATTATAAAAAATAGGTGCCCAGAACCCCAAAGCCTTCTTCTGAAAGGACAATGGGAAAAATTTCACCCTCCTCCTTCTTTACCCACAAGTCACAGTCTAAGAAGGGGCAAGAAGAAAGGCTCGGAATGAGCAATGGAGCCCAGGTCTCAGTGCAGAGGAAGGGGAACCAGGACCTCAACTGAGGGGGAGGGTTGGAGGGTCAGCACCCAGGGGTAGGCCAGCCTCCCTGGGCAGAGCTGCCCCTCTGCAGCCTGGGAGCTCTGGGGTGGCGGCTCTGCAGGCAGAAGGTCCACTGGCAGCCATGGGTGGCTGTGCTTCTGCATGGGCGTAATCAAATTCTAGGCCTGACAGTCATGTGCTTTACTCAGCGGCCATGCTGTGGATTACAGGCCTCCCTGCTGACCACTCTGAGAACCAGGAGTGACAGCCTTGTCTGGGCCTCAGTGGTTCAGCCAAACTCCACAGGCTGCACAGGCAGCTGGTATGCATCAGTATTGCTGGCTCTGCCAGTGGTAGAAATATTGCTGTACTTCCTGTCTGGGCACCTCTCCCCACACCCCCAGACTCCTGAGCAACGGAAGGGCTGACACCTGACAAGGCGGGGCCTCCAGGGCTCCTCCCAGTTTTTGGTGAGCAAGGATTCTGATCAGTCTGGGTCCAGTGTTTTTGCTCTCCTTACTGTGTCCAGGGCGAGGGGGAGCTGTCCACCCCTCCTGCCCCCTGACCATTCTAAGGGATACATCCTTAACTCTTCTTGTCTCAGAAGAATTCAACTTTTCAGGGAGAAAGTCTGAAAGCTGCTGCCATGGTGCAGCAACGGTCCCTAAATGGTGATTGAAAGGGGGTTTCATGTCACTTTAATCCTATGTAAGGAGACCTGGCTCTCTTAGGAAGTTCAAGGAAGAATTCTGTGATACAGAGTCCCAGAACCTTCCCAATGTATCCAGGGTCAGGAAAAGTTCCCAGTTCTGCTTAGGAGGTGTTAATTGGGCAGCTATTGTATGTTGGCAAGGTAGAAGGCAAAACTGTGCCCTAAGGTGACCTGTGTCCCACCAATTTCTTGCTTAGCCTCACTGAGTCGTAGCTGCTTTCCCTTATCTAAGACCCTGTCCGGGGCCCCACAGGGCACAGAAGTCTAAAGCATGTGTCAGTGGCATGCAGGGAACCACTCAGCTGAGGATCTGGGGAGGCAGAGCCAACTGCCAGGCTGGAAATCATAGCCGACAACCCTTTAGAGGATAAGCAGATGGCTTCTGATCGGGGGATCATGTCAAATGAGCACGATAGGCACTGACAAACGCAGAAGAGTGTCTCATGCTTTGGCCACAAAGATGGGAGAAACAAGTCACAAAAAGGGCCCAGGCCCAGGGGTACAGCGGAGGCCGCCACCCTCATGGGCATTCTGCCTCTTGTGGGCTGGGAGGTGGGCCAATGGGAGCTGCCCTGGTGAGGCAGAATCCCCTGGGGTCCCACTCTTACAGGAAAGCCTTGCATGGGCCTTCTGACTGTTGCTCTCTCTCCCTGCAGCCTGATGTTCACCAAGGTGAAGCTGGAGCAGGTACTGAAAGGCCCAGAGGAAGCCCTCGTGACCTGCAGACAAATGCTACGGCTGTGGCAGACGCTATACAGCTTCTCCCAGCTGGGGTGAGTGGCTGTTGTCATCCCTCGGGTTGCCAGAGGGTGGAGGGCCCAGTTGATAGACAGTGGTTGCCAGGACAACAGTCCTCAGCTGAGTGTCTGCAATGCCTGGATGAAGGTATGGAACTTAGCACTCACAGGGCTTTTTACGTCCATGGTCCAGTTTTAACCTCCTTATAGTCTTCTGTGACCTGCATAGAGACCCAGATTTTGAAATCAAAGCTGAGAGTGGTAAGAAAATAAAGAAACGAGTATTGAACACCTGAGCCAGGTGTTGGGCTTGCTGCTTTATCTGATACTTGCTGCTTAAATCTTACACATTATTTGATTTTAACCTCAGCCCAGCAAGGAAACCGACTGAGAGACCCTGTGTAATATGCCAGTCACTCACCTGGCTAGAAGTACTTGTGGAAGAGGAAACAAGGGCCTCAGGGTCACCCACAGCTCCCTAGTCATCAGCAGTCTCCATGCATCCTGTCTCCTGCATTAGGCCCAGCCCAGGCTCTGAGATTTTCTTAGGCCACAGTAAGACTCTTGTCCTGGCTGAATCTGTGAAAGTCTTTGCTCAAGCCCCCTGTGATGCCTGGGCCCAGCCTGTGCAGCCCAAAGGGCCTCCTATAGGGCAGGTGCACAGCCTCTTCCTGCTCCACTGGTCTCCACCCTTCCCCTTCTCTGGAATGGCTCCTTGTGCCATTCCCCTAAGGTCTCAGAGGATTGTACTCTGGAGAGTATTTGCATTTTCACAGGAACTCTGGGAGCCCATGAGGCCTCCAGACTCCCCAGAGGAACCTCTCTCCTGGTGACATTTACAGTGGTAACCAGGTGGAGTGAAAAACCCTGGGTAGGGTCAGTCCTCTCTCTGCAGGCCTTAGAGCCTGGGAGATTCCAGAGCAGGAAGAGACCAATGCACAGAGGCTGCCAGAAGGAGGTCGTGAGTGAGGGACTTTCAGAAAGGGTTGGGAAGCCACCTGGCAGCTGGGTGATATGAGGACGAGAGCCAGTCTCCTGTGCAGGGCACCTGGCATTCCAATGTCCCTCCCTCTCACACTGGCAGCTGGAGCAGGTGCACAGCATGGCCCCCGTTCTGCAGAGGAGCTGTCCTGAGCTGGCTGCTCCTTATCTGCATTCTTACCTAGGTGACTGGTCATTCAGGTGGCCAGTCTAGGCAGGGTACTTCTGGTCTGCAGCCTTGTCTTATTTAAGGTCTTACCTTAAATTTAAGGCCTGTACTTCCCCAAAGGACTGCAGGGCTGCCAAATGCTCTCACGGGGGCAGGGGTACTGGGGCTTGCCTGGAGGTCACTTCAAGTCACCACCCACACACTCTATCTCTGATCTGACACCCTAATGGAACTATAGGAAACCCATAGGTTTCCCTCAGCCCCCCACCCCGCTCCAAGGATAGGGCCAGCTGCCTGGACAAGGGGCCTGAATCCAGTACCTGCTTGGCTTTCCCAGGAGATAGGGGGGAACTTAGTGCCCCAGAGCAGATACCAGACTGGTAAAATCGAGTTTGGACAGGATCAAGACCAGAATCCACAGCCTCAGGGTCTAGCCTCCCTACCCCAACCACTTAGCAGACCCACCTCCCATGGAACTCCAGGCAGGTCTCCTTCCCCTCCTCTGCCAGGGCCCACACTGCTGGCCTAATGGTCGTGTCACCCCTCAGCCCCTCCTTCATACAACCCCCAAACCCAGCCTCAGCTCAGCAACCTCCTTTGCTATTTGCTCAACTTGGACTGTCTCTAGCCCCATCTGGGTGTGGGGTTCTTCAGGGTAGGGAAGCCAGCAATGTGCAAGGTACCTGCCCAGGCTGTCTGATTTCCCCTCACAAAAGCCATGTGAGTAGATGTTGTCATGCTCATTTCCAAGAGAGAAATTCCAAGAGAAAGATCAAATAACTTTGCTGAGAGTCACACAACCAAGAAAGGGTGTCCCCATGGTTTTAACCTATGTCTCTGGCTGCTTAGCCCACAGTTGGATGCCCCCAAGGAATGAGAAGAGGGTGGGAGAAGACAACCAGCCCTGAACCGATCACTGCACTGTGAGGGTGCTTTTCTCTAATACCCACTAGATGGTTGTGCATCCACAGGCCCAAGTTGGGGCCGGCATGAGCCTGAGTTAGGATGGCAAAGATACCTTGGATCCTGACATTCTTTGGAGGATCAGAAGGGAAGACTGGTCCAGGCTGGGGCTCCTTCTCTCCCACCCTTTCTGCCACAGCTCTCTTCTAAGTCTCCCCAGCCCACAGGTTCCAAGGTCGTGGCTTCCTCAGCAGTGGGAAGGAGCTGGCTGGGCTGCAGATGCCCCAGGAAGAGCCCAACAGGCTGGTATGCCTTTCTGAGCGGGTGGCTCCTTCCTGGCTTCCCTACCTCCCAAGCTGAGAGAAGAGCATGGGAGCTGCAGGGACCTGAGGAATTGAGTGAGGGACAAATAGGGTCACCTTGCTTTTTTTTTTAATTTTTTTAATTTGTTCTAATTAGTTATACATGGCAGTAGAATGCATTTGGGCATTTTGATAAATCATACATAATGGAATGTGATTTCTGATTGTACATATTGTAGGATCACATGGGTCATCAAGTCATATATGTACATCATGCTTCTTTAACTGTCCCCAGGGGTGCCCAGTGGCTCTCCGGGGGCTACCCTGGCAGCTAGAGATAGGGGAGCCTATGACAGGGAGAGGCAATTGGGCCCTCCTTCCCCAGAGCACACTGAGGCACTTCTGGTGCCTGTGAAGACCAGACAGGCCTTCCTGGGAAGTCAGTCCACAGCCCCTGCTCTGCAGGAGGTAGGGTAGGAAAGACCTCACGTGACCGAGGGGAACTTCTGGCCTCACCTGCCTCAGAGGCAGGAGCAGGCAGTGTGAGAGGGTTTCCTATCCTCAGCCTGGGTGATGTGGGACCCATGCTGAACCGTCTACCTCTCAGGTTGTCTTGGTCCTTCCCTGTCCTTCCAGGGACTTGGGCTCTGTTTCTGGGGTGTGAACTCTCAGTCCCAGAGCCAGTTTGAAGTGAGGCCGTCTGGTGCTCCCTGCCAGCCCTGGTCTCTGCCTCACCAGGTCCTGCCCTCTCTTGCCTTCCAGAGGCCTGGAAAAGGATGGCAGCGTAGGTGAGGGCCACACGTTGAAGAAGCAGAGTGGCATGCACCTGACCCTGCCCGACGCCCATGATGCAGATTCTGGTAAGAACATGCCCTGTGGGCAGCTCTTGTGGGCCCACAGCTCACTGTCCCAGCCTGAGGGCACAAAAGGAGGGTGGCATTTATGCAGCCTGGCCAAACACATCACTGCTCCTTGTCACTGCTTCCCAAAGTCCTGGATGCCAAGGGACCAATGTCTTCAGACACCTTTCAGGCTGATCTTGGCTCTAGGTAGGACTGATTGCTGGCCCAGGAGTGGCGGTAGGCAGCTTGAGTGAGCAAAGGAGGGACCCTATGTCTGGGATGGGGTGAAAAGAGAGAAGACTAGGTTGGAAAGACAGCCTGGAACAAGACTGTTACCCCTGAGGCCAGTGCCAGCCGCCAGAGGCTGCCTCATGCCCCAGTAGATGAGTCAAATAGAAAGGAATGAGCTGAGCTCCTTTCAATTCTAAGCTCAAAGCTGACTTTTTTCTGGAAAAACTCATTCTCAAACCCAGGGCTTGTGATATTCAAATGAATTTGGGAACTGCAAACCTACATGTTTAAGCTGAGGACTTGATTAAAGCAAAACACCTTCCTCAAAAACACAAGTATTAGTCATGGGAACAAAAGTGCGAGTAGAGTTGTATGTAGTGGAATTGCTCATTTTTTTCACTTCTGTGAACTTGAGCCAAGGTGCAAGTGATGGGGTTGATTTCAGCAGCCCAGCCTTGCACCTGACTTTGGGGCCTATCCCAGGGGTGCTTGGCTGATTGTGGAGCTACTGTCTCCAAGAAGGGACTGGTTAAGGGGATGGGGCGGCTCCCTTGCAATTAAAGAGGTAAGAACCATGCTCAAAGTTGGTTGTTTTTGTTTGTTTGTTTTGTTTTTTGGTACAGGAGATTGAACCCAGGGGCACTCCACCACTGAGCCACATCCCCAGCCCTATTTTGTAATTTATTTAGAGACAGGGTTGCACTGAGTTGCTTAGGGCCTCGTTAAGTTGCTGAGGCTGGCTTTGAACTCGCGATCCTCCTGTGTCAGCCTCCCAAGCCACTGGGATTACAGGCATGTGCCACCACACCCGACCATGCTTCAAGTTATTAGGACTCCATGTACACTTGTCCCATAAACTGAAATCATCTGTTGTGTGCCTGAGGTGTCCTGAGTTTATTGGAGCCTTTATTGCCTCTCAGAGAGGGAGAAAGTGCTCGCATTTCATCTGCATGGGAATTATAAATGTCAACAGCTTATATATCCTGAGCAGGCCACACCACCCAGAACTGTCACGGGAGAGGTTCTCCGAGGGCACAGGTCTGACTCAGACTGCTCCCCAATTATCCCTCAGGTCTCAGCCATGAATGGGACCTTATACATATGAAATGATAATATGTACTTGTAAAAACAATAAAAAGAGAAAGGGAGAAAGCATTCCTAATTTCACCACCTAGACCTCAATAAATGGCTCTTCAGACTTTTTTCCATGCATGCCCATATTTATTTTTCGAAAATAAATTTTCTTTTGTTACTTTCTTTTTTGCACCTAACTGTGTAATGTGAACATCTTACCACATCAGTATCCACATGTATACCCTGTTATTGTAATGACTGCAGGCTTTGATGATTATGCCCTCACTTATTTTTAATTATCCCTATTATTGAACGTTCTGGTAATTTCTGTTGTTTTCAATATTACAGGCAGGAGTCAAATGAACATCTCTGCTGACACTTACGACTTTTCCTCAGGGATAGATTCCCAGTGGGATTTTTGCCTGATTACCCCTTTAAAAAAAAATCTCCTCTTTACATATGTGGCTGAGAGGAGGTGGTGGCCCTCCCTCGTGGATCTGAGACCTGTTTTCTGGCTACCAGGCCATGCCGCCCTGCCCTGACCCAGGTGCCCTGACTGCCCCAGGAACCTGCAGCATTTGGCACTCTGACTCTGCTTCTCAGCCCTGTGCCCTCTTTCTCTGCAGGCTCTCGCCGGGCATCATCCATTGCAGCTTCAAGGCTTGAGGAAGCCATGTCAGAGCTGACCATGCCCACATCAGTCCTAAAGCAGGGCCCCATGCAGCTGTGGACCACACTGGAACAGATCTGGCTCCAGGCTGGTGAGTATCTGCAGTCCCAGCATGAGAACTGGGGCTTAGGGATACTCATGTGTGTGCCTGAAGCCACCTAGATGTTCAAAGCCCTGCCCTGTCCTGGGGCAGGTAGGCAGGGGCACTTGATCGCTCAAATGGGCTACAGAAAGCTCACAGGATCACAAACCTGGTCTAGTTCCAGCTATTTCCTCCTTGCTTGCCTCAAGCAAGTCATTTAATCTGTCTGGCTGTGGGTTTCCTCTTTGCCCATTGGGAAGAGTGTCTGCCTTCCTACCTGGGAGAGGTTCTCTACAGCAAATTCAAGCGTGAGAGGGTCTGAGGTCAGGAGAGGCTACACAGATGGATAGGCCAGAGGGCTGGTAAGGTGGAAACTGCTATCCAGGTGGCAGTCCCAGTGGATCACCAGGCGGCACCATTGCCACCGAGTCTGCAGACCAGTGAGTGTGCGGGGAAGGCAGGCTTCGGGGAGGCCCGACTTCAGTCACGCAGACCTGGGTTCTGATGCCAGCTCACAACTGGCCAGCCCTGATATCAAATGAGCTCATGTGTGAAGAAGCTACTACAGCACACAGTAGGTGCTCAGCAATGATGTTTGGCTTCTGTCATACCGGTTATGGTTATGATGGAGCCAGAAGCCGCATGGTCCCACAGACTGAGTTTCCTTGTGCTTAGGAATGCCGAAGAGGGACTCCATGGAAAGTATTTGACAACTTGACCTGACCGTGGTGCAGGAGGTGTATTAGAGTGAACAGAGAGGGAGTGGAGGCCAGAGATGACAAGTGTCTGCATAGAATACAGTGGCAGCGCAGAAGAATAGAGGACGATGAGAGACGAGTGGAATCCTGAACCTGCCCCAGGGCCCACATGGCCTTATTCCAGAATTAAACCAAGGGGCGCTGTGGGCCCAGGGACGCCCCTTCACCTTTGTTCTGCCCACCTTCCTCTCTGCTCTGTCTCCACCACAGGGCTGGGGCTGCAGCCCCCAAGGAGAGATGGAAAAGAAATCAACCGAAAGTAGATGATCAGTTACCAGGACATGCAGATTTGGCAAGTCATCCTTAGAACGTGCTCGTTAGCTGAGAATCTCGGGTTTCCTGTGGCGTGTTTTCCACATATGGACACATTAGTATGCAGCACGCCTCCACTCTCCCTATCATAGGTTCTGACTGTGAAAAAAGAATTGGACCAGGATTTACAGAAAGGCTAGAGATGGGAGCATTTTAATAATGCAAATATTGCCCCAGTTAGCATCTCAGGGTCCTTAGGATGCTAGGGATGTGGGAGGTGTGCTCCGCAGCTGTTGGGTCTCAGAAAGAAGAGGAATGTTCAAGAATGCAGAGGAATAATACACAAGGCCTCCTCCTAAACAAAGATTCTCCTGTCCTCTTCTGAGACAGGGAGCCGTATCGCTCCCACCAAAGCTGGATGCTTATTTCTTATTTCTTTCTCATGTAACAACTCGGAGATGACAGCTTCCACTGGGGTGGCAGCTCTGTCCCTAGGGTGTGGCTTTCACCTATGTGGTCCAGGATGGTTCCCTGCAACAGTTGACATTCCAAGGCATAAGATAAATGCCGAAGAGAGAAAGAAGACACCCCATCCCCATAAGGACACACGTGGAACTGGTGCACACACTTTCCCTCATGATCCATTGACCTAAACTCCATTATGTGTCTAGCCCAACTGCAAGGGACTCTGTCTGCTCCATGGGGAAGGATGCTTATTTCCTTAGGGGTCACCAATACTGCCCCCCCCCCCAGGGATGGGGGAGTCAAGACTAGCCAAGGTACGTTCCTTTTAGGATCTAATCTATTTCTCTTCTACCTCTAAGCCAATGTGGCTCCCTCCCTTTTCTTTCTCTTTTTTTCTCCCTCCCTTTTCTGAGGTCTTTGGGGCAGGTTCTCTGTAGGAAGCTCACCTCACCTCTCCAGGTGAGGGCTCTCAGAACAGTGTCAACCGGAGGGTAAGGTCCTCCCAGCACAGGGGTATGGAAATAGGCCTGTGACAGAGAACCTGGGCTTTAGCAGGAAGACTGGAGCCAGCTCTGGGTGCAGGGTTAGACCAGGATGCCTCTGAAAAAAATAATAAAAGGGACTCTTGCAAAGCTCCAGGGAACAGATGTTTTCCATTTGTAGTCTGCAGAGAGAAAGCAGAGGAGGGGGGTGGGGAGAGAGGGAGCAAAGAGGAAAAAACCAACCAGAGACAGACAGGCAAGAGAGGAGGTCAAGAGGTAGGCAGGGAGGATGATAGACAAAAGGGACAGGAAAGAAGAAAGTAAAGTTGTTGAGGAGGCCCAGGGTGCCCTTTGACACTCAGGGAGCAGCAGGGCCCTGCTCACTGGGGTGACACATTAACAAGGAAATGCTGGTAACAGTGAGTGCTCATCCAGCCCCAGCCGGGGGAGGCCAGCATGGGTGTGGGCACCCCAGGCCTGGCAGCCAGGCCGGGAAGGGGAGGATGCAGGCTGTGGTGGGCACTGTGCCATGGGTCTCCTGCTCAGACTCTGCTGGCTGGCTGGCTGGCTGGCTGGCTGGCTGGCGGGAAGCACCATGTTTGGTAAAACAGTGAGCCGAAGCCAGGGGCTTCTGCCTAGGGACACTGAGGCTAGCAAGATGCGGGCACTGCAGCCCCCAGACCTGTGGGCCTGCCTGCAGGTCAGAAGTCCTACCCGGAGGCTGGGCCTGTGAGGCTGTCTGCAGTGTGTCCAGAAGCCCTCAGAAGACCTTGCCTCTCCGGCTCTGTTCTATGTCATCTGCCTTCCTGCCTAAGTGGTGATGAAGCCCATCAGAGTGAAGCAGCCCCACCCATTTTTCAGGGCATGTTCCGGGGTGTGTGGCCCACAGTAAGGTCTGAGGCCTCAGAAGGCCCCAGGGCCCCAGCACTCCCTTTAAGTGAAATCTGTTGATATGAACACACTAGGAAGAGTTCCCAGGGGAGGGGCCAGGGACAGCCTCCTGAGGGCTTGGGAGACAGGACCTCAAGTTGTAAACAGCTTAATGAGTCATGCTGGGGCCAAGTGGGCCCAACCTGGAGTAGGACTGCTGAGGAAAGGTCTGGGCATGGAAGCCCAGACCCCTGGGCCCCCCAGCCTAACTGAGCTCCTGGCACTACAGGATGCAAACCCGGATCTGGGTGGGAGAGAAGCCTCGTTACCCACAACACTTGAACCTGCACACTGCCTTCTGTCTGCCCTCTCTTGGGGAATTCTGCCATAGTGGTGCCCAGCCTTATAGGTGGGCGTGACCTCCATTCTCCTCTCTGCCAGTACAAATGCTCTGCAGCCTTCAAGCCCCAGCTCAAATGCTATCTCCTCCAGAAAGAAAGACCTCCCCGACCACACTAGCAGTGCTGACCTGATCCATCCTGAGTATCTGTGATACCCAGAATTGGCACTTGTCATTTCACTGTGCTGGGTGTCTCAAATTCTTAAGTGGCTCAGCTCCCCCCATCCCACCCTTGCTTTTTCTCCTTCGCATGAGGGATTAGGTATGTAGTCAGTGCTCCATAGATGCATATTAAACACTCGGTTATGAAGGCAGCTTGTTCAAAGTCCCTGGCACTGGCTCAATAGCAGAGTGGAGAAGGAAAGCTGAGATGGAGAGCCAAATCTCAGTCACTGGGCATCCCCTCCCTGCAAGTCCCTGGGCCCAAAGCCCCATCTGGCCTCACCTTCCCATGCTATCTGCCGTGGGAATCTCCATGTGAGACTGTCTTTGGGGACAAAAGCCTACACCCCTCCCTTTCACCCTATCATGGGAACCTGACTTCTTTGAATTTGATTCTCTGATTCTCCCAGTTCTCTTCTCTCCGATCAAGAAAGAGTACCCTTGCTCCAAAGCCCTCTGTAACATTTCGGATGTGCAGCTGCTTGGATTGCACAAGGAGTCTTACTCAATGTTAATGCTGAGGACCCCAATGCCATGTGTTGCAGTTTAGGCCTTAGGTCTCCTTCCTGCTGCTTATGGGAACAGGCAGTGGGATGCCTGGTCCCAGTTTGTCTACCTCTTTCTGGGAGTCTCCATAGGGGTATCAGTTACATAGCCCACCCCAGACATGATCTGAACTGGCATAACCTCAGCTCTCAGCCCTTGCTAGGAAAAGCTCTTGGCAAAGCCACAAGCCAGACTTTGCTGGCCTCCCGCGCTCCCCATCTGTGTTGCCATCCTTCTGTGACTTCCGCATGGGCCCCGGCCCCAGGAGGGGGCAGTGGAGTCCGGGGGCTGCTTTGAAAGGAAGACAGAGTGGGCTGTGGGGCCAGTGGACAGGCAGCGTTTCTAAAAGTGCCCGTGGTGGGCGTGGGCCTGTGCAGCGTGGGACTGAATGTGCGTTTCTGTGGCAGGCCGGAGATTGGAGAAATGGCCCCTTTTCCCACTGATCTGCTTTTGGGGCAGATCCCATCCTGCCTGCCACCAAAAGCTGCTCTAGAAGGAGGTGCAGGGGCTGTTGGGGAGGCTGGCCCCAGCTTTGCCCTTTCTCACAGAGACAGTAGGGCAAGATCATGATGGAGATCATCATGGTACCCGCCTCCTTCTAAGACTGGCTGTGAGAATTATGGAGAAAGAATGTTTTGTGACGATGGGGCTTGGCCCGCAGGCAGCTTTCCATAAGTGCAGGTGGTGGCTTTTGTCACTGTTATCAGCACCACTTGGTTTGAGCTCTATGCTTTCCCTTAGGTGCCCCCACCTCTTTTCTCCCTCCCCCTCCACCCCCATCCTTAGTAGGACTCTTTGACTCCCCTTGGGCTCAGCACACGCCCACCAAGTCCTGAGCACGATGGGGCAGAGTTAACCTTAGCCAGCCTCCAGGTGAGGCCGTAGGCGCTGCTTCCATCCTGTTCGTCCAGCCACAAAATGAATCAATGAAGTGAAGGGAACTGAAACAGAAAGCGAAGATACCTGAGCAAGCACTCAGGGGACTCCGATTTTGTTCCCACTGCCAGCTGTCAAGTCACATAGCCCAACAAAAAGCCTGATCATCACCATGGCCTTGGGCAATGCCTTAACCTCTCTGTGCCCGGGTTCCTCATCTCTAAAGTGGGGTGATGAAGCACTGTTCCCCGGGGTTTTGTGAGCATTGGCTGAGATGATCTGTGGCGCATGTAGCACCTAGCATTACCCCTGCGTCCCACAGTGAGTTCATCCCGTGCTGTGTCTCAGCCAGTCCTGCTGCCCTGGGGATGCAGGTGCCACCTCTGCCTTCCCACCACTCACGCCTCCTGTGGCCCCTCTGGTTTCACAGCCGAGCTGTTCATGGAGCAGAGACACCTCAAGGAAGCAGGTTTCTGCATCCAGGAGGCGGCCGGCCTCTTCCCCACCTCACACTCTGTGCTCTACATGCGGGGCCGGCTGGCCGAAGTGAAGGGCAGCCTGGAGGAAGCCAAGCAGCTGTACCAAGAGGCGCTCACGGTGAACCCCGATGGTGTGGACATCATGCACAGCCTGGTGAGCCAGGGCCCCCTCCTGCTACCTCCCTGGGGAGACCTCAGGCCCTCTCCCCACTGTCCCTCCTAACCCCCCACTGCATGCCAGGACCTCATTGCTGCTGGTCCCTGGCATCTGGGGAGAGGTGCTTCCTCCCTGTTGGGAGCAGCAGCTGTCTGTTTCTTGTAGGCACAGGTTGTTCTGCTCCCTTCAGGGTCTGCATTAATGAAAAACTCTAGAAGGGCTGGTTGGTATTTTTTGTGACTTCCTTTTTGGCATCAGGTTCTGTAAAATGATAAAGCCCCAAAGAGCTTTCATTGTTATTCACTGGTTTCTTGTCCTGGAGGCCAGTCCAGACTCTAGGCAGTTCCCAGAATGCTCTTCCCTCTGAGGGACTTCAGACTTCCCCAGTCACTGGGCTTCCGTCTCCATTTCAGGGGAGCTCTGCGTCTCCTTGGTGGGATGCAGTGGGTTCCCTGAGGTGGGCTACCATGTTGGGCCTGACCTGAACACCTGTTTAGAATGGTCTGAATTAGTAAGAGGGTTCAGTAGCCCCTTCCTAGGGCACAGACTGAATTAGTAAGAGGGTTCAGTAGCCCCTTCCTAGGGCACAGGTACCTGGGCCTCCTAGTAGGAAGGTTTGAAGGCTAGGAAGCAGAACCCAGGTACTCTTCTTCTCCCACCTGGGTGATGATGGGTAAGTGAACCACCTTCTCTGAACAGCAATTTCACGCATTCATTCAGTGGGGCTTCTCATCCAGGAAACATTTATTTGCTCCGGCAGATGGTACCGTTGGTCCTGGAGGTGGCCATTCTTCCCCTGCCTTCCTTAGCTATTTCCAGAGAGCAGTGTTCAGGACAAACGTAGTGTTCTGAAAGGGAGTGAGTCTGCAGATGCCCTGGTGTCTGTGAAGGATCCTTTAGGAATCACTGTTGCTGTGATTCCCCTTGGGGGTCTGGGCTCCGCCGTGGATGTCCCCCAGTGAGAGTGCTCTGAGAATGGCCATTAAGGTATCCTGACATCTGCCACATGAAGATGCAGAAGGATCAGGAGAGGGCTCCAGATGGCTTAAGGGTTCTCAGTGCCAGACTGGGTCTGGCTGCTCCCTGAGTCGAGGCTGCAAGAAATTGGATTGCAAGTTATAACTTAGAGGAGTCTGGGCGCGTGCTCGGGTGTCATGTCATGAGGTTGTTGCCGAGAGAACAGAAACCTCACTTGGAGGGGCAGTGGCTGAACCAAGCCATCTTTACAAGGTCCTTCCTGACCCCTAGAGTCCTTGAAAATGGAATAGAACAGAGATTCCCAGCTCAGCTCATATCCTCCTGCCTGTGTCTGAGGATCTCTAACTTAACCCGTGTGAGTGTTCAGCGCCGGCTGAAGAAGCCCTGCCACCATGTCACTCCCCACCGTGCTCTTTCAAGTGGATTCCTGTCACCCTCCAGTCCTCAGCAGATGTTTGTTTTATTTTGTTGCAAAGCACATCCTCTTTCCTCCCCAAATTCAGACATTAGCTTCTCTGATAAATGCCTCACCGGAGGTTACATCCAGAAATCTGATTAGAGAGGCAGGAGGGAGGATGTGGGCTGGCATTAAGCCTG
>JAJEJO010004221.1:52563-93365 GCA_020662805.1 Glaucomys volans
GCCACTATTCTCCCTTCCCTCCCCAGTGACAGACATTGCTAGTCAATCACAGCACTTTTTCCCAGTAAGACAATACTTTTTCACACTGAACATGGGACCCTGAAGTCTTTTTCAACATGATAAACATGTTTGGAATCACTACTGGTCAGTCTGAGTCAGCTTGACATTTATGAAAGGCAGTCATTGTAACAGAGTCAGTAGAGAAGAGAGACATTAGTTGTCTCAGCCTTCATGAACACTGAAGGTTAGTACATCCTTAAATATCCAAAGAAAAGAACATAGTGGAGAATGGGTATCCCATTGTGGCGTCATGGCCAAGGCAGGGTTCCAGGTAGGACAGCTTGGCCTTACCATACCGTAGAGGCTTTATGAGGACATTGACCTCTGATAGGTACAGGGGAAAGAACCACTTCTCCCCTAGGAACCTGGCCACTCAGAACCCTAGGCCCAAAGAGCTCCCCACCCACCAGCCCCCGAGGTCATGGGTGAGCCCCACTCCCTGGGATCTGGAAAGAAGAGGGTAAAGATACTCCTGCCATGCTATGTGGATACCAAGTTTGGCCCTACAGTCCATAGGGTGGGACTGCCAAACACTGGGATGCTGGAGAAAGCCCACTAGAAGTGGAAGCTTTGCTTTCAGGAGCCAAGCTTCAGGCATTTCTAAGAATATAAACTTTGGCCCAGGAGCAGGTTCGTCGCTCACCCCGCCCTACTGCTCTCCCTGGCCCCCATACAATAGGAGATGTTTTCCAAGTTCTGGCTCCACCCTGGGTGCAGCCTAGGCTTTTCCACCAGACCAGGCAAGGAGGAGTCACCTCCTTGGCAGTTCCCTACCAGGGAAGAATGTCCATGGTGCCACAGCAGTGTCCATTGAGCTCTGGTCATGTAGGCTGCTTTCTACACCAGGCTCAATGACTGAGAATCTTCTGGAGACTGGAGCAGAAGCAGGCATGCTCTCTGCAGATGGAAAGTAAATCACAGGTGTGAACGGCCAGCCTTCACTCCAGGCAGCCAGAAAATCCCCTTCAGCTGGGGTACCCAGGTCTCAACTCACTAGCAAAAGGATCTAGTTAAGAAGGGGAAGGCTGACCCTTACCTGCCTGGTCCTGCAGAACAGAAGGGGAAGCAGGGTCCTTCCCAAGGTCAGCAGAATCCTTCCCAAAGTCAGCAGAGGTGTCGCTCTGATGACTACTCTTCAGAGAAGGCTCCAGGGACTTGGTCCAAAAGGACCCCAGGCAGCTCACACTCATCTCTATGAAGCTTTCTGCTTCAGAGACCCAGGACCCCTTTAACACCAAGTACCTCCAAGTGGGAGAGCAGGCCAGGGAACAAAAGTGACTGTGGGCCAGGCATGGTGGCGCACGCCTGTAATCCCAGCACTTGGGAGGCTGAGGCAGGAGGATCGAGAGTTAAAAACCAACCTCAGCAACTTAGCAAGGCCCTAAGCAACTCAGTGAGACCCTGTCTCTAAATAAAATACAAAATAGGGCTGGGGATGTGGCTCAGTGGTGGAGTGCCCCTGGGTTCAATCCCCAGTACCAAAAAAAAAAGTAACTGTGGACTGATCAGGTCGCTGAGAGGGCATTCCTTTGAAGTCACCTGAGCATGGTGGAGGGGGCTCATGGGTTGTTCACAAAGCTGAGATTAGAGAACCCCATGGGCTAGTTGACTTGACTCAGTTTCCCAGTTGGGAAAAGAAAAAAATACTTTTCCCTCTACCTTTCTGTGTCCTTGACCGGGACCCCTGTAACAAAAAATAGATAACAAGAGGAGAACAGTGTTTCAGTGTGTCCACCTCATGAACCAAGGCCAGGTGGTGAGGTCAGCTGTGTAGATTTCTCTGGTGCTGTCCCTGGGCTGCTGAGGTCTAATGTTGTCCTCTGTGATCCACCTTTGTCCTCTCTGGTGGAGGAGAGAAGGAGGAGGACACCTTTGTGAATTTATTTCCTACTTTCAGGCATATTGGGCAGGACAGAGGGCTTTTCTTATACCTGCTTTATTTCAGTTACCTTCAGCGCAAGATAATCCTCTTGCCACAGTGTGTTTGGGGGTGGCATGTTCTGCTACCCTTTATTTATTTATTTATTTATTTATTTATTTATTTATTTATTTTTGAACCAAGGAATGAACTCAGGGACACTCGGCCACTGAGCCACATCCCCAGCCCTATTTTGTATTTTATTTTGAGACAGGGTCTCACTGAGTTGCTTAGGGCCTCGCTAAGTTGCTGAGGCTGGCTTTGAACTCGCGATCCTCCCGACTCAGCCTCCCAAGTCGCTTGGATTACAGGCGTGCGCCACCGCACCCAGCTTCTGCTACCCTTTAGCTCTACAGAAGGAACCTGAGTCCTGGCTGCAGGCAGGCCCACCACTGCTGCCCTCAGCTTGGCCAGAGCATGTGGCTGCATCTGGGGAGCCTGTCTGCACTGCAGGAGAGAGCCTGAAATTCAGCTCCACCATGAAGCCATGAGAGGGCAGGTGAGGCGTTTGTGGGTGGCGCCTGCCCTTCTTCCAGTGGTGGGCTCCAGAGGGACAGTTTGGTGCTTTCTTCTTGAGGACAGAGCTGCACACTCTCTCAGAGCCTCTTCTCTTCCTCCCTGGCTGCAGCAGGGGACCGCTCTGCAAGAGCTTTGCCTCTTGTGATGTGATTCCTGAGGAGGCAGTTTCTGAAGCTTGGCTCTCTTTCCACATGCCCTGGAAGGGCAGGGAGACTTTTCAGGTACCTTTTTTCCTCTTGGTGACAGTGTGGCGATGAACCATTCCCTTTCATTGTCTCCTTCTCCTTCCCAGCGTGAAATGGCTGTCTTGTTCTTGAAGTGGGTTGAGGGGACCAGAGCCCTGACACTCCTATGCCTCAGCAACCTGCTGCTCACAGGGTCCTGAATTGGGCCTGTCACTTACTCTAGGGACCCACCAGGACAGCCCTGGTTTCTGAGTCAGCAAGGTGAACTCTAACAGCAGGGCCTTGTCCAGCACCCCACCTAGCCCTCACCAGTCCCAGAGAGTGGGGCAAAGAGGGTAACAAACCTCAGACAGCCAGCCCTGCTTGCCCTCAAGCTATGGGGACACTTGGCCATTACTTCCTCACTGGGCCTGTTTTTGCTTCTCTCATGTGAGATAATTTAGGCCCTGGTGACCTCAAAGGAAAGTTTTAGGGCTTATTTGAGCTGAAAGCTGTGAAGAGAAAAGTCATCATTGAACAATTTTGTTGCCATTTACTTGGAAGGCTTGGTGACAAGTGGCCTGAGCCCGACTTCTACCTTTGACCAAGTGGGTTTCCTTGGGCCACACTCCGTGAGTGAGGATCATCAGCCCACCCTGCCTTGTGCTTTCAGGGTGGCCATTGCACTTGGTCGTAGGTGCTGAGGAGCAGGGAGGAGAAGCTGGCAGGGACAGGGACCTCAGAGCTGCCTAAGGGTTGCTCCCAGAATTCATTGCCTGGGATGGTTTTTAAGACCCCGGCATCAGAGCTGGTGCTGGAGGAGGTGCTGACCCACCTGTGGGTCCCATGTTGTCTTTACTCGCTGTTTAACTTGGCCAGGTTCCCTGGCCTGAGAGGCTCAGTGTTCTGTCTATAAAATGGGGATTGCTATGCCAGGCGGCTCAGGCTGTTGTTGGAATTAGGTTAAATAATTCTGTGAGTTAGCAGGCTAGTGGGAAGGGCTGTTTTTGCCTTCTTCACTTTGAAGTGTGGCTCCCAGGCCGTGTCAGGGGTTCTTGGTTTACAGAGGGAAGTGGAAGTCCCAAGCCAAGCCCCAGAGGCTCACTGCAGTAGAGCTGCCCAGTCCTTCCCGAGTCAGCCAGGGAACCTGGCCACGGCACAGATGTGAGGATGCAGACCCCAGCTGCCTCATGGACAGGTCTGGGTGTACACTGCACAGGCCAGGCTGACCTTAGCTGTGGGGGAGGCGGGGGCAGCCTGCCTGGCAGGTGGGGTCAGGGTTTTGAGTGGAGGAAGGAGGGGATTGGAGACTGGTCTTACATCTCTTGTGTTGGTTAACCTGGGGCAGAGGGGTTGTGGTGTCAGGTTCTGCTGCCCGCACTCTGCCCTGTGATCACACCAAGCTGCTTCACTGTTTGTTTCCTACCTGTAAGGAAGAAAGGCGTTCTGAGCATCTGAGAAGTGAAACTCAGGGCCTGGCATTCTTGAAGGCTTCCTGGTGCTACATGGGACTCAGTACAGAGCAGCAAGGTCTCTGGTTCCTGGGCTCATAGGCTGGGACATGTCCCCTACCCCAAGCCTCAGGGTCCAGGCTGCTCCACCTGTAGGCTGATCCCTCCCTGTTCATTTCCTGAGCTTTGGCAGGTTTCTTAGAGGGGTCCAGGCAGCCTGAGGGAGTAGGAGAACCCAGAAACCTTGCCTTGTGTGTGTGTGTGTGTGTGTGTGTGTGTGTGTGTGTGACAGAGAGAGAGAGAGAGAGAGAGAGAGAGAGAGAGAAAGAGATATGCTCCTGAGCACCTGCTCCAGCAGACCTGGGATATTGCTTCTGTTTGGCAGCAAGTTCTGAAGTGTCTGGCCATTTGACCTCCTACTGAGGTCAGCTCTCTTCCAAACTGCCTAAGGTAATCCTGCCTCAGGACACATTCCCAGTGCCACAAAGAGGAGCAGGAGGAGGTAGAAGGTTCCGTTGGGCTCCCTGGGGGATAGGGGATGAGACTTGGCCCCCAACATCCAGTATTGGTCTGGCTGAGTCCAGAGGCTCCTCCCCACCCCACCTTACCTCTGGCCTGGTATAGCCCCCAGAGTGCACCCGAGCCCTGGCCCTGGCTCCTCTGGTCTCCTGGGAAACCTTAGCCTGCTGTGTGGGCTTGTGACGTCCACCAGCTCTGCTGAGGAAGTGGAGAGTGCTATGTGTAAGCCAGTCACAGGCTCGAATCTGAATGATAATTGAGCGCTGTTGGCTTAATTTAGCTCCAGAAAACATTTTGTCACCAAAGTAGTGGGAAAGACTGCATCCAGAGTGTCTTGGCCATTTGACCTCTTTCTGAGGTCATCTCAGGGTATACAAAGGGAGGTATAGTGTGGCTATTAACCCCTTGTTCAATAGGCCACCTAACCCCCAAAACATCCATCACTGCCCCCCTAGGCTCAGCCTCCTGCTCAGAGAGGGGAACTTCTAGGATTAGGGTCTCATTCTCACTCCCAAATACAGGGGGTTCACTTCTAGAACCCAGAATCCAGAGGCCCCGCTATAGCCTCTGACCTAACCTCAAGGGTCCACGCAGCCAGCTCAACCCCAAATCAGACCACAAAGTGGGAGGAGTAAAAACCCAGCCCTGCCTGGAAGTGGGCTGGCAAAGGAGCCCCCTTCCTGGTGGGTCACAGGCTCTGCAGGCCCCAAGGATGTGACCCACCCTCTGGTCAAGCCAGCACTTGGGTCTTTCAGCCCAGCCCCTGGCCCTTTGAAGACAGATACCCCCAACCTCAGCAGAGAGGCCAGCTGACCTCCTTGGCCGTCTCACCTCTCAAGGACCCAGGATGAGGAAGGGACAGGCATGGGCACAGCAGTACAGAAAGCATGGCCTCCACTGTCCCAGGAGACTCTGGGTCTGGGCTCCCAGTGAGTCTGGGGCCTTCTTAGCAGGGGACCCTTGGAAGCCTGCTGAACTCTAGGGCCTAGGTGGGGTCTAGAAGGATTTGTGCTCCTTCCCCCAACCAGGAAGTAGCCTGTGGCCTTGGAGTGGCCTGTATGGAGGGATGTGTGATGGGGGTGGGGGAGGTTCCCAGGCTGGTTGGACAGGTTGAGGCTGACACCTGAGAGAATGGGAAATGGTCTCTACTGGGCGTGGCAGTGCTCCAGGACGTGGAGAAAGGAGCCCTCCTGCAGAGGGGCTTCTCCCCACAGCCCCAGGGTCCCCGAAGCCTGTGGGGGTGGGGAGCTCAAGGGACCAGAAGGCTCCAGAGGACTTCAGCTGATTCCCAGCTTCCCAGCTGGAAAGGCTGTTGCAGAATCCCAGGAATGTGCCTTGAGCTCAGAAAGAAAATTCCCAAAATAACTTCTATAAATACTTGAGGGCGGGGTGGGGAAGAGAACTCTGCCTGGCCTGCAGCTGGCCCAGCTCTAGGGCTGCTTCCCAGGGTAGGCCCCCCCACCACAAAAGAGGGAAAAGGCACACACACACCCAGGCCTTCCTGCTGTCCCTCCTCTCTGGGGGACCTTATCAAGCACTAAATTAATGGGATGGTAGTGTTCAGTGTCAAGACCCTTTTTCTCCTTCTTCCCCATCCCAGCCTGTAGTCTCTGATCCCACCCTGTACCTCCACACAGAACCTGGCTCCTGACAGGGAGGGTTCCCACTCAGAGTCTCCTTACCGTCTGGGAGATCAAACCCCAACAGGATCCAGTCCCCTCAGACTGCCCACCTTTGTCGCTCTAAGAGACAGGGCCTGCTGAACCCCTGAGGACAGCACCCCTGCCAGCAAGTCCTGGTCAGGAAGCACAGGAGTGCCTCTGGTATCCCTGGCTTTGTGTCCAGGACTCTTCTACCCTAGCTCTGTTTATCTATTGCCCTGTGGAGACCAGAAAAGAAGGCAGGAGACAGAGGCCCTGACCCTCAGCCTGGGGGTCTGAACAAGAGCTGAACAGTAAATAAGGGCACCTTGAAATGGTTGTGTGGGCAAAGGACTCTGTCCTCAGGGAAGACTTCCTGGGAGGCCAGGGCCCCCTGCAGATGAGATGTAGCCAGGCACCTCCTCCCTGGGATCAAGGGAGGGAGGGAAGGAAGAATGGATGGAGGGGGGAATTTCTGGGGACCTTCCTCATGGCTTTATCTTCCCTGAAACCATGTTGGTGGCTAAAGCCAGGCCATGTACCCCTTTGTAGGTACAGAGCTCGGTCACCATACAGAACTTGCACATTGCTGTCTAATCCCTGAGGGTGAACACCCTGGCTCTGGCATCTCCCAGGGGAGGCTCAGAAGCTGAGAGCCTCTGCAGATTTGGTCTCCTCTGAGTGGATGAAGGACAGGAGGGTTCACATGGGACATCTGGATGGAACCAAGATTCCAGTTCTGTTTCCCACCATCTCCCTGAAGACAGGGTCGGGGAGAGGGAGGGTGCCAGGAGGGTGCCAGGGAACCCTGGGCTAGTGATGGATGGGGGCAGAGCACATGAGACCTCCCTTCTCCCTGGGGCTGGGTCCAGACTGAGTCCCACCCAGTTGTCAGGCAGCAAACAACTCCGAGTTGCTACCAAACATTAACACGGCTGGTGTCAGGGGCAGGTGGCAGCGGATTCTGTTACAGGCCCTGGGCCTGTGGGCCCCAGCCTGACCCCAGCCTTGGTGTCTCCTTTCAGGCTCTAAGGTCAGCGCCCCAGGGTGCGGGAATGTGAGCCAACCCCACCACAGCCCATAGTCCTCCCCTGGTATAGAACTGAATCCTCTCCAGCTTCCAGAAAAATCAGCAATGCCACCCCCTTCCCACCCAGAAAGACCCTCAGCTCATCTTGGAGATGCTGCAGTTGGCACCTGGCAGCCTGGATGCACTTTTGCAGATTCGTCCTGTAGAATCCTCACACGGAAGGGCTCTCCTGTCCCCTGGTTCACAGATAAGGAAACCTCAGCCCAGAAGAGGCCTGCCACTTGCCAGTGGTCACAGCCCTCGTCAGTGACAGAGCTGGGATTCCAACCTGACCAGGGCTTCTGGCTGACCTTTTTTTCTCCCAGGCGTGTGGAGGAGCCGTGACTAGAGTAGGGCGCTCACACACACACACACACACACACACACACACACACACACACACGCCGTTCAGCCTGCAGGCACATCTGGCCCCTCCCCAAACCCCACACGCTCCAGGAGATCAGGGGTTTTCAAACTCATTCCCAGCCCTGGAGTTCTTCTTTCCAACAAAATCTTTTGTGGAAGGAAGCTCCATAAGGAAAACTTAGAATGCAGAAGCTGCTCTGAGCCACCCTCTCTGGAAGGCCCTGCTGGCCACTCTGTCCTCTGTTGCTCCCATGGGCAGCACTCACAGGCCTCAAACCTTCCATTTTTGGTGCTTAATTTTGGTGTCTGGCGGCTGTCGGCTCGCCTTCCTTCCCTCCTCCCTGAGGGCCTGGTTCCACTGTGAGCTGCTTGGGGACTGGTGTTCCAGCCCTGTGGGCAGGACAGCTTGGCCTGGAGCCCTTCTGGCCAGATGGACACTGCCCTAGTCCCGGGCAGCCCTGAGTCAGCAGCACTTGCATCTGGCCAGAGCTGGGGCCCTGCCCAAGACTCCACCCTGCCCACAGCAACCTGCCCTTCTCCGTGCTCCACAGCCTCAGCCACGTGTGGTTCCTTGGGAATGGCTGTGCCCTAGGTCGATCTGGGGCACTGTGAGTGCAGTTCCTCTTCCCCCTGCCACAGGCCCTCTGGCAAGTGCTTCCAGAGAAGGGGGCTTTTCCTGGGCTTCCTGAGCACCAGGCTTTCTCTCTTGCCTAATTGGTCATGTTCCAGACTCTTGGAGGACTTTATGAAATCAGGCATATGCATCTTTCCCAGTGTCTCCATAGCAACAGAAGGCCTAACTCTGGGGAATTCATGGAGAAGGAAAATGATCCAGCTAAAAATGTACGTGGCTGTCAGTGGGTGGAGAGGGGGCTCCAGGCACAGACGGCAGTGTGTGTGTGCACACACCATCACTGCCACCAATAATAGGGATTTGGTATTGGAACTTTCCCTCCTATCTTAGAACAAGAGAAAGACCCCCGACACATACCACCTTCTCATGCTATCTCCCAGGACTGGAACACAGATCAGTAGGACGGTGCACAGCAGCCTTTCTGGGACCTGGGTCTCTCCTCCTTCACACCCTGTTCCTCTGTTCCCTTCCCAGTGTGGGGAGAAGAGGATGCGCAGGGTCTACTGTGCCAGTTTCACTTCCCGGGCCCCTTTTTTTGTGGGACGGTTCCTGTCACTTCCTCTAGCTGTCTGGCAAGAGTTTTTTAGCCAAACTGCAGGGCCACACTTCCTGCCTGCTCCTGGCCCAGACACCCCAGGGCCCTGCATCCCTGAGCCCATCCAGCCTTTCACCTGGACCACCCCTGCCTGGTCTTTTTGCTTCCGTCTGACTGTCTGCCAGGACCCTCACCGTGGGTCTGCAGCTGTCCCTGGGAGCCAAGCTGCTTGACACAGGCAAAGGAGCTGCTCCCTCCCCCAACCTCCCTCCCACAAACGTGAGTTTTTCCAGATGCAGTTCCCTTAATGGACAGTGGACACACCCCTCTGTCTTGGTGTCACTGGGGTGACAGGCAGCCAGGACTAGAGGAATAGTCCCCTTCATCAGAGGCTCACTTGCCCGGAACTCCTCGCATGCTTCTCATTCACTGACTCATTTCACCTTCACAGCAACCCTAGGGGAGGGTGCTGTGATTTTCCCTTTGCCAACAAGGAAACAGGGCTAGAGGACTTACCAGGATCGCCCAGGTGGCGCGACTCCCAGCCAGGTCTGGATTTGAAGACCTGACCCTTGGGACTAAGAGGAAGAGAGCTGCACAGGCTGGTCCAGGACCTGAGGTTGAAGCAGGACTTGGGTGGGGACAGGCAGGTTTTGCAGGTACAGGGGGCAGGGTCATCACCTGAAAGTGCCCAGTCCAGACATAGAGTTTTCTCTGACTGGTGACTGATGAGTGAGCTGCTCCTGCCTTTTGCCCTGATTGCCAGGATGCCCCTGCCCCAGGGTGCCCCCACTCACTTTCCCTTTGCTTGGTCTCCAGGGTCTGATGCTGAGTCGGCTGGGCCACGAGAGTCTGGCCCAGAAGGTGCTGCGGGACGCCGTGGAGAGGCAGAGCACCTGTCATGAGGCATGGCAGGGCCTGGGCGAGGTACTGCAGGCCCAGGGCCAGAACGAGGCTGCCGTCGACTGCTTCCTCACCGCCCTGGAGTTGGAGGCCAGCAGCCCGGTGTTGCCCTTCTCCATCATCCCCAGGGAGCTCTGAGTGGCACTGCAGCAGCAGGGGGCTGCCAGCACAGGCCCAGGGAGGCAGGGGCAGGCAGGGACGGGCAGGGAGCTGGGGTCAGGGAGGGACGGTGGCATTCAAGTGTGGGGCCTCAGGGAATACACCTAGTGAACATTTCCGCAGGCTGCAGCCCCAGTTCTCCTGGCCCACGCCTTCCCACCTCCCTCCAGGGCCAGCTGGGGCTGGGCACTGCTCAGCTGGAGCTGGGTGGATAAGATTTGCATTGGAAGCAAATCCTTCACTCCCTGGGACTCTGACACCATGGTGTTTATGCTATGAGCAGGGAGAGGGGTTCACATCTCCACAAGGCCCTCCCTCTGTGCCTGTGCATCATCTGATGATGCCTGAGGGGTCCATCTGTCTTGGGTGTCACCGTGCACCTGGCTTTAAGCCCCCATCCTTAAAATCCCTGACAGCTGGATTTTCTAGCTTTGGACAAACTTTAGTCTCAAGCCTCTGTACCACCAGAGGTGAGTCCCTGAGGCTGCCTCTGGCTGGGCCTCTGTCCTGGATTCTTTTCTCAGTGCCTTGGAAGACAGACTGGCTTGAACCCTAAGTGACTTTGCAGAGTGTGGTGACTTAACAGCTCAGAAGGGAGAGCCTCACAGCTGTGCTTCACCCTGACCCTTGCCTCTGCCTTGGGGTCTGGGAGCCCCAGTCACTGAATCTTGCTTCTCAGTCTCAGGACAGGGCCGGCTTCTGGACGTCTGGGTGGCCCTCAGTCTTGCCCTAGTAGTCCCAGCTTCTCACTGCTGGCTCAGGGAGGAAGACAGCATCTCTGGGTTCCTCTCTCAGACTTCGAGTTAGCAGAGGATGCCTGGCATTGTCCTTTGTCCAGGGAGGTCAGATAGGCCCTCCGTGCTTTTCATCTGCCATCAAGTGCCTTTGGGCCTCAGGAGTCTGAACACTGGCCCTAACTAATTCTTCCATTTCCACCCATCTTTCTGGAAATGTGCCCTAACCTCAGTGACCCCTAGAGGGGACCTCAGGATACAAAAATATGGCTCTGCACCCAGCTGTTTCTAATACCCTGAGTCTACACATTCCTCCAAGCCTTTCTCTCTGATGCAGGTCCCTCTAGAGCTAATAATGCAGAGGTGGACAGTCTTTAGGACTCCGCAGTATTATCACCTACAGCCCTCGGGCTTTCTTGAATGACCCAAACCTCACCCTGACCATGTGGGTCCCCTTGCCTGGGACCACAGGTGCTGTGGTTGGAGACCCAGGAGACCAGGCCTGCCCCTCCTTCCCATGGTGTCCAGGACACACCCTGTCTGCAGTGGTCGGGGAGCTGCTGGGCAGATGTCCTCCCTGGTGGCTCCGTGGCTGCAGCTTCCACCCTCAGAACCCTTCCCCAGGAAGTTGCTCCCAGGGTGGGGGTTCCTTCCCAATCCCCGCACAGGTTCCAGTAGAAAATTCCCTTGGGCACATCGCCCATTTTGAGATTCATGGGAAGGTTGGTGAAGCCAGGCCACCCTGGCTTGCTGTAGCTGCAACTTCCTCAAAAGGCGGCGGCTCAGCACTGCAGAGAGCTGGGGCCTCCTAGCCACCTGTGCCAGACCAAGGAGCACCTCAGAGGACACTTAATCCTTTGCCTCTTGGTTGAAGGCTCTCTCTGTGTATGTATGTATATAAATATAGATATATATATATATGATAAAGATCTATTTTTTTCTGGAATTCTGTTAGAAAACAAAGAATAAGCAAATGCCATTGATTTGCCTTGTGGTGTGCAAAGATACTGGTAGTCAGTTTTGGGCAGTAGGAAAGGCACCAACTGCGTTCTGACTGAGCATTCCCTCTTTGGAAGCCCACAGAGGGCTGGGCCAAGTTGCTGACAGTGACTTTGGAAATGAAATAAAGAGACCCTTGTAGGGGAAGCCAGATTGCCTGAAGTAGCAGTGTTCATTCACCCTTGAGCCGGCCCTGGAGAGAACAGGTGTGGATGGAAGGGAGGGCGATGGCCTGAGGAGGTCAGCGTTTCATCTGGAGAATGTTGCCAGGTGAGAGTGGGCGAGAGGAGAGGCTTGGGGAGCGTGTGCTGGCTGGCTCTGGGCTCCTGTCCTTTCAATGAACCCCCGGCTGCCTCCAGGGCACAGGTACGTCTGAGCAGGAGAGACTAGCTGGCATTGCAGATGGAGCACCTTGGGCTGTGGAAGAGAAGCATCAGGATGGGGCTGATCCAGGCCACTGCTGAGGAGCCCATACCAGTGTATCTGAATAAAGAGGTTCCGCTTCATCCCAGTGTGCTATGCCTATTAAAACAAGCCTCATGCATTTTTAAAGACCCATATAAATTTACATAGAAGCTCTAGTCTTTTGGGATTTGGGGGTAGAGGGAATACTGGGGATTGAAGCCCGGGCACATACTCTGCCACTGAGCTACATCCCTTACCCTTTGAATTTTGAGACAGGGTCTAACTAAGTTGCTCAGGCTAGCCTTGAACTTGTAATCCTCCTTCCTCAGCCTCCTCAGTCACTGGGATTACACACCTAGCAAAAAGTTCCATTTTTTTCTTCTTCACGAACCCCAAATGATCACTTGCTGTACCCACAGAGCAATAACCACCCCACTTTGAAAACAGCCACCCTGAGTCTCCCCCTGGAACTCAGCCCATCTAGATGGCCTTCTGCTTCCTGTGCTTCCCTGCGGCTGGGCGGCCTCCATCCCCATGGTCGTCATGTACTGGGCACTGCTGGCACAGAGAGGAAGGACTTTACCTGAAGCCAGTGGTACCCAGCTTCTCTTTGGCTGTGATCCTTTCCTCAGGTCACACACAAACTTTAGTGATTGATGATTGGTATCAAACTGCCAGCCCCAGCCCCCAGCTCATGGCTCCTGGGGGGAGAATTGTGATTCTGCCAACCTGACAGATTGAGAAAGCTCATCTTCCAGGGAAGAGGATGGAAGGGCTGTGGAGGCTCGGCCTCCCTGTTCATGATGAGGGTTTTGCTAGGTTACCCTTGAGCTGCTCAGATGTTGGAAAGCCAGGCAGAGGATACCCGCTGAGCCCAGGCATTTCCTGACACCCATTCCATTCGGCAGATCTTGTGCTCACAAGTAGACCTCATCAGAGCAAGGAAGTTGTGTTTAAACCAGTCATGCCAGAACAAGGGCTAGAGTCTGGGGACAAGACCTAGGGCTGCCCAGTCACCCCTGTGGACCTCCAACCCACCCACCACTGTCCAGAACATGGCCCCCACGTGTGCACACTGGTATTAACAGTTTATCTTCAGGCACAAGTATGAAGGGAATTTCAGCCACCACCACCCAGACTCCTTGCTGGTAGCAAAGTGCTCATTGTTGCGTTGGCACCCCCACCCGAGGCTCAGATGTTGTCACTGTGCAAATATTTCTTAGCTTTGCGAAGCCTCCAGCCAAACAAGCTTCCCCATTTGCCCAGCACATGCTGCCAGTTCATGATGACAACCTACATCGGGGGCCTCACACGTGAGCAACTAATGGAACCAACTCTGAGCCAAGGCCCCTGGGGCCAGGACGGTCTTGCCTGGGAAGTACCCACTGTCCCCTGCCAGAGATCCCTTAGACTTTTCATCAGGTTCTTTCTGTTACGTGGAACAGAAACCCACGGAAGGTAACATAAGAGATAAGAGAGAGCTCCTTGGAGCCCTAGGGTAGGAACTGTACCACACAGGCCTGAAGCCAAAGCAGCCACACAGCCTTTGATCTGTTCTCATGGAGACAACAGGGTGACAGTGCAGTTACCACCTGAGCTGGAGGGCAGAGCTTTACCATTGACTGGCTGTGTGGCCTTGAACTAGTTGCTTAATCTCTCTGTTCCTGTTTCCTCATTTAAAAAATAACAGTAGAATAGTGCCCACTTTGTGGGTTATGATAGTTCTGTGAGAGAACACGTTGAGAGCCTAGAATGGCGCCTGGCCTGTGGTAAATGCTCTACCTGTGTGCGCGATGCTTTCCGCTGCCTGTCCTGTCCTCCTTTTCCTGCTGGTTTTCTTTGCTCACTCAGAGGTGCTGCTGTCCTGGGACTCTGGGTGACACCACCCTGGCCCTCCAGCACTATCCCCACTCGACCTACTACCTACAGAGCTGTGGCCACTCCCCTCTGGAACAAGAGGATCCTCTTGGTCTCTGAATTTTTCAGGGGTCCTTGGGCAGCCTGCAGACTGCCTTTCCTTGGGGTGGTGCCCTGCCCCATCCGGTCAGCTGTGACCGGAAGGCAGGGTCCTCAGGACATGGAATATGGCCACTTACTCAGTATTACTTGGCACGTGGCAGCACCTGGGAACATGGGGCCTCGCCTACAGGACGGGTGCTCCGTCTGCGCCACCCTCTGAAGACAGTGCCTGCTCACCAGCCCGGGGACGGTTGAGATGCTTGTTGTCACCACAGCATAGGGACCCCACTGGTCCAGGAGAGCATCCTGGGAAGTCACACAGATCCAGGGGCCTCTGGCCTGGGTGCCCTCTGCCATCAGCTTTACCGCACTGGCTGGAATGAAAGGTAGTGGATGGCGCTCCGTGCCACCCAGCACCCAGCCTTTCCGCAGCTGCAGTGGAGGTTCCTTGAGTGGAGGCCACTGAAGACCCCGGAGAGCCCCCAGATAGCAGTGGTTTTCAGAAGTGCTCTGCAGCCGGAAACCCAAACAGGCACCATGGGAGTTGTGTTGGGCTGCCCTACTCCAGGGCCCTGACCACCTGCTGACTGGACCTGGATGGGCCCCAGAACCAGCTATGTCCTCCATGCTCCAGCCTAGAACCCAGGACAGTCTGGTACCCCTGTGGAGGGGCATTCCTATGGGAGCAGGGACTGTGCTTGTTCACTCTTCTTCTGGCTCAGACTCCATCTCTCTCTTTTCCTGTTTTAACTATGACTTTGGAACTTGGCAAGAAGTTAAGTAAGTCATTGTGGATTTCTGTCTTTTTTTTTTTTTTTCTGAAGTGCTGGGGATCTAATTCCGGACCTCGCACATTCTAGGCAAGCACTCTACCACTGAGCTGCAGTCCCAGGCTTTTTTATTTTGAGATAGGGTCTTGATAAGTTGCCCAGGCTGGCCTCAAACTTGTGATTCTCCTGCCTCAACCCCACCGGGATATCTGGGATGGTAGATGTGTGCCTGCCATGCCTTCAGTATGTTCTCACCAAGAGCTAAATTGCTCTCTTCCTGACCATAGCACAGTTAGCAGATGGGGATGTAACCTTGACCCAGGCTCTCGGTTAATTTTCCATCCAGTCTCCAACTTTGTCGCTAATGTTTATAGCACCATTTCCCTGCAACCAGGGTCCCACATTTCATTTAGTTTTCATGTCTCTCAAGTCTCCTTAAGTCTGATAGTTCTTCCTCCTCTCTGCTTTTCATAGCATGGACATTGCCAGAGGCTGCAGAGGGTCTTGCCTCCCAGTATTATGGTGAGATAGACAGAAAGAAGCAGCTGGGGCTGGGAGCAGAGGCTAAAAGCAGCCCAAACTCTGGGGCAGAGAGAACAGTGAATTGGTTAGAACTGAGACATAAAAAGCAAAAATGGCCCCGGTAGCCAGGATGGTCAGACACTCCTGTAATCCAGCAACTCAGGAGGCTGAGGTGGGAGGTTTGCAAGTTCAAGACTAGCCTTAGCAACTTAGCAGGGCCCTCAGCAACTTAGTGAGAACTTGTCTAAAATTAAAAATAAAAAGGGCTGGGGGTGTGGCTCAGAGTAAAGCACCTCTGTGTTCAATCCCCAGTACCAAAAATAAATAAATAAATGGCCAGTGTGGCACATGCCTGTAATCCCAACTACTCCAGAGGCTGAGACTGGAGGATTGAAAGTTTAAGGCTAGCCTGAGCAATTTAGCAAGACCCTGTTTCAAAAAAGGCGGGGGTATGGAGGGAATCTGTGAATGTGGTGAATGTGTGAGCATGCCGGGTGGCAGAGCCCGGCCTGCTGTATTCACCCATGGCACACACACCAGCTCAGAGAGCGTGCATGCCATCAGGGGAATCAGGCAGGCATAAGGACGCTCTTAAGGAAAAGAAGCAGTTCTGACACTGGAGGTGGGTCCTTTCCTCACGTGAAGGTCAGGAGCACAGACAGCCATCCCCAAGCCCCACCTCCTGGGCAGTCTCCTGTACCTCTGCCTCCAGCATGGGTCCAGAAGGAAGAGGCCAGTGCAGGCCCCTCTCCTGCCCCATGCCAGGCCTGGAGTGCTCTTGGGAGCACACAGCTCATTACCTGCCCCTAAAAAGACCCAAGACTTGGGGGTTGTGGTATCCTGCTGGGCACACACACACCCCTCACCTGAGGGCAGCTCACCAAGGAGGTAGGGGCTTTGGGCATCCTGGCCAGGCCCAAGTTGGGAAGAGGCCACAGGGGCCACTGTGGGCTGTGCTAGCCTGGGTCCAGGTGCTCCCCTTCTCCAAATGAAGAGCTCTTCTGAGCAGGGAGCTCCACCCTTTGGGTCCTTTCCCTCCCTCCTTTCTCCTTCCTCCTCCTTCAAGGCCATCAGGTCTCCTGTGGCTTCAAAGAGCCATGATCCCCATGTCCACCTACATTCTCATGTCCACCCACACCCGCAAGATCTCTTTCTAGAACTCATGCAGGGAATCAGTCCTTGCCCTTTCTCCTTAAAGACCCAGTTCTCTGCCGGTTGCGTTGGCGCACACCTATAATCCCAGCACTTGTGAGGCTAAGGCAGGAGGATGGAGAGTTCAAAGCCAGCCTCAGCAATTTAGCGAGGCCCTAAGCAACTCAGTGAGACCCTGTCTCTAAATAAAATACAGAATAGGGCAGGGGATGTGGCTCAGTGGTGTAGTGCCCCTGGGTTCAATCCCCAGTACCAAAAAAAAAAACAAAAACCAGTTCTCATGTCCTCGAGGAGCCCTCCCTTACCTGTCTCCCACCTTGCAGGACCCTTGTGTTTTGTCAGAATGCCCAGGCTACTCTAGGCTGGGTGGGTTCTGCCTACTGGGTTGGTCCTCCATATCCCATACATCTGGGCTCAGCCACACCTATGTGGCTCATGGGCAGAATACCAGCTGGGCTCTAGGGAGCTCCTCCTGTGCCAGGAGCCTTGGGTATAGTGTGGAGTGAAGCCTTCTTATCCTCAACCACAGGCTGACCTTAGCCTTCCCTCCCTGGCCAGATGGACTCACCCAGCCTACCTGCCACTCCAGTGCTTTAACCTCATTTTTTTTGGAGTGGGAGCGTACTGGGAAATTGAACCCAGTAGTGCTTAACCACCGAGCAACATCTCCAACCCTTCTTATATTTTCTTTAGAGATAGGTTCTTGTTGAATTACTTAGGGCCTCACTAAGTTGCCAAGGCTGGCTTTGAACTTGCAATCCTCCTGCCTCAGCCTCCTGAGTCACTGGGATTAAAGGTGCACACTGATTTTTGACAAGAGTACTAAGACCATTCAATGGGGAAAGAACAGTCCTTTCAATAAACAGGGCTGGGGACCCAGCAGTTACGTGCCAATCATTGAATCTGGGCTCTCACCTTATACCACATACAAAAATTAAATCAAACCTGGAGGGGCACAACTTAGTCCAACTACCTAATCCTAACGTAATCTCAACTACTAAGAAGGCTGAGGCAGGAAGATGGCAAGTTCAAGGGCAACTTCAGCAGCTTAGCAAAACCCTGTCTCAAAAATTTTTTTAAGTGGTTGAGCTTTCCTGGGTTCAGTTACTAGTATAAAAAAAAATCAACTCAAAGTGGGTCAAAGACTTAAATGTAAGACCTAACATAATAAGACCTTTAGAAGAAACAGGCCTGAAGCTTCAGGACATGTGAGTTGGCAGTGATTTCTCGGGTATGATAACAAAGGCACAAGCAACAAAAGAAAAATAAAGTGGATTTCATGAATATTTTAAAATTGTATGCAGCAAAAGATACTATCAACAGTATAAAAAGGCAGCCCACAAAATGGGAGAAAATACTTGCAAACCATATGTCTGATGAGAGATTAATATCTAGAGAATATTGAG
Source organism: Glaucomys volans (assembly GCA_020662805.1). Classification (NCBI taxonomy): domain Eukaryota; kingdom Metazoa; phylum Chordata; class Mammalia; order Rodentia; family Sciuridae; genus Glaucomys; species Glaucomys volans. The sequence goes on from JAJEJO010004221.1 coordinate 70,448, forward strand.
AACTCCTAGAGATCAATAGCAACAGTCAACACCACCAGATTAAAAAATGGGCAAAGGACTTGAACTGGCACTTTTCATAGAAGGCACACTAGGCCAAAAAGTGCATGATAAGGTGCTCAGCATTGCTAATTGTTAGGGAAACACAAATCCAAACTGGAAGGCACCATCTCACACCCATTAGGATGACTATACCCAAAATACAGAAACTGTGTTGGCAAGGAGTGGAGAGACTGGAGCCCCTGGGTACTGTTGGTGGGAATGTAAAATGGTTCAGTGCCTGTGGAAGACAGTATGGTGGTTTCTCAAAAAATCCAAAACCAGACCACTCCAGAAAGCAATGTGGAGATTCCTCAGAAAACTTGGAATAGAACCACTATTTGACGCAGTCATCCCACTCCTTGGCCTATACCCACGGGATTTAAAGTCATCATACTACAGTGATGCAGCCAATCAGTGTTCATCGCAACTCAATTCACAGTAGCTGAGGTATGGAACCAACCTAGGAGCCCTTCAACAGATGAATGGATAAAGAAAATGTGGTACATATTCACAATGGAATATTACTCAGCCATAGAGAAAATGAAATTATGGCATTGGCTGGTAAATGGATGAAACTGGAGAATATCATGCTAAGTGAAATAAGCTGATCCCAAAAAACCAAAGGTGACCGAGGTTCCTTCTGATTTGTGGATGCTAACACACAATAAGGGGCAGGGAGGCAAGAATAGAAGTTAATTGGATTAGACAAAGGGGATGAAGGGAAGGGAGTGGGAATGGGAAAGACAGGAGAATGATCAGACATAACTTTCCTATGTTCATACGTGAATACATGACCACATGCATTCACATGTAACTCCACAACATATGCAACCACAAGAATGGGAAGTTACACTTCATGTATGTATAAATAAGTCAACATATACTCTGACATGTGTATCTAAAAAGAACAAATTTTTAAAAAATTTAAGTCAAAAGCAGAACTACTCCATGGTCGGTCTTGCAATTCTACTGGCTGTATATCCCAAAGAACTGAAAGCAAGGTCTTGGAGAGATATTTGTACACTTATGTCCACGGCAGTATTATTCACAATAACTAAAACACAGGTGCCACCCAAGTCACCATTGTCAGATGAATGCAGTGGAAGCCAAATGCAGTGAAAGTATACAGTGTGTTATGGTTTGGGTATGAGGTGTACCCCAAAAACTCACACGTGAGACAATGTAAGAAGGTTCAGAGGAGAAATGATTGGGTTTTGAGAGTCTTAAACTAATCAGTGAATTAATCTCTGATGGGATTAACTGAGTGGTAACTGGAGACAGGGTGTGACTGGAGGAGGTGGGAGTTGGGGCGTGGCGTTGGGGTGTATATATTTGTATCTGGAGAGTGGAGACTCTCTCTTTCTCTGCTTCCTGATCACTGTGATGTGAGCTGCTTCCCTCCACCACCCTCTCCCACCATGATGTTCTGCCTCACCTCAAGCCCTGAGGAATGGAGCTGGCCTTCTATGGACTAAGACCTCTGAAACTGTGAGCCCTCAAATAAACCCTTCCTCCTCTGTAATTGTGCTGGTCAGACATTTAGTCACAGCAGCGAAGAAAGCTGACTAAAACACAATGGGTCATGCATTCCCGCTCAGAAAGGAAGGAAGTCTGAACACATGCTACAACATGGTGAGCCTTGAAGAGAGCCCTAAATTAAATAAGCCAGTCGCCAAAAGACAAATGCCGTCTGTTTCCACTTACACTGGGTACTTAGAGTAGTCCAAATCCTGGAGAGGGGGAGCAGAACGATGGTTGCCAGAGACGGAGGAGGGGATGGGGAGCTATTGTTTAATGGGTGCAGAGTTTCAGTTTTACAAGAGGAAAAGAGTTGTGATAGTTGCATTTAACACCACCGAACTGTATACTTTAAAATAGTTACAACTGTAAATTTATAGTTTGTGTATTTTATCACAATAAAAAAGTAAGAAAAAGGAATCACTGATTCTGAACTTGTAGGTTTTGAACAGTTGGTTTGTTTGGTTTTTTTTCCCCTCAAGATAATAGGGTTTTCAAAGTAGTCCTAGGCCTGAAGACCAGGCAGCTCTGTGCCATAAGGAGGTGGGCATGAAGCACGTTAGAAATGATGCTAAACACAGGGCAGGTCACCTAAGCGACCTGTGGTAGTCAGCCTCGAAGCCTGTCTCCAGGAGGGTGTCACCTCCAGGCCCAGAGAGCAGTGAGCAGGTGGGGGTGAGGAAGGATGGAAAGCAGAGGAAGGGAGGATAAACTGTCCCCTGTGTCTTTTGACATGCTCTGACTTAATGGAGAGGAAATTTCACATGGAAGTAACACAAAATATCTGCAGCCAAGAAGAAGCATTCCCTTTGGTTGGAGCCAAGTTCAAAGAGCAGTTGGAAAAATGGGTGGGGGTAGAGGAGCAAAGGGATGCTGGGGGAAGCCAGTGTCACAGAAGCTAATGGGTAGGGAGGCAGACAGGGTTATATGAGGCCCTGAAGGAAGTCCCTCAGGGACCTAAGATGGGGAGGGGGCAAGCCCAATAAACACCATTGTCCCCTTTCATCTATGGCACTCTCTGGCTTTGCTAAGTCCTCCCGGACACGTCGCTTGATTCACACAGTAGCCCTAGCTGCTAGGTGCTACATATTCCAATCTCGGAGCTAAAGTTCAATGTCAACTCCAGTCTGTCCAGCCCCTCTTCCCCCATCTTGGAATTATTGTCCCAGGTTTGGACTCAAGGAAGGGAAAAGTCTCCAGTCCCTATTGTCTTTCTGGAAAAGTCCTTCCCAAACTGAATGAAATACATTTTGATAAAAATACTAGAATATGTCCAAGAGGAAAAGTAAAACCTGTTCTTAGCACCGGCTCCCATGAGCCCCAGTGCTAACCCCTGGGGCAGAGTCTTTGTCACCTAACCCTGAAGAGCAAAGCAGAGTAAACCAAGACAGGTAGCAAAGACAGGTCTTTGGGGGCTGGGGATATGGCTCAGTTGGTAGAGTGCTTGCCTAACATGCACAAGGCCCTGGGGTCAATCCCCAGCACCGCAAACAAAACAAAACAAAACAAAAAAGACAGGTCTGAGTCCAGGCACCCCAGCTCCAGAAAGGAAATCCAGCCCACAGTCAGGAAGTCAGAGGCAAAGCTTAGTGAACACCCCAGTGGGCACAGAATACAGGGGAGCCCAGATGGCCCTGCAGAGAGGTTCCCCCTCCAGGTGAAATCTATGCTGGCCTCCCAAACCCCGTTTCAGCAGGTCGGTCATATCACCCTGCCCTTCTTATGCCAAAAGGATCCTCATTCTCTCCTAGGACAATGGGACACGACCCTCCACCCCAGTGACCCCCCACCCCCCACCCACACACACACAATTGAGCCTCTGTAGCCATATCTATACTATCCATCTGTACCACCATCTGTGGCCTGCCTGGCCACAGTTGTCGGCCTTGGAGCAGCTCCCTGACCCAAGCTGGCCAACTGATTTCCCTCTCCTGGGAATCTGCAACTGGAACTAACCAGATCCCAGTTACCTTCTTTCAGGATGTGGATGAGGAAATGGCATGAGGGAGGCTGAGGGAGCCACATTTGATCCTATGCACATAAAGGGCACTAAAAGTCACCTCCAGGGGCAGGAGAAAAGCAAGCCTGGTGTGTGTGCGGTAGGGGGTGGGGGGCTGCCAGTTCATACCCTGTGGGTGAGATACCTTAAATTTTTCGAGCAGAATACCCCTCTTCCTCCTGCTAGCCTGAGGGGCTCCTCTAAGGTTCTGTGGACCAGCCTTGACCAAGACAGACATGAGCACCTCCCACCTCTCTCCTTCTACCACGTGCTTCTTAAGACACCACTTCCTATAGAAGGCGCCTCCATCGGAGGATGCAAACCATCACTTACTGTGTGGGAACTCTGACCCACTTGGAGAATCAAATGTGAAACTATCTGCCCTGCAGCCACCTTCTGATCAAAGTGGGCCAGGGACACTGCCCAGAGACCCCTACTGGACCTTCCCGGTGGGTGTTTCCTGCTGGGAAGGAATGTAATGCAATGTGGAGACTTTCTTCCACAGAAGTGAATGAATTCTGGGAGATGACAGCCTCCCCTCTCCTGTCCCAGTACCCATGTTATAAGGGTTTATAAATCTAGAGAAGAGAGATGGGGTTTTTTCCTTTTAACTACAATAAAATAAAGGCTTTTAAAAAATTTTTTAAGGATTCTTATTGGTGATTTATTAGCAACCCTGGATTCTCCCCACCTCTGCAGAGCCCTCAGCTGCCAGGCTCAGGATCTGCCTGGCAGGGACTCCTTGAGCAGAAAGGACTTGCAGGTGCGCAAGGCTCACATGCCCCAGTTCTAAAGCCTTACCCCCTCCCACGCCCTAACGTGCACCCTCCACTCTTATTGGGCCAGGCTTCCTTTGCTCTCCTCCAGTTAATGTTTATTCCTGCCTTGGGCCTTTGCCCAGATGGCGGTCCTTGTCCCTGGGCCTCTCCTCTCTCCTCTCTGTTGATCTCAGTCTCCTGGTCCCTTGGGTGCTGGCCAAGCTTGCCCCTGCCTGCACTCAGACTCAGGCGCGCTGCCTTCTCCCTCTGAACACAGCAATTTCTCCGCACACTGGCGCAATTCTCTGGCAGCTTCCTGAGGCTAGAGTTAACTTCCCATTGGAGCTGTCACCTGAGTGAGGGCAGACCCCAAGCTGAAGACCCAAGGGGACCAGCAGAAGGATCTTGGCCCAGTTTTCCCAGCTCCCCAAGCACCCTCTCAGGCCTGTCCACCCTTCTCAACTCAGTCCACTCCTCATTCCCCTCTCGTTTCAAGTCCCGACTCCGCACCCCCAGCATAGCACCTTGCACGTGGCAGGTGAAATACTTTGGTTGACCTGAAATCAGAAATAAAGTCATATAGCTTAGTCGTGAATCACATAACAATGAGGACACTAACAATGAGGATATGGTCTGAAAATACACTATTAGTTTATTTTGCTGCTGCATGTGAATGCAAACTGCGATGGCAGAGCCCGTACCCCAGCAAGGCTGCACACATGCACATGTAGGTGGTCTAGTCCACTGCTCCTAGAACCAGGATGAACCAACAACACAGAATTAAATCAAGCGCGGGAGAACATGATGCAGGCAAGGGGTGAGGCGAGCGTGAGATGCAGGAGGTTGTCGCCAGCATTTAACAGCGCTGTTCAGTTGCGGGCTTGTTTTTCTAAGTAGAAGTGGTTTACTCTAAAATAGCAAAAAAATGGGCTGGGCTGCAGCTCAGTGGTAAAGCGCTTGCCTAGCACACGTGGGGCACTGGGTTCGATCCTCAACACCACATAAAAATAAATAAAATAACAAAAAGGTATTGTGTCCATCTGCAACTAAAAATATTTTTAAAAAATAAAAATAATGGGGCTGGAGTTGTAGCTCAGTGGTAGAGCGCTTGCCTAGCATGTGTGAGGCACTGGGTTCCATTCTCAGCACCGCATATTAATAAGTGAATAAAATAAAGGTCCATCAACAACTAAAAAAAAAATTTCAAAAATAAAAATAAATAAAATAATGACGAAATGGACTGGGATGTAATTCAGGAGTAGAGTATACGTGTAGCATGTCTAAGGCCCTCGGTTTGATTCCCAGCACCAAAAAAATAAAAAAGTATAATAAATACCCCAGGTAGTGGCAAGGGAGAGAAAAACTGTATAATAAATATAGTATCCCAGTCATTTATTTTGTTATCAAGCGTTACGCACTGTGCATAGTGGCATGTGCCTTAGGTTTGTTGACACTAGCATTACCACAAAGACCTGAGTGATGTCTTGTGTAACGTTAATTGGCAACAGGAATCTTTCTGCTCCATGCCACAGGGACCATGGTTACATGCGCAGTCCATCATTGACCAGAACGTTGACTGCACTCATCAGATGGAATCAATATTGCTCTTTTCAGGGAGTTGAAAAAGAGAAAATATCACCATTGGGCAGCCTGTGGCCTTGGTTGAATTCCAGTGATCACCAGGGGAGTCATCAAGGGGACCTGGAGGTCTTTCAACATTGATGCTATTGAGGCAGAGGGACCGAGGCCATGCAGCCCAGACACATGGGGCATCTGTGTGACTGCAGAAGCACCCTGGTGCCCAGTCTCTGGGGACATGCTCTTGGGTAATAATAGGTACGGTGAGCATATGATTCATTTCTCAAACAAGGACACTTTTGAGAAGTGAATTGGTAATTATGCTGGAACTATCAAAGACAAACAGGAAGGATGGTCACCCCAGGAGATCCATCATGTCCTGAGGTCAAACCCCTCTACAGAACAGGCAAGGTACACTCTCCTAAACAGAACTTGCTAAAAATAAAAACAACAACAACAACAACAAAACAAAAAACAAAAAACTCAGAGTAGCTTGGCACCAACATTGCTTTATTTTAAAAGCCAATTGTGTTATTGAAGAAAAGGCTGTGTTCTCGGCCCATTTTGGCTATGGTTGGGGACTGCTTAGGAAACTGTCTGGAAGATACATATGCTCCTGGGCCTGGGGTTTTCTGAAACCAGAAAAGAAAATAAGGAGTGATGAGGTAGAGACACTAAAACCCAGCTGCTGGGTTAGATGTGGGCGGTGGATGAATTCCCCCCCACTCCGTGCAGGGTCACATCAGCCTGGACAGGGGTATGTGGGGTCTTTGAATTGGAGCGTACGTGCCCTGGAAACTGAGGTGGCTCCTGTCAGGATCACCGTGTGGTTGGAGAGAGGCTGAGGCAAGGGCAGGACCATCCAGGGCCCACAGGCACCTGCTGGGGGAAGCAGGGTCACACTCCATCACACTCCAAGGCACACTTCCCCCTGGTGAGCCCTTCACTAGCACAGCTCCCATCCCAGGAAATGCCACCTGCCTCTCCTCCAATGACCTCCACCTAGATCCAATTCTGAATCTGGGTGGTCTAATTCCAAAGCTCAAATTACCTCCCAGATATGGTTGAGTTCCTATCATTAACAGTGTGACAAAGCAAGGTGTTTTTCAAGTGGGGTCTGTGGCCCAGGGTCAGAAGCATTCCCAAGGGATCTTGTTAGTAAACACCAGGTTCCCATTTTGAAGAAACGGTGTATGTAATGACTGAGGACAAGGGTTTCAGAGTCCAACAGGCCTGGGTTTGAGTTCCAGTCCTGCCTCCAGTGGCTCAGTGTGACCCTGGTCCATCCATTGGGACAGAGTACTGGCCTGGTAGGAGGGGATGAGGCTTACTGGAGTCCCTTCAAATTAGCACTTGGCAGACCCAGCAACAAGCCTCCTGTAGTTACCAGCCCCCACCCCCATCCACCATTCTCTGTTACCCCCTACTGTCACTTCCATCCTTCCTCACAGGGGGCTGTCTCTTCAGGAGACAGTGAGGGTACAGACAGTATTTCCCTGAGTGGGAAAAGGAGCGGTCAGCCTGGTCAGCCCCAGAGGATGAGAACAGCTGCCTGCAGAAGCCACTTTCAATGACAGCATGTTTCCCTTGCCAAGAGCAGAGCAGCAGCCTGGAAATCTAATCAAGTCTTGGCCACACGTCAAAGGAAGCGGAAGCCTTTATTAGTGGGATTAATGGGGATCCAACATGCGCATGGAGTCCTGGAAGGCCAGGCCACAGAACTGGAGGTTCTGCAGGCCTGTGCCGGCAGGGCCACCCTGCAGGAGGCTGCCAGTTGTGATTCACCCCCCTTGAAAGCATCCAATTTGGCCCCCCTGCCCTATTTCACTGTTACCAAGTGACCTTCCGGTTGTCCTTGGCTTCCATGAAAATCTCCCATAAGGGAGAGCAGCAGGTCCCCATGGTGCGTATGTCTAAATAAGCACTACCCATTAGGGTGTGTTGCTTAGTTTCCTAGGAGTTTGGTTATCGTGACTCAAGCCTTCCTGAGAATGCCGTCCTGTGGGATCTGACACACCTCTTTTTGGATCACGGTGATGCCACTAAGGTGGTAGGGATCCTCCAGACTCCTGTTGTTGGTCTGTCTGCAATTTTATGGTTGAGCCTCCTAGGACTCCTCCAAATTAAGGTCACACTGCAGTCCTACAGCTTGCAGTCCAGACAGCACAGTGCAGCCCATCCTACCCAGTGCCCCGGCTTCTCCCCATCCCCTGGAACCCTTGGGGAGCCCATTCTCTTACAAGCAGAATTTGTATTTCTGTCTCCCCAATCATCTCAAATGAGTCTATATACTTGCAGACTGTTCAGGCTGGGGCATCAAGACCACGGGAATTAAGACAGCCTTTTGACATTAAAAAATATTTGAAAAAGCCACAGTTGGTGATGCTTCTGTAATCGTTCTTGGTCTTCTCTGGGCCTTTGAGATGCTGCACATCCCCAGAATCCACTTTCTCCACGGACTCAAGCCTCTTCCTGTCCTCTTGGGTCCTTGGAGCAGGGCGATCGCTCATGTCTTAAAGGTCCCATTTGGTTCAGCAGTGATTCTGCTTCAACGTTTTGCTTCCTTGGGCTCCAGGAAGCCACACACACAAAGAATGTCAGTTCTGGATGGCTGCAGGCGGCCACTGCACGGTGCTCGCTTCAGTCCATTAACGGTGTCCCCGCAGAGCATCCAGGTCATAGCACTGATGGCTGATGACTGTGCTGGCTATTTTCAACCCACCCATAACTCAGCCACAGTCTTTGGGCCTAGAGTCACCCTGAGTCTGAGGCTGGCTGAGAGCTTCACTCCTTACTGCCTGCTGGGTACACCTAGGACTGCATGGGACTGTAGTCCCTGTCCCTCCACCCTCCATACACAGTGTGTTTTAAGACCTACCCCACAGCTGCACCTCTGGGGGTGTCTGTCTTTTAGAATACTCACTGAATGGCTGGGCAGGAACCGGGGTACTCTGGATTGAAAACAAGAAGTAATGGAACTTGCTGAAGGTATTTTTAAATTATAGTGACCTGGTCCTGGACCTTCATGCTAGAGGACATAAGAAAAAGAGTTTCATTGTTACTAATGCTTGATATATTTTATTAATGCCTTTTACAAATAAACATGAGCTCATGTGATATAGTAAAAAACAATTCCTGGATTTGGGCTTGAGAGGTCACATTGAGGCATGACCTGGAAAATGGGAAGTGGGAATAACACCTGAGTGACCCATCTTAAAGTGAGGGCTGGAGGAGACAAAGCAACTGGTAAGGTCCCTCTTCAGCCCTGTCTGGGGACCCCCTTCCCACACGCAGGCCCCTGTTCACATCCACGTGTCTCACGCCACGCTTGCTGCTCTGGCAACAGTGACTTGCTGCTCTGAGCTGTTAGCTTAATAAAGCGCACTTATTCCTTCATAGAAATGCAATGTTTTCTGAGTTCTAAAAAGTATTCACAGTGATTCACTGAAATAAACACAATGTTATGAGATTAACATAAATGAATGAACACAACCAAAAAGACAAACACCCGAATGGAAAAACCAGCAACAGGCAATGCACAGAGACGGAACACAGATGTTCAATGAGCACACTGCGGGGAGAAGGGCTTTAATCGCATGAATCACCAAGTAAGTTCTAATCAAGACAGCGAGATTCTTTCTGGAAGATAGCATCTAGAACATTAACAAAGGCTAAGAAAGAAAGAAGAGAAAGAGAAAGGAAGAAAGGAAGGAAGGAAGGAAGGAAGGAAGGAAGGAAGGAAGGAAGGAAGGGAGGGATGCAGGGAGTAAAGGCAAGAGGAAGAAGGAGGGGAGGAAGGAACCCAAAGATTTAACAAGCACAGACCCCGCAGCAGATGCTGGAAGAATATAAATTCAATCAAATTTTCTGTAGTGTGATCTTGAAAAATACGAAATGCTTTAAAAATGTACTTGCCCTTGCAGAGGGAGGGAGACAAAGAAGAAAGGAGAGTGGTCACAAGGGTACTGCAGAATCCAGGAGACTAATGATGTTGAGTCCTGAGCCTAGATAGGGTGGGTGGGGCGGGAAAGGTTAGGGCAGTTAGAAGGCAGGGAGGGAAGGGGAAGGGGAGGGAGAGGAGAGGGGAGAGGGAGGGAGAAGAAAGGAGGAGAGGGGAGGGGAGGGGGAGGGAGGGAAGAGGGGAGGGAGAGAAGAGGGGAGGGGGACCGGCCAAACACCACACTGAACAATGCTGACTTGATGTCAACGTTTTCCTTTTTTCTCAGCAATTCACTTTTTTCCTCTTCCATTTTCGAATAGCCAGGGCTCATTGCTTCAGGGGTGGGGCCAGGCAAAGCCCAGAAATATCCATCTAGCAAGGTGTCTTGGATTTGTCTTTAAATAATGCAGGAACTGGGGGGAAACAGGTGGGAGAATGGATGGGAAAAAAAATGGCCAGGAGTTGACAGTTGTGGAACAGGCACATGAAGGTGCAATATGCTGTTCTAGCTATTATGTATTTATTTGTTTGTTTGTTTATGGTACCAGGGATTGAACCCAGGGGCACTCCACCACTGAGCCACATCCCCAGCCTTTTTTTATTTTTTATTTTGAGACAGGGTCTCACTGAGTTGCTTAGGGCCTTGCTAAGCTGTTGAGACTGGCTTTGAACTTGCCACCATCCTCCTGCCTCAGCCTCCCCAGCTGCTGGGATTACAGGCCTACACCACTACACCCAGCTGATGAATGTATTTTTAAAGTTTTCACAGTACAAAATTTAAAACAATGTATATTTCTTATTTTGACCCAGCCATTCCACTTTTAGGCATTCATCCTGAGAAACAATTAAGAACTGTTTACAAATATTTAGCCACAAAGACATTCAGCGTAACATTATTTAAAAAGTAAAATATTAGAAATAAACTAAATGACCAGTGATGTGTGTCTGGTTAAATAGATTGATTCTTCCATCTAGCTGTCCAGTGTTGAGGACACTTTATAGACATAAAAATGATTCTCAAATATCATTAAGTGAAAAATGTAACCTTTAAATGTGTTATAAAAATTTTTCAAATGATTCATACATGGATGGTAGCTTTCTCCAGGTGATGGCATGTTAAGTTAAAAAGGAAAAAATATATTTTTCTGCTTATCTGCATTTTAAAAATTTTCTGCAATGAACGTGAATGTTCTTAAAACATGAAAAAATACTGTATAGAAAAGTGAATGTGGAAATTGGTTAAAAAAATAAGGAGAGCTGGGGTTGCGACTCAGTGGAAGTGCACTTGCCTTGCGTGTGAGGCACTGGGTTCAATCCTAGGCACTACATAAAACTAAATAAATAAAGGCATTGTGTCCATCCACAACTAACATCAATATTTTAAAAAAAACAAGGAATTAAAAAAAAAATAAAGCCAACAGTAAGGTTAGAACAGAGCCGTGTACTGGGTGAGATCCTTCTGGTAACTAAGGCTGGTCACAGTTAAGCCCAGAAGATTTAGCAAAACAAGCACTGGGACTGCAGACCCCCTGCAGGATTTAAGAGCAAGGCTCTCCTGCTTGCTTCAGCTGGTGGCACAGAAATGTAATTAGGACTGCCCTCTCTATTATTCTGCCATGATTGGAATATGTTATTAACAGCCAGGCACAAGTCTGATAAATCAAAGGACGGATGCGCCTCTTCATTTAATGCCTTGTGACAGACAAATGAAAGTGGTAACGTTTTCAGACCATGCATACATGTGACAGAGGTCCCTATCAGGGTGAGGTTCTCTGGTGTAAACTCTGCACCAACCCTGAAGAAATCACAAACACAGAGAAGTCAAAGCCATGGAAATCCAGACGGGGCAGTTTGTGCAACCTCTGACTGTCACAGCGCAGCTCTTTGAGCTGGGTGGGTAGCTGGCCAAAGATGCTGTTGTGTGCCAGTCAGTTCCACACCTACGACCGCCTTCTGCAGCACGGACAGAAACACCAAGCCCTGCCCCTGCTCCCAAGCCTACCGTGGCTTCCCTTTCTGAGCTTCCAGGTCACCAGTGCCTTGAGAATGTGGATGTCAAGTGCAGTGAAACCCTGATGAGTTCCCATGCCCTCCAGCAGCTGCCCTGCACAGGCTTGGTCACCTGGGCACCAGGACATGGAACAGAAAGAAACTACTGCCACATGCAGCCGATGGAATCTTCAAGGATGGAAAACATTAGGGAAGTGGACACAGGCCTAAATACATATTTCAAAAGCCACTTGGGATACGTCACTTCTGGACCCAGTTCAATGGGAGGGTGTTTAAAAAAAGGAGGACGTTTGTACTGTGTCTTTCCTGAAGTTGAGCTCTCTGTTCCCTGTGTACCAGGGATCACCAAGTGTGGCCCAGGAGTTAGTCTCGCAGTGTGAGGTGCATGGAAGGGAGGCCTCTGGGGTTCAGCTAAAGCACTCGGCGTCGCTCACCCCATCACATGACCCATTCCCTACACCTTGCATCAGTCAGGCTTTGATGTGGCAATTTGGGACTTCCCGAAGCTAAACCTTCAGAGATCATCAACATTTAGCTCCAGAAGAGAACAGAATAGCCACCCAATTAAAGTCCCAGAACCCAAGGCCAAGAGAAACTTCAGGAAACTTTTCATGGGACCATCCCTCTGTTTTTGGGACCGGATTCCAGCTTGATCCTCCTGCTGGATGGTAGTATCATCCTCTTCCCTTTGAGAAAGTCCTATTTAACTACTGGTTCCTCCCTTCCTTCCTTCCTTCCTTCCTTCCTTCCTTCCTTCCTTCCCAGGGATTGAACCCACAGGTGCTTAATAACTGAGCCACATCCCTAGCCCTTTTTATATTTTATTTTGAGACAGGGTCTCACTAAGTTGCTTAGGGCCTCACTAAGTTGCTAAGGCTGGCTTTGAATTCATGATCCTCCTGCCTCAACCTTGAGAACCCCTGGGATTATAGGCATATGCCGCGGTGCCCAGCTGGTATTCATTTTTTAAAAAGGGAAAATTTAGACATAGACACATATACACACACACACACACCACCACCACCACCACCACCACCACCACATGAAGGCAAAAGGAGAGTTCTATAAAGTAAGGAATGACAAAATGTTCCAGCAAAGGACCACAAGCTAGGATAGATACATGGAGCAGATTATCCCTCAGTGTACCCAGAAAAATCCAGTGGGGTGACAACCTGATCTAGGACTTCTGACCTCCAGAACCGTGAGACAACAAATTTCTGTTGTACTGGTATGAATACCCAATTTGTGGGACTCTGTTACAGCAGCCAAACAAATATGAGTGTCCAGTTCATTTCTTTATCCAACTGACATAAAATGTTCCCTGTAGCGGGCTAGAGGCTAAAGTATATAATTGTCTCCCACCATCGATCTGTCCATTTCTTAGAGTCAGAACAATTTTTAACCGGGCACATGTCTTTCCCAGAATAAAGTTTCAATTTCCCAGCCTCCCCGGCAGCCAGGTGTGGCCACATGACTCATTTCAGACCACTAGGAGGGAGGTGGAAGAGGTGTGTGCAATTCCAAGGAGCTTCCTTAAGGAGAGGGCATACCAAGCTTCCTCCCTGCCCTCCTTCCTGCCAGCTGGCCCCATGTCCTCCACTCTGTGACCACAGGAACAAAGCCATGCTCAGCAGAGCAGCACAGAGGAGGAGGATGCTATGGACTTGCCACACCAGCCCTAAACTACCCACTGCAGGGGGTTTACAGAAGAGAAATAAATTCCTACATTGTTTATAATGTTATTATCAAGCCCTCTGTTCCTAGCAGCAGAAGTTAGTCTAATGGACAAGATGGGCATGCATTCCCTATCTTCATGGGTTTACACTTTAGCAGGGAATATACATCTTACAAGAAAATAAAATCATAAGCATGTGGAGTGTCATACAAAGGGATGGTAGGATGCAAGAGGGTACATTGATCTGGTCCCTGGTCCTCCAGGATCCACTTGAGAAAATGCATCTGAGCTGAGACTAAAAGAACAATGAGGAAGCAAGAAGACTGGAGGAAGGGTTGATGCAGGAAGCAGCGGTAAGAAAGGGTAGAGCAGGCCAAAACGGACAGGGCCTTGAGAACAAGCCTAAAGAGAGGGACATTATTCATTTGAACCCTGCTGGGACAAATTTGCTGCATTACAAAAGTAAAATAATAAGTGCTCACTGGCCTGTTCTGATTTAATTAACAGAAAGACCAAAAAAGCAAGTGATTACTGGTCCAGGGATAGCTTAATATGTATGCAAGCTAACAGCAGGAGTTCTCCTCCATTCAACCTTCTGAACCCTGAATGTCCCAGGGGGTTAGGGACTGCTGCTAGGTTGAATACATCAAATCCTGCTCAAACAAAGCCTAATAGCCAAGCCCAGAAATATTCACTGAAACCTGCTGTGTCGAGGTATTTATGCCAGGGGTTCTGGCAGATGTTAAAAACATTTGGTATAAGATCATTGCCTTCAGGGAGCCTGAAATCTAGTTGTGAAGACAAGAACAAAATTTTCAGTAAAAGGAACAATACAAGAATTAAAGAACAACGATAAAATAAATGTTGGTGGAATAGAACTAAATGTTAAATGAGAGGTATGAGCTAGGATGAGTTTGCAGTGAGGAGAGGCCATGGAGGGAGAAAGCTCGGTGGAAGAGGGGCTGGAGAGCTGCCCCATGAAGAAAGGCACAGGGAGGGAAGGATAAGTGAGCGCAAGGCCACAGGCCAATCGGGCAGAGACTGGCGTCATGGATAGTAAATGCTATGGTTAGGCCTGTTTCCACATGTTCCTCATCCATCATTCAACCAACCAAGCACCAAAAATATGGTTTTTTTTGTTTTTGTTTTTCAGTGTGTCTGGGAGCCAGGCATGGTATGATCTCAGCTACTGTAGCTGAGGCAGGAGGATGGGAAGTTCAAGACCAGCCTCAGCAATTTAAGAAAAACTGCCTGTCTCAAATAAAATCTGAAACAGGCTGGGGATGTAGCTTAGCAGTAGAGCACCCCTGGGTTCAAATTCCCAGTTTAAAAAAAAATAGTGTCTTTAGCTAGACTTTTTTCTCATTATGATTCCCTAAACAATGTAGTATAATAACTATCTATACAGCACTTATATTGTATTAGATATTATAAAGAATCTAGAGATTATTTGTAGCATACACAAGAATGAGCACAGGTTATATGCAAATACTATGCTGTTTCATATAAGGGGCTTGTATATCCATGGATTTGGGGATTCAAAGGGTTCCTGGAATCAATCCTTAATGGAGCTGGAGATACATCTCAGTTAGTAGACTGCTTTCCTCAAATGCACCAAGGTCCTGGGTTCAATCCCCAGCACCAAAAAAAAAAAAAAAAAGTCCTTAATGGATACTGAGGTATGACTGTACTATATTGCAAAATTTGAGCTTACATAAACACAGGATAAAAAAGTCACACAGCAGAACATTTAACCTGAGATATATAACTAAATGTTACTTCACAGTAACCAACTTGAATTGCTAAACCTCCCTTTATTATTTCACCTTTCTCAAGAAAATACACACATCCCGTATCCCAGGTGAAGAATCTCTTTGCACCAACATACAAGATATATGTCAACAGATGTTCGCATAGGCCTCTGTCAAAAAATGCAGTGAGGGCTTGACATTCAACTTTCTCAGCAGTTACTTAGTCGGTTTTTACGTGTGTCGTAAATTGAGAAAGTTTTTCAAAATTTTATTGCAGATTTAAACTTTTAAATGTCACTGTGCATTTCCAGGCTCTGCAAGTCTGTGTCGTTGTGAAGCCTTCTCATCTGCAGGCAGATGCCGGTCTGCTGGGCTCCTCTCCAGACTGCTCCAGCAGACAGCTCCCCACTGCCCACGCCGGCAGCCCTCTCTAGCTGGCAGAGTTGCTCACTCACCTGTTCTCATCTCACACTCACAACAGCCTGGTGCGGGAGGCTCAGCCAGGTTAGAACCAGTGATTTACCACCTCGAGCCAGTCACTGGCCTGGCTGCTCCGTGCTGGAAGTAACAGTCCTCAGTTCTAAGCTGTGTTTCTTTAAAATCCTAAAGCTCAAGGGAACCTAGAAAGACCACATAGTCCATGCCCACTGATCCTAGGCACACCTTTCAGTTGATCATGCTGAAGAGAGAAAGGGTTGGAAATACATTTATGCTCCAAAATATTCATAATAATATGTATAAAACACAATAAGCAGCAAAACTGAATTTATTACTTGAGGTGGTAAAAAACGATCCCCCCTCAGATTTGGTGTGTGTGATAAGCAGGAATATATACTGCCCCAAAAGAAAACAGGGGCCCCAGCAAGGAGGCAAGAATCCCATCTTACCCAGCTCATGGAGAGATCAGGTCCAAAGGAGGAAGGAAGATAAAACAGCACCCAAGGGCTGCACCCCAGCACCAGTAAATGCTGTGGTTTAAACATTTGTCCCCTTTGAAACTCATGTTGAGATTCCATCCCTATTGGGAGGTAGCAGGATGGTGGAAACTTGATCTGACTACGGTACTTAGAGGTGGGACCTCTGGGAGGTCATGAAGGTTAACAGAGGCCATAAGGGTGGGGTCCTAATCCAATGGGACTGTGTCTTTTTAAGAAGAGGATGAGATTCCTGGGATAGGATGATTTTACCAAGTGATGCCTCATACAACCTGAGGACTGGAGAGTCCATACCAGCAAGGACCCCAACAGATGTGCCACCCAATATGAAATTCCCAGCCTTCACTACCATGAGCAGAATAACTTCTTTTCTGTATAACTTTCTAAGCCTGAGGTGCTCAGTTACAGTCACAGAAAACAGACTAAGATTCCACCCCACCTTTATGCTTTTATTTTTTGCTTAAGCTAATTTGGGATGGGTTTCTGTCATTTGCAATGGGGGGAAAAAAGTCCTATTTCATTTTTTAAAAGTTCTAGTCAAGATTCTATTATAAGAAAGAAGCTCAGGAGATGGTTCACTCACACCTGGACAGCAAAATATCATTCTGCTGATATTAATGCCATTGCAAAAGTAGCACAGATTTTCAAGAAGAAGAATTTCCAGGATAGATAGCTTTTCCTGGAAAATTCTAGCATATCTGTACCTTTATTTGAAATGCTATATTTTCCAAAAACATTGACTACAAGTGAAATTCATCTTTAAGAAGATTGAAGCTGAACCCTGTTTTAATCATCTTAACTTCCAGATTCCATTCAAGCAGAAATCAATTTTCTGCTTTATTCGGTCTGCCCATGTTTATTAATTATTTTTCTACTCCCCATGGAATTTCAGACTGTCTGCTCAGTTTTTAATTGAACTAATTCCTTAAATGCAAAAACAGCTGGAATGATCCTGCTTTCTTCGTAATGCTGGTAGTAATGCACAATATATGCCACAGGTCTGACACCCACTTTGAGCACTCTTCTTCTTCTTAAATGTGACCAAAATAGACAAATTGCATAACCATCATTTGTGTATGTACGGACTCTTGTTTTTCTAATCTCTTCCTTAATCTTCATAAAACTGTCAGATTTTAAGAAACAGAAGTACCTTGAAATATTTCTGACATCAAACAAAAGAATCTTATTTTCATTTGACATGGGAAGATTTGTTTCAATTGGGAAAGATGAGCACATCTTGCCTTTTATTTTATATAAACTATGAGAAATTGTAATTGCAAAGCATCTTCTTAGCAAACATCATATGAATGACTAGGTCCTAATTACGTAGTAGTAAGTGAGACTATTTTTATTTAAGAAGCAAAATGTTTTCCTGTTGACAATTTTGACAGATCTTTTCCCCAAACACTGTTTATTTTTGCTTTTGAAAATTATATTTAGAAAAATTATGAAGGCAGTGGAAAGAAAGGAAATAAACAACCCTTAGTCACAGCACCTCAGCATAGTCAATACAAGTATTCTGGTCCATGTCCTATTTTGCATATATGGTCTTTCTTGCCTTATTTTAATCGTAATATATGCATAATTTTTATCCCGCATTTCCACTACACATTGGATCATAAAAGTTTATGATGCAAATTATAATTTTTATAATGATTATTTAAATGACTACAATATAGTCCTTTGGGTGGATATGTAATATTTTTTAAAGATTATTTCCCTTGATTGGATAATAAAGTGTTATTGTTATCTTGCTATTACAAATAATCCTTCAATGATACTTTTATATAGATGAATATTCTGTATTTAAGATGATTACTTTACGAGGGTTTTCTCAGAGTAGAATCAGAGAGTTAAAGGTACAAACAGTTTTTATAGCTCAATATATATTGCTAACCTGCTTTTCAAGGGGTTGAAGTCTACTCCCACAGCAATAGATAAGAAAAGTGCTGAGTCTCTAGCATGCCAAGCAGCTATTGGGGCAGGGAGAAGATTCAGAAAAATAAAATCTTCCTCACTCCATATTACCTTAACAGGAGGATTAAATAAAGCCATCAGTAGCCCCCATGTGTTCCCAAGAGCTGGACGGAATAACTGATATCCTTCATGCTCCTATTTTGAAACACATTCAGGAGGAAATAAAACCACACCATTTTTCTGCAGATCAAGAGACTTATTTAAATCATTTATAACAACAAGAAAACCAGTAACTGGAGGGATGAGGGGAGGAGAAACCACAAATGACAAATTTTGCCTTGTTTGATTCTCTTGGATAAAAATGACTAGGATAGGGCTGGGGATATAGCTCAGTTGGTAGAGTGCTTGCTTCGCAAGCACAAGGCCCTGGGTTCAATCCCCAGCACCACAAAAAAAAAAAAAAAAAAAAAAAAGACTAGGGTATGTTGCAGTCTGTTTTTTCCTTTTTAAAAACATCTTGGTGCTGGCAGGGTGCCGTGCCGCACACCTGTAATCCCAGCAGCTAGGCTGGGGAGGCTGAGGCAGGAGGATGGCAAGTTTAAAGCCAGCCTCAGCAACAGGAAGGTGCTAAGCACTCAGTGAGACCCTGTCTCTAAATAAAATACAAAATAGGGATGGGGATGTGGCTCAGTGGTGGAGTGCCCCTGAGTTCAATCCCTGGTACCACTCCCTCAAAAAAAAAAAAAAATCTTGGTACCTCTGGCTTGCATATGCTTGCACCTTTTGGGCTTGGGATGTGTGGGGCTTGTCTTATAAACTGCTAAAAGCAATTGGTGGCTTTGGAGTTTCCAACACTATTTTTTTTCGTGGGTGAAAAAAGGTGCCTTAAGGTAGAACAATCCTCTGGCATCTACCTAAAAATGCACACATACTCTGTCACTGTCCTTCCGGGAAAAAAACTATCCAACATCCAACTATCAATCATTATGCCAACCATGACGGAAAGAGCCAATAAGTATATAACTTCACATTGACAATTTGAAAGTTAAGATCATTTTCCAGTCAGGCGAATTCCTTACTGACAGTTTCTCCTGTGGGCCACCAACACTTTAGGGACAAACTATAACCCACCAGTTGAATCTCTGACATGGGGAACCAGACGTCTGCAAAGTTTTTGTTTGTTTTAAAACAAGTAGGAGTTGTTCCTCCACACTTGGGAGGACTTTGGGCACATAAGATCCCAGAGGATTTTCAAGTTCAAAGTTGTTTTTGTTTGTTTGTGTGTGTTTGTGAGGTTTTTGTTTGTTCGTTTGTTGCAATGAGGGGAGTGGAAACTAGAGCCCTCCCCTGCTTGGCAAGTGCTCTATCACTGAGCTACATCCTCAGCCCTTTAGTGTATTTTTATAACTAGAAAAAAAAAAAAAAAACACATAGTAATTTACTTTGCCTTCATATGGTCACTAATGATTTTTTAATAGAGATTGTAATGCATTACTGATTAACAAACATCAATGAACTCCTTCTCATAGGTCACACAAAGAAAGGAGGAGAGATGGGTGCTGCATGTATCTTTTATAACTAGCCTTGTTCTAAAAAGGGGTAAAAGGGATCTGGCAACTGTCTGTAGGTCTGTACTCCATTGCATCAGATCTGCAGGTCATATTTCCAGTGATTGCAGGTTTCACGTATACCAACAAAGAGGCAACCTGTCCTAAGTCAACAGGCTCAAATGACACTGTGACCGCACCATGCAACCAAATACAAAACACACTCGGAAGAATTAAGAGTTAAGTGTTGCCAGGCGGGTGGGGTGGTGCCCTCCTGTAATCCTAGCAGCTGGGGAGGCTGAAACAGGAGGATCAAGAGTTCAAAGCCAGTCTCAGCAATGGCGAGGTGCTAAGCAACTCAGTGAGACCCTGTGTCTAAATAAAAGACAAAAGAGGGCTGGGGATGTGGCTCAGTGGTTGAGTGCCCCTGGGTTCAATCCCCAGTACCAAAATTAAAAAAAAAAAAGAGTTAAGAGTTGTTAATGAATAAATCAAGTGCCTTAACTTCTTTTATGGCACTTATTCCAGAAGGTGAAGACAAACTACCTAATTTGATGACATAAATATTTTACTTTTTAACGTTATAAATAAAACCAAAAAACATAAAAGCCAAAGGCCCTATAAAACTTCAACAAATACAAATGTTAATATTCTTTTATTATAGAGTTTATACAAATCAACAACAACAACAAAAGAATACTTAATGTCTACCCAATAAACCACTGAGCAAAGACTGTGA
The DNA here is from genome assembly GCA_020662805.1 of Glaucomys volans. NCBI lineage: Eukaryota > Metazoa > Chordata > Mammalia > Rodentia > Sciuridae > Glaucomys > Glaucomys volans. Next base: position 90,854 of record JAJEJO010004221.1, read on the forward strand.
CCAGAGCATATAGAGAAGTCTCACAGGGAACTGGCTAAGAAATAATTAGCATGCGAAGCTTCGGACCAGTTGGACACACTAAATTAAAATAATAAGATACCTTTTTTTAAACTATCATACTGATAAATATTTTTGAAATATTTTTAAAAATAACAATAAACAAGATTTACACAAACTTGTGGAAATCACACTATCTTCATTGCTGGTACAATATATATCAAGAACATATATAAGCTCTATCTAGTAAATCCCGTTTGTGACAATCCATAAAAAATGATTTATAAATTTAGGAAAGACTGTGCATTGAGTCTCTGTACAAAGCATACTTAGGCTTTTCATCTAAGTATTAAGTATCAATGTTCTTGCATAATAAAGTTGTACATATAAGCAAAAGTTGTCATAACATGAAAAGAATTCTCCAGTGAACCGACCACATATAAAAAACCACACCCTTGGTGCACGCCTGCAATCCCAGAGACTTGGGAGGCTGAGGCAGGAGGATTTTGAGTTCAAAGCCAGCCTCAGCAAAAGGGAGGCACTAAGCAACTCAGTGAGACCCTGTCTCTAAATAAAATACAAAAAAGGATGGGGGGCATGTTGGGGATGTGGCTCAGTGGTTAAGCACCTCTGGGTTCAATCCCCAATACCAAGGGAAAAAAAAAAAAAACCAAAAAACTCAAACCCTATTCAAATATCTCACCCTGCTTAACACTGGTTTCCACCACTGCTGACAGATTGGTGTCTTTCAGTCAGTTTTCTTCTCTCTTTCTTTCTTTTTTTCCATTCAGTACTAGGGATTGAACCCAGGGCACTCTACCACTAAGCTACATCCCCAGTCCTTTCTTTTTATTTATTTATTTATTTATTTTTTGAGGCAGGGTCGCACCAAATCCCCTAGGCTGACCTTGAATTTACGATACTCTTGCCTCAGCCTCCTGATGAGCTAGGATTACAGATGTACACCATCACATCCAGCTCTCCCTCATTTTAAAATGATCATTCAACAATCCATTTTGCAAATAAAATGGAAATCCACTTCAAAATGAAAATGCAAATTTTACCCTAAAATGTAGGATTTCCTAAAGCTAAAGAATGTGATGGCGAACTCCCTAACTCACAGGCAGTTGGCTAATGAGAACACAGCAAAATTAGGTTGGTTAATGACAAAGAGGAGAAGGCAGAAAAGGACTGTGACCCTATTGGCACTTCAAAAGAGAATGATTTAAAATATCAAAGTATTAAGAGAGTCTCTTGGGAAAACACTGAAGCTTCAATTACTTTTTTTCTAAAATTCATCCTCGGTGATTTCATTGGAAATGTCAAACATAAAGTGAAAGACGCCATTAAACTATCATAAAATAGAAAAAAATTAAAAAATCAACCAAATTTTTTTAATCTAAAAGTTAATGTATAGTTGCAATTATGTTTTTTTTGTTTTCATTTTTGTTTTCTGTTTGTTTTGTGGCTCTGAAAATTGAACCCAGGAGTGCTCTAACACTGAGCTGTACTCCTAGCCCTTTTTATTTTTTATTATTTTTTAAAAATTTTGAGGCAAGGTTTTGCTCAGTTGCCAAAGCTGGTCTTGAACTTGCAATCCTCCTGCCTCTGTCTCCCAAGGACCTGCGATTTCAGGAGTGCACTACTGTGCCCTGCCCAGTTGTTTTCTAAAACTGTATTTCTCTAGTATTTCTTAGCAAGAAGTTTTAAAACTTGAGTTAAAAAATAAAGAGTAAAAATAAATGAACAAACCTTTAGAAAATCTGGAAAATTCAGAAAACTGCATTTTTAAACTTTTCATTACTTGGGCATAAGCAATAGAGCTCATTTTCTCCCTTTTTTCTCTGCAGTTTTAAAATAATATTGAAATCATGGTACATCACAATTTTATGTCCTTTTTTTTACTTATTCTACCTTTCACTTTCATCTTATTAAAAATCCTCTTAAGCTTTATCTTTACTGGGCAAATAATTAAGTTATTGCATCATGATTTATTCAACCTTTCTTCTATTGATGGTTAGTCTTGATTTTAATTATTCCAAATACAAGAGTGTACATTATGCAGGTATAAGCTGACCCACAAAAAGACCTATTAAGGTGAACCCACTTTAAATGGAATTAAAATTTTTAAGTAGTCAATAAAATTTGTTTTTGACTCTACCTTAAAAAATTACTAAAAGTTAGCTGAGTGTGGTGTCTCAGACCTATAATCCCGGCTACTCTGGAGACTGAGGTGGGAGAATTGCATGTTCAAGCCAGCCTCAGCAATTTAGCAAGACTCTATCTCAAAATAAAATACAAGTGAATAAATAAGACTGGGGTATAGGTCAGTGGTAGAGTACTCCCTAGTATTCAAAAAAAGAAAGAAAGAGCCGGACATGGTGGCACACACTTGTGACCCCAGTGGCCCAGGAGAGTGAGGCAGGAGGATTTAGAGTTCAAAGCCAAACTCAGCAATGTCAAGGTGGTAAGCAACTCAGTGAGACCCTGTCTCTAAATAAAATACAAAAAGGGT
>JAJEJO010004221.1:93465-105761 GCA_020662805.1 Glaucomys volans
CCCCAATTTCCTTCCCCAAGACAACTGTGTTGTTGTTTTTTTTTCCCTAACAGTGTATGACATGCTGTACAGAATGGTGAACACAGCATTTCACTGAAATAACACTTGACAGGTCCATTCATGCAGCCAGCACTCTTAGAAACACTTCTTTCCATGTGTCTCTTTAGAGAATCCAAAACAACTATTTCCAACTCTTACGTGTTCTTCTTGCAGTTATACTACTAAGTACTCTGTTCCTATTGCTATTTCCTAATTAATATTTTAGGAATCATCTATTGACTGCTTCCTGGAATAAATGAGAATGTGGCTCTCTTGCTCTACCTACCACTCCTCTCTCCTCATATGCTCAAAATAGAACTTCAGATCACAAATCAGTTGTTTACTAAATGAATGTCATTTCTTCTGGAGCCATGATGTGTGTTTTTCATAAAACAGGCACTGAGTCCAGTAAGACAGGACTTAGTACCTATTACTTGCACATCTTGCTATACTTATTTTCTCAGTTTTTGCCCATCAGACCAGCTGTTCTTGAGCCCCTTGTTCCTTAGAGACATTCCTTCTGGAGTTCTCTACTTTCTTTCTCAATATGGATTGGTTTTGTCTCAAACTGCTATCCAGTGGTCAAACTGGGACAGCTTGCCATTTTTCTCCCAAATGGATCCACTTTCTCCTGGATCCCATACCTTCCTCTCTCTGAATTTGTTCCCTTGTTTTGCTGTATTATTTTTTTTTATCACTTGTAGCATCTTTAAAAAAATACTTAGCAGGTAATTTTTATTTATTTTATTTTGAAAATGTTTCTATTTTGTTTCCACAATTGATGGTGGTTTTGCTGAACATAGAATCCTAAATTGAAAATAATTTTTTCTTTCTCAGTTCTCTGTAGACACTATTAAAACAACAACAACAACAACAACGACTTCTCCTACTCGCTGAATTCTATTTTCAACTAGGTGTCCATTCTGTCTCTTTCCATCTCTAGTTCATGTTAAAAGTTTATATGGCTAGATTTGTTGACATCAGGCAACTGAATAGAGATCCAGTGTTTTTCCTGGAGTATTCTAAATGTCAAGATGTGGTTCTCTTTCCTCTGGATCACTGAGATTTTCCAGAAGATAAACTCCACTGGTGTGTGTGTGTGTGTGTGTGTGTGTGTGTGTGTGTTATTGGGGCCTGAGCCCAGGGTCTCTCACAAGCTTGGCAAGCGCTCTACCACTGAGCTATATCCCCAGCCCCAAACAAATATTTATTTTTTATTTTATTTTTTTTGCAGAGCTGGGGATTGAACCCAGGGCCTTGTGCATGCAAGGCAAGCACTCTACCAACTGAGCTATGACAAATACATTTTTTGAGGGATGAGTCCCACTATGTCACCCATGCTGGCCTCAAACCTCTGGGCTCAAGCAATCCTTCTGCTTCAGCCTTCCAAGTGACTGGGACTACAGGCATGTGCCACTGCACCAGCTCTACCAATCTTTTGCCCAAGGGGCAAATGTTAGATGGCCAGTATTCCACATAAGGAGAATGGGGGTGGGGGCTCCAGATCCTGTTATTCTGTGTACAGTTTAATTAAATCCCTGGTTTTGAGCTGTATGCCTCACTTTACCTTCCCTCCACGTCCCCTGCCTCCCTGTAGTTGTAAGGACAAATGGCAGCCTCAAGCAGTTACTCTGGCCTCACATCAGCTTCTTACCATCTACAGACATGAAGCCAGTGGTTTCTGATGCCCACTCCCTAGGCAGGACAGCATAGAGCCTGGGTTTCAAGGTCACTGTGGGCTGAGTCTAAGTCCTGACTCTGCCTCTTAATAACCACGTGACCTCGGGCAATTAACTCCCTTTTGCTGGCCTACCAAATGAAGATGGCAAGTTAATACTTCCTCCACAAGTTGTGAGGATTAAACGAGAGTCTGTCTCACTCACCGAGCACTATGCCTGGCACCAGACCACGTTCAATCCCCCATGGTAGTTGACATCATTGTCAAAATTGACCCCAAGAGAGTAATAGATTCATGAAGTTCCTTCCTGTTCTAAGAGTCCCTAACAGTTCCATGACCATGATGTTAATTTCTAGAGCAATTAAACTGAAGGATGAAATCAACCAAATAAACTTTTCAGATACAGGCTGCATGGCCCATTACAATCACCTAAGTAAGGATTAATGAATTTGTGGCAAGAGGCTGAAGACCTTCTCCCAGGAAGCTTTACCAGGTTAGACTGCAGTCCACCATCTCCCACTGCTGGGATCACAAGGGCTTGCTCTCTGCAGTTACAAGTTTATGGATCTAAACCAAACCCACAAGTCTGCTCTGGCAAAGTATGCGGAGCACAGACACAAAGCACAGCCCTGGGCTAGTTCTTTGTCTTGAAACATTTTCCATGAAAGTGTTTTTTTTTCTCTTTCTTGAAGGTCAGGATATTCCAAATCAGTGAATCACTTTTATATAGAAAATGGAGTGGATGAGGTGATATCAGAGAAAAGGGCAGAGTTGGATCCCCCAAACTCTTCTCCATAAAAGCAACAAGAACATTAGCAAAACACAACAATCTACCACCTCATGCTATTTCCCACACCAGAATGCTCATCCTACAGGATACCAACCTGAACTAAAAGAAAATTATCATTGTTTTAGTTTTGTTTTGCTTTTGAGATAGGGTCTTGTGATGCTGCCCAGGCTGCTTTTAAATCCCTGGACTCAAGCAATTCTCCTGCCCCAGCCTTTTGGGTAGCTAGGACTGTGCCACCAGGCCCATCTCAAAAAAATAAAATTATTCTTACTCAAGTTGCCCAGTGCCTGGGTCTCCAAATCCAGGTCTCTCGTGCAGTCTTTCCAGAAACCAAACCTCTGTCTCCCATAAGGAGGTGGGAAGGGAAGTTACCTAACAGTTGGGGGCAAGGTGGGGTTAGGACCTGTGATAAAACTGGTCAGCCAGACCTCCTGCTGCCAGCCCCCTACCACCTACAGGTGCCCCATGCCTCAAATTCCTGAGTTTTTTCATCAGAAGGCTGGTGTCCCCCAGAACCTAAGAAAAGTTCAGAAGACTTGGCCAGAGATCTGGACTCAAAGACCCAGGCACTGTGAATACAGGGGCCTTGACAACACAGGAATCCAGCGAACTTCTGCACACAAATGGTGAGCTGCTGGGCCCCTTCCCCAACTCAGCTCCCAGACCACTGGCAACTGGCTCACACCCCAGAGGAGGCTGACGGGTCCTTCTGAAGCAACTGAAGTTTCCAACAGACCTACAGGTACAGGTGTCCTTGGACCACCAAAGGAAAAGCCAGGTCTTCATCCCATCCATTCCCCTTGAAACTCACCTGCAGATAATTCCCACCTGTATTTATTTCTTATGGTTGTTGTAACAAATCACTATCAATTTGATGGCTTAAAACAACAGCCTCAAAACCTCTCATAGTTCTGGAGGATGATGTCTGAAGTCAGTTTCACTGGGCTGAAGTCAAGGCATCAGCAGGGCCATACTCACTGGGGAGACTCTGGAAGACTCTCTCATGCCTCTTTCAGCTTCTGAGGCTGCCAGCATTTCTTGGCTTGTGGCTGCACCTTGGCAGTGTCTGGTTCTATATGTCTACTGCCTGCTCTGTGTGTGTGTGTGTGTGTGTGTGTGTGAGAGAGAGAGAGAGAGAGAGAGAGAGAGAGAGAGACAACTCATCTCTCTTAAAAGGACCCTTGGTGATTGCATTTAAACCTCGCCCAGCTAATCCAGGATAATTTCCCCATCTCAGACTCTTTAAGTGAATCACATTTGCAAAATCTTTGCCACATGAGGTAACACCCATGGGTTCTGGGGATTAGGACATGGATGTATCTCTGAGGGCCATTATTTAGCCTTCTACACCATCTGCATACAGTTTTCACTAAGCTTTTTAGTTTTTCACACTGAAATATTGAAATCAAAAGGGTTTTTTCCGACCTTTATTGGCTATCTGAATTTCTTATTATGAATTGTCTACTCATGCCCTTTATCTGTTATTCCTTCCATTGATGTTTTCCTATAGATTGCTGAGGGAGTTTTATGGATAAAGTCATTCACCCTTTATCTACCTTATTTTATTTTTTCTGTTTTGTTTTTCTGTGCTGCTTGGGCCCACACTGCACCACTGAGTCACTCCACCTGCTCTCTGCCAAGTGAGAATACAGTTCCTAATTTGCATCTGCCTATTTACTTTGCTTACAGTTTGTTTCCTGAGATATGAGAAAAATTTTAGAATTTTTCTAAAATCAAATGTGATATTTCCTTTCCTTTGAAATTTCTTTCATTGCCACTATCTCAGAAAGTCTGCCTTATCCTTAGATATATATTCATATAATTTCTCCTGGTTTATGACTTTCAAAAAGTATCTGATTCTATGATCAGTATGGAGCTTATTTTAATATGTGGTATAAAAGAGAGAGTATAACTTATTTTTTCCAACTTAATCAGTTTTTTAACATAAAATATTTTCCCCTTTTCCTACTGACTTGTCATATCAAATATACCAAGCATAAAATATTCTTGAATATTCTAGGGTTTGTTTCTGAGCTCTGTTTGATTACCTCAATTTCTTGTCAGATGTTTATGGTCTTTTTGGATCCCAAGTTTGTAATTTAACTATAGTCCATCAAACTGCACCAAAATAATTGGTTGTTTTTCACTTTCAGATTGCTTATCTCAGCATTCTTTTTTTTTTTTTTTTTTTGTGCACGGTGCTGGGGATTGAACCCAGGGCCTTGTGCTTATGAGGCAAGCACTCTACCAACTGAGGTATATCCTCAGCCCTCACTATTCATTTTCTGATATCCTATTGATTAGTTAGTTCCTCATCTAAAAGAGCTCAATTTTATCATAACTTGTATACATGTGTTTGGAAATATTTTAAAATAGAAAGGTTATTTCACATTTTCAAAGAAAAGAAATTAGATATTCTTCCTTTCTGTTGTTAATACAATGATTACTGAATGACTCTGGAAACTTTATTAATTAGTTAAGTCAGCAAAACTACGTGGTAGTCACTCTCTAGGTGCGAGGAATACAGGAGAAGTGCAGATAAAAATCCCTGCTTTTGTGAAGTTTGCCATCCTTGTCGGGGAGACAGATACAAACAGGATAGGCTGATTTTTTTTTTTTTTTTTTTTTGAACCGGGGATTGAACTCAGGGGCACTTGGCCACTGAGCCACATCCTCAGCCCTATTTTGTATTTTATTTAGAGACAGGGTCTCACTTAGAGCTTTGACCTTGCTGAGGCTGACTTTGAACTCACGATCCTCCTGCCTCAGCCTCCTTGAGCTGCTGGGATTACAGGCATGCGCCATAGCAACCGACAGGATAGGCTAATGAAAATGCAGTGTGTCAGACTGTGAGGGATGCTATGGGGAAAAAGGAAGCCAAAGAAAGGGTAGTGGGGATCCTGAACAGGGGACTAGGAAAGACCTCCCTGGGAAGGTGAGTTGAGTCAAGACCTAAAGAAAGCAGAGGCGCTCATCTCCAGGGGGCCTTCCTGACCAAGGCTGCTCATCCTCTGAGCTTCTGACAGAAATTTTAATATAAAACCAATATTAGTAAGAGCAGCTACCATAGAGTGAGCTCCTATTCTAGACCAGAGACTAGGCTGAGCTGCTTCTTATAAAGACATTGCCAATCCTCACAATGATCCTGCAGAGTTGAAGCCAGTTGCCTTGTCGCATATCTCCAAAACCTCCTGTGTAGATCCCCGGAGAGTCTGCTCAATGCTTCTGACCTACGTTTCTGCTTTTATTTTTCCCCCAAGGAACCCCTGCAACAAAGAAGGAACCAACACCAAGTACGAAGGAGGCACCACTGGAGAACATGTCCTACCAACATGGCGGCCTACACCAAGAAATTTCAGAGAATATTGAAAGCTTGTTCAAGAGCACTGTGCATCAAACTAGAAGCATTCACTTTCATGGGGCACAGTGGAGCAGGCCTGCAACCCAGCAGTTCAGGAGGCTGAGAAGGAAGGATCACAAGTTCAAGGCCAGCCTTAGCAATTCAGTGAGAACATGTGTTAAAAATACAAAATAAAAAGGTCTGGGGATGTAAGCTCAGTTGCTAATTGCCCCTTGGTTCAATCCCCAGTACCAAAAAAAAACTTTTTTAAAGTAACCAGTTTAGATCACAGGATAATGATGGAATGTTCCAGTAGGATATCTCCAAAGGAGGAAAAAAAAAAAAGTAACTGATAAATTATCTGATGCACTTCATCATTCCTGAGAAGAACTTATAGTTCTCTTGAGAACTTGGGTCCTTAACAAACTAAGCAAACCAAAATTGAAGTGCACACATGTGTGTGTGTGTGTGTGTGTGTGTGTGTGTCCAGTTCTTGGGATTGAATCCAGGGCCTCCTGCATGCTAGGCAAGTGTTGTACCATTGAGCTACATCCCCAGTCCAAGTAAAGCAATGAATTCCAAGAAAATAAAAAGTTCAAGAAATTTAATGTAATATACTATGTGGCTCCACAGGGCATAAAATTAAAATGTATCAGATATAAAAATTATGCTAATTATTGGGAGGAAGGGGAGGACTTCTTTTTTTCACAGTGCTGGGGATTGAACGCAAGGCCTTTGTGTTTACAAGGCAATCACTCTACCAACTGAGCTATATCCCTAGCCAGGGAGAAGACTTTTGTGAGGAAGATTTGAGAGCAATTGGCTTGTATTCCATACAGAGAATCAAGAGATAAAGCCTTGCCTGTAATCCCAGGGGCTGGGGAGATTGAGACAGGCGGATTGTGAGTTCAAAGTCAGCCTCAGAAAAAAAGTGAGGGCTGGGGATATAGCTCAGTTGGTAGAGTGCTTGCCTCAAAAACACATAAATGCTGGGTTCAATCCCCAGCACCGCAGGGAAAAAAAAAAAGGCTCTAAGCAACTCAGTGAGCAACTCAGTGAGCAACTCAGTGAGACCCTGTCTCTAAATGAAATACAAAATAGGGCTGAGGATGTGGCTTAGTGGTTGAGTGCCCCTAAATTCAATCCCCAGTATCTCCCCCCAAAAAAGAGATAAAAAAAAAATTCAAGAGAATAAAGTAGTAGTTGTATAAGGTTGTCATTTGAAAATATGGACAAAACTACCAGGAGAAATGGCTAAGAGTTGAAGGTGACTGTCTTTGAGAAGGTGGAATAGGTGGTGGGAGGCAGAGCAGAGGACTGCTACTTGTTATGATTTATGGTACCAACTGACATTTAACCATGTACTGGTATTGCATGAGTGACAATAAAAATATTTTAAGGGTCTGGGGATATATAGCTCAGTGGTAGAACACTTACCTAGCATGTGCAAGGTCCTGGGTTCAATCCCCACCACCACAAAAATAAATAAAGTTAAGAAATCAGGTTTGATTCTTTTTTTTTTTTTCCCCAGTCTGATAGCTACTGAGGCACTGATGCTGCACAAGAAACAGGTTGTTTAAATTGAGAAATAAAAATATAATATATGTATTATAAAATTATAATATATGTATTATGTACACATTTTGGAGTAGCTAAATCAAGTTAATTAACATATATCATCTCACACACCACTTTTTGTGTGAGAACACTTAAAGCCTACTTTCTTAATGATCTTCAACAGTAAATACATTTTATTAACAGTAGTCACCAGGTTGTATAATATATATCTTGAACTTCAGAAGTTAAGGGACTGGCCATTTCCTTCTGTAACTTGACATGAATGGGATTTTTTACATTGAAATTCCTAGTATCTTCAGATATACTTAAAGTATAGCTTAAATCAATTGCATTAATCATTCATGTCTTATGACGAGCAAAATATTAATATACTTAAAGGAATCACTATATTTTAAACATCAAATTCATCATGAATTAACTGTCTACATTATACTCACAGGAGTGAAGTAGATTGTTGGGAATCTTTGAACTGTAGAACGAAATACAAAGCTCCTATATTTAAAAAGAGGAAGAAAATGGTTTACTAAATCTATTTTCTTTCTTTTTCTTTTTTTGGTACTGGGTATTGAACCCAGGGTGCTTAACCACTAAGCCACACCCCCAAGCCTTTTTTATTTATTTTTTTGTTCTGAGACAGGGTCTCACTAAGTTGTGGAGGCTGACTGGCCTCAAACTTGTGATTTTCCTGCCTCAGCCTCCCAAGTTGCTGGAATTACAGGTGTGCATCAACTCACCAGCTTCTAAATTTGTTTCTAAAGTAAAGGTCTTTGTTAACTTACTCCCTATATGTCATTTAATATTTTAAAGAACTAATCTGAATATAAGGTACATAAATGAAGTCATAAGTATTGGTATGTAAGTACATATGTAAATAGGCATGAATGAAATGATTAAAAATAACTTCATTAATAAGCTTATAATTACCTGGAAGCACACTTGGGAACTGGTGTAGGAAGTATCTCGTATTGGCCTGGGTAAAGATGAAGTGACTACATGGAAGGAGCAATGACACAATAATAGATTAATAGAGGTCGTAAACTCACTTGATTATCTATTATTCAATAATGCTTTATTTTGTGGCCACTCAACATTACATCATTTATTCTGTGCTTCAATAGTAGGAAAGGTCCACCTCCAAAGGTTGAGCTCCAGAACGTTCAGTATGTATTCACTTGTTTTTTTTTTTTGGTACCAGGGGTTGAACTCAGGGGCACTCGGCCACTGAGCCACATCCCCAGCCCTATTTTGTATTTTATTTAGAGACAGGGTCTCACTGAGTTGCTTAGGGCCTCACTAAGTTGCTGAGGCTGACTTTGAACTCACGATCCTCCTGCCTCAGCCTCCTGAGTCGTTGGGATTACAGGCCTGTGTCACCACACCTAGCTATATTCACTTTTCCTGGTCAATTAATGGACAATCTGCCTGAGATGTTGCATGGGAAAATGCTGCCTAACTGATCCCATTTTGAATTGCTAGAGTTGAAAAATCACTTGGACCACTTATTGCCTGCTCTGGGGTACAGCCCAGGGCTGGTGGTGGGGGATACAGTATGAGAGAGACATGGACCTGACAGTGGGAGGCAACGGCAGGAATCATCCTCACACTGTGGTCGATGCTAAAATAGATTGAAAACTAGGGTGGGAACAGGGGTGGAGATTAAACCCAACGGGGTGATCTAAAGACAGCAAAGAGGAGGACACTTGAGGGCAACATTTAAGAAAGGCAGGACCTCCTCACGCAGAACCAGGAGGGTATCCCAAAAAGAAGAGCCTTCCACGCGAAACTGTCCTTCTGCCCTATGTCGAACTAGCCACAAACAGTCTAGGTGGCTCTGATGTCCCTGTGTCTGTGGCTGTTCGCCCAGAGGATGAGAATCAAGGGAGTCTCAGGATGGAGAGGAGGGTGTGTGAAGGGAGGAAGGGAGAGAGGAAAGAGAATGAGGAACAGGAGGAAAGAAGGGCAGGAGCTCCAGACTCTGTGTTGCAGGAGCTGCCAGGCGGGAGTTGGATGATCAACTCCTAGGCAGGCTGAAGCCAACCCCTCCCTCCACCTCCTGGTATTTACATTTTGAGAAACAATGCTGCCTTTGTTGAAAATGCAGCATCCTCATCCTGGCCTACCCGCCGCATGGAAGTTCAGCTATTAAATTTCACCTGCAGCTGTCTTGCCCACAAGAGTACACAATTTTGATTGCAGACCAAAATTTTTGTGGATACAGTGATAACAGTAAATACACATTTTATGGTGAAACCTACATGCTGTCCTGACACACCTGTGCTTTGCTAATTGCCCACTTGACATAGTAAATATGGAGGAAAAACAAAGGTATTTTTGCGTCATACTGCAGAAGCACAGGAGCAAACTTTAAGCAGAAGGCTTTCTTGGGGCCAGCAAGGTCCTATTTCTTTCTTTTTGATATTGTTCATGCATGTTTTCAATGTACTTTAAACTGAGCTTATGTGCTCCCACTTGCTCTGGCGCTCTCTCTCTCTCTCTCTCTCTCTCTCTCTCTCTCACACACACACACACACACACACACACACACACACACAGAAAGGAGAACTGAAAAGGAAGGACCCTTAAAGAGCAAGATGCTCATGGAAAGACTCAGTCTGGAAAAGAATATTGGTCCCCTGGAGGGTCCTTATTTGTCCTGCTCTACTTGGCTTTGTCTATCCTTTGCAGTTTAAGACAACTAAAAGGATTGACTTAAGAGACTGTCTCTCTGCATCGCTAAATTTGTTGCACACTTTCTGAATGATCCCATTGTTCTTGGGTCTAATGGAATACACACACAGTTTTCTAACTTACACGTATATTCTCAGTTCTTCATTTGTCCTGTATAATGTAAGGCTCATAGGATCTAGACAATGTGCCCATAAAAATATCTGATTCTAGCTAATTAATAATTCAATCCATACTGATTATGGCAGAAAAATCTTTTAAGAGTTGGAAGTCACAAAATGTGGCTGGATGATACTAGTGTGACTCTATATTCACTTATGTTGCATCGATGTCACAAAACTGGAATAAGGTGAAAAAAACTGACAGTACTCACCCCCTCCGTACTGGGATTGAACCCAGGGCCCCCAGGGCTTTGTGCATGCTAGGCAAACACTCTACCACTTTTTATTTTATTTTGAGGCAGGTCTTGCTACACTTCCCAGGCTAGACTTGAATCAGTGATCCTCTTGCCCTAGCCTCCCAAATAGCCAATATTATTGAAAAGTACCACCACTCCTGGCTTCTGAGGGATTCTTTTTAATGGTATTGTGTTTTTAACTTCAAACTCCACTTGTTCATTGCTGGTATGTAGGTGAACAGTTGACTTTTGCAGGAGGGTTTTTTTTGTGGATACTTTTGAATTATGTACATAGTTGATTATGTCATTTATGAATAGGGACAATATTTTTGTTTTTATATTTTTATTTCTTTCTTCCCAAACAGCCTATTCTTTATTTTATTTTCTTGTCATATTGCATGAGCAAGCAGTAAATGTAATTAGAGGGATATCCTTGCCTTGTCCCTGATCTCAATAGGAAAGCTTCTAGTTTCTACTTTTATCTATGATATCAGCTATAGGTTTGTTTTTTTTTTAAATAGATATTCTTTATAAAGTTGAGGAAGTTACCTTACATTCCAAGTTTACTGGGAATTTTTTTCTGAATGGGTGTTGATTTTGACAAATGCTTTTTCCATATCTATTGATATGCTCATATGACTTTTCTTCTTTAGTAATTGATGTGATAGGTTAGATTTATTTACTTTTGAATATCGAAACAGCTTTTCATACTTGGAATAAATCCCATTTGGTTGTGATAGGTAGTTTCTTTTGTATTTTGTTGGATTCAATTCACTAATATTTGTTGAGGATTTTTGCATCTATGTTCATGAAAGACATGGGAATGGATTGTAATTTTCTTGTGTTGTTTTTATCCATTTTTGGTATTAGGGTGATGCTAGTTTCATAGAATGAATTAGAAAGTACGTCCTCTGTATCTGTCTTCTGAAAGGGATTATAAAGAATTGACATGATTTCTTCCTTAAATGATTGGTAGAACTCACTTGTGAACTCATGTGGGCCTGGCCATTTTCTGTTTTGGAAGGTTGCTATTAATTCAATTTATTTAATAGATATAGACCTGTTCAGAGTATCTATTCTTTTTTTAAAAAAAAAATTAAAAATATACATATATTTTTAGTTGGCAATGGACCTTTATTTTATTTATTTATTTGTTTATTTATATGCAGTACTGAGAATAGAACCCAGTGCCTTGCACATGCTAGGCAAGCGCTATATTACTGAGCCACAACCCCAGCCCCTCTACTTCTTCTTGCATGAGTTTTGGCAGACAGTGTCTTTCAGGGAATTGATCCATTTCATCTTTGTTATTAAATCTGTGGGCACAGAATTGTTTATAACATTTCTTTATTATCCTTTTAGTGTCTATGAGATTTTTCTAATACTAGTCATTTGAATCCTCTTTTATTCCTTAGTTTGTCTAGATCAATTTTACCAATCTTTTCAAGAAATCAGCATTTATTTCACTGATTTTGCTCTACTGATATTTTCAATTTCATTGACTTATGCTTGAATTTTTATTTCTTCTGCCTTCTTTGGATTTACTTCATTCTTTTTTCTAGTTGCCTAAGAAAGAAACTTAGATGCTTCAGTCTTCTAATCTATGTGTTCAACACTACAAATTTCCATCTATGCGCTGACTTCACAATGTCCCACATATTTTGTCTAAATGTGTTTTCTTTTTTTTTTTTTTTTTTTTTTTGTTGCGTGGGGGTTTTTTAATAGTAGTCATTGTTTGGTTGGAGCAGAGTTCCTTACTCATTGATGTGGCGAGGCCCAGTGGATTTGT